>OY757922.1:55723928-56158983 GCA_963585895.1 Sepioteuthis lessoniana
GGGTTAGACAAAATATGGTAAAATAAAAAAAAATAAAAAAAATATTAAAATAAAATTACACATTAAGATATGTAAGCAATTGTTACGGAAAACGTTATAAATTATTCTTCATTGTAGCTACTTCCACGTAATTAAGTTCCGCCTTTAAATCTATAGAGGAATGAAGAAAACTTTAAAAATTGAAATAAAAGTGTGCACAATGAAATAAATACTAAACACCTGTAAGAAGACAAATGACGATTTAAAAAAATTGATTTGTTTATTACTCACCTCCAGCTCTTCATTAGAGCCGGCCATATCTTGGGATTCCGACGACATGCAAGTATGACACGAGGGACGTTCACGTTAAAAATCGAAGGGCGGTAACTCCATACAACAAAGAGCTGTTAACTGTATTAGCAAACTAAGATATTTATTTTCTCCACACCCACTCACAAATACTACGCAGATGATGAAATAAGAATATTGGCTGGCATCAGTATTATTATGCAAAACGCTTTGATGCTTATACCTCCATATTCTTCTGGTAGAAGGACAAAACTATAAAAGGGATTATTTAAATTATTATTCACAGCATTTTGAAAGATTTTTTTATTTTAACCTCGGATAAGGACAGGGATTAAAACAAGGATTGAAATTTCACCGAAGGAAGACTAATCTTTGTTCAGGGAGTAATTAACTTCCTCCGAGCGGTTTGATCAATATTTGGAAAATCCAAAACAACCCCATCACCAAACAAACAAGAAATCAAGCTGAAATTTAAATTTCTTCATATTACGTAAAGAAATGCCTTGTGAGGCAAGTGTCTTCCTACAGCTACTCGCTTAGATCAAGCAGAGCATTATCTTCTTCCTATCTTGATGGTGGCATCTGTGCTGAGGACTATGTGGGAAAAGGAATAAAGACATAACGTCACCATCACTAGAGACCACCCCGAACACCATGATGTGGACTGGGTTTTTGATTTTCATCAATATTAATCTATTGACACACAAACACTTCAAAATTTTCGTATTGGGGCTTCTGATGTGAATATAAATAATACAGTATACTGTTTCCAAATTTCTAAACTGTATCATGGTGCTACTTTCCTCACAGACAACAGTTTAGGGGGACATGTTATTTGGTAGATATGTTTGGTACCCCAAAATTTATGTTGTAGTTTGGTATATGTTTAGTGGTATATCATTGTAGAGAAGAGGAAAATCTCGTATTTTGGTTTGGCGCGCAATTTAATTCAACACTGAATTTCACCCAATCAGGATGACTTATCCTATTCAGCCCGGACCTTCATTTCCGGCTAGCAAAACGGGTGAGCGGCCAAATCCAGTCTCTTCAGCTTGAGACGGCGACCAGAACAGACGTGCCTCTGGTCGTCCCTGCTTAGCGATGCTTTTTAGCTAGATAAGCCACCCAGTGTGGACATCTCACTGTGGCTTTAACACTAGCAGCAGCAACATGGACACTCAATGAGGGAACCATCTAATTTATGGATTCATTACGAGGAATCCCAGTGGAACATAAATTAGAAACATACGCATGCCTTCCACAAGCACCACTTCTTGTCACCCCAAAAATTGACTATGACGATCCGAGCGTTACTTCGCTCTCGACACACAAAACTACACGGTGACTTTGAATACTTCCCTCACACGTCCAACAACATGCTGCCATCTCAACATCTCGCTAAGCCATTTCGTCTCAAACAATCCAACAAGCCGAAACACCACGAGTCTTGCAGCACGAAAACAAACCATGTTCAAAGCTGCAAATAAAGAACTTTCGTTGTGGTGTTACAAAAGAATAGTTTCGTAAATCATTTGTCTGCCTAAAAACAATGGTGTTACCCTCAAAACGCTATATCATGTTTGGAAAAAGGCACATGGAGACAAATGTAGTAAAGGTGTGATGATATGAAAGATGTGCAAACGATATGAAACGGCGCGGACAAAAGGGACATTCCAAACAAGCGACATAAACAAAACAAATTTGTATCTTAACAATACATACAATGTATGGGATACAAATTTCTTCTAGTCTTAAAATAAGCAATAAAAACATACTTAAGAACATTCTAGAAATTTAGGATCAAACCCGCATTAGCATTTAAATTACATTTTTATATTTTTCAACCAATCAGCTAAAAACATGGAATAGAACATTCTAGAAAATTAGGATCGGAAGTGAACCTACAGAAAATATTTAGGCTCGAAAATAAAATAGTAAAATACAAATCTGATTGGTTAATAAATGTCTACGCGCAAAAGTTTTAGGACGATTCCTTGATCCACCTGTAGGATATAAATAACACAGAGTTAGGAAGCCAGACACACAAGACACAAGCTTACACACAAACGAAGACACAGACGAACACAAGCCACTAAGCCAGTACCCGATACTATGTCCAACCAATTCCTTTCCTTCCTCAACTAAAGTTCATGACCTCTTTTCAAATGACCGAGAATTATATTCAAAAGGAAAACCCGACAAACTTTCTTTCATCAATGAGACACGCTGTCGCCAAAATCATAAAACCTGCTATAAACTTAATGTAAGTAAGAACGACTTATTTACGGACTCTGATAACATAAACATACACACATCTTTCAACAAATTTATTCTCTTCTTCAAACTTTATTTTCCAAAAGGCCATTTACACATCATGTATTTTGTTTTTCATATCCTGTTATATGCATATTAAATTGTTTGTTATTTAATGTTCGTTGTGTTCTATTCCATTTCTTTTGCGCGATTGTAAAGTTTTTGTGTTGTATTTGTGGTGGGAATAATTTAGAGAGCAATCTACTGAAATAACCAAATTACATACTCCCCCCACAAATGAAACATTTAAAACATTACTATGGTTCTATTACTGTTCATGAAAATATTCTCTGTGTGTGTGTGTGACTAACACAACTAAAAACTACTAAAAGGACTAAATGACAGTGTCCTATGCATGTTATCTGCATATTTCTAAATGTTCGTTTCTTTCTGTGATTCAACGCAATTGTGGTTTTCGAGGCTGGAAAAAATCTCACAGACAAAGTATACTGAGGAAAGGAATGTTTGCATGGCCTATACATTTTGTTGTGTTTGACGGCTGTTGGTGAATATGAGAGAGTGATAGTATTCTCTCTGGAAGTCACACTGGGGAGAGTGTGTTTGCCCTGACGAAGTATTTATAGAAAATACGTGTCTTGGAATCGTCTCCAAAAAACGCGGGACGAAATTCAAATGGGGACGTAGTTTTAAACACTGATCACGTGGTTCTCCTGGCCAATGGTTTTCCGAGACTGAATATTTGCGTGCGTCTGCCATCTTAGTTTCGGGAACAAGTGGCATACCGTCCATTTTAAATGGTAGGAGTGTAAGTCTTTTAATAGTTTACTGCACAGTAGATAAAATCTAAAACAAATACAGAGTATGCAAGGAAACTAATATAAACTTAATCTAGTCTGGCACGAGACTAAAAGTATTGATTATCCAGTGAGGACCAAAATAACCATAGCAATAATAGCGAGAAAGTCCTGCTTCATGCTGACCAATACACCATGTCGAGGCACCATATCGTAGTCGAATATATTAATGTTACAATCGATTAAAGAACTTTGTTTTCACGCTCGCTTACTATTCTGACGCATTTGCCGTTGTATTTAAGGTATGATTATGTCAAAACAGTGTAATCCATGCTCACTGTATTAATATTATTATTCAAGAGATCATCGACGTTAAACAACGTTTTGCTAATTTTGTAGTAAAAGAGTACCAGCTGAGGGTTTCAAGTAGAGATAAGCCAAGAGTTTTACAAATGAAATTCTTTTCTGACTGTAATTTTACATCTACACAGTGTAGGGTTTCTGTTTCAGCCCCTACTGGCAGTTGCATGAGGAACTAAGTCAAAGTCTTCACCGCTTAATGGTGAATGCTGTCATTGGCTCAGCCTCTAGTTGACAGAAGAATTGAGTGTGGCGTAGTGAGTGAACTATGCATGTTGTTCTCAATGTAAATGGTAGTCATCCGTCATAAAGGACAGGAAACAATAGCTTGGAAGTTATAAAAGCGTTGATGCATTGACTTTGTCCTTCCTCTTTATAATATTTTGTTCTATGACTTCATGGAGACCTTTGTCAATGAAATGCCGCGATGATACACATAGAAAAGAATGGTAAGAGAGAAAACTAAATAATCAAAAATTTGATGTATTTATTTGGAAAGTCTTCTCTGATAAATTAATCAAATTTTGGATTATTATTTTTTCAACTTTTCTTCATACTGTTTAATTTATTTACTTATTTACTTGTATATATTTGGTCTGCCACAAACCCACGAAGTGAGATTGTGACAAGCAATACTGTTTATATATATATATATATATATATGATCTTGATGATTCGGTAGGTGAAACGTAGGTAGATTACTTCTGCCTTTGTGTGTGTATATATATATATATATATATATATATAGGAACTACACAAAAATGCTACTTGTTGTTTTGAACAAATCCTGGAAGTAACACGGTACAAAGCAACTGTTCTACGGCCAAATTAGCGACGTTTTCCTATGGACGCGCAAGTATTGGCTTGACCATCAAGGACTTACGTGCATCAACTCTGTGCAGACACTAGTATGAGAATTCAAAGATGCAAAATAGGAGAAATGTACTCAATTAAAAAATATGTCTTAAATTATAACAAACACACGAAAAGTTTACAAATTTATCCGAATGTTAATTGTCATAAAGTACAACTCTACCCAAATCAAGTAAACTTTATCTTTGCCCAGCCCAAGAAATCTAGCAGTAACTGTAAGGCCTGACAAAGGCGGAGAGAAAAGTATAAAAATAAAGGAGATAAAAAAGGGAAGGGAAGCTAACTTTAGTTACCTGAAATAGAAGCGTGTCTATATTTCTTAAAAACTAGTTTCCATAAAGTAATTTATTTCAAAAGAAATGAACTTTACAAAACCCGGCTTTGGATATTTTCCCCCATGCTTGTCGAAATCATTGAATAAAGTAACAAAAATAACATACATTCAAGTAACGGCAATATTATAACCAAAATAAGGAAGAAGGGTATAAAGAAATATAACAACTGACTTGCTCGAAGCCATGCCGTCAACCACCTACTGTCAGTTTTGTTAATAATAAAATACCTTTCTTTTCTATTGTAGCAGAAATAAAGAATTTCAAATTATTATTTAGTGCGGGAATCATTTTGCCGTTGGGGTTTCAATATATATATTTCGTCGAATGAGAATGATTCTTACCATTCTGCCCGGATGACTTCTCCGGGCAATATAAAAGGCGGTGTAACATTCTTTCGTCCTCTCTTCTTCACATATTTTTCGAGCAGGAGAGACCGACTCTCTTCTTCACTAACCCTTCTTGACGATTCCAGCAGCAGTAACAGACCATCACAACACGAGATGAGCACATTCAACTTTTGAGCCAGTGTTCCTTTTGGTGTTCATTCTTTCATCATTTATTAATTCCTCCTAGACCCACTAGTCCTCGAAACTTCAAGGTTAGATGTTTAATTCCGGCTCTATCATTTGCAACTGTTTTCCTCCATGTATGAATTCACAGCACAAGGGCTATCTTTCTGGCAGTTATTAAACTTCTTGAAACTCATCAATATTCTCGTCCTCATTTCTGTATTTCCTTTTTTCTTGATGTAACAGGGCAGACTACAATTTGCCCTTTCGTTAAAGTATTTTATGCCAAAGTTCACATAGAAGCCAATTTTAAGCGTTTATTCTTCTTCTCGGTGTCTCCTTCTTGTGTAGAGTCAACCTGGACAACCGTGTTCTTCTAGTTTTCTGTATCGACTTGTTGAAAACGAAGTTTACTATTTCTTTATTTCTCCAGACCTTAGACTTAACTTTATTTTGAAGAGAATACTAAAACCACAAACAACATGTAGTCGGCTTATTGTTTCAACAAATAACCATAAAACCCTATAAAGAAAAGAGGCTTAGCCCTTAGCGACTAAATAGGCCTGTTTGGTCAAGCTACCTTGCTTAAGAAAAAACTGCCTAAAGACGAAGGTGAACAAACCAGAGCTCACAAAGCAAAAGGAGCGAGCCTTACTCGGCTTCTGCATGTGCTAAAACAAAAACAAAAACAAAAAAAGAGTGAGAGAAAGAGAGAGAACCCTTGCGGGTCTCTCTTAAATAATTGTAAGAGCGGGGGCTAACGGCACAAGTTCAAAACAGCCAATCAGATTCGAGCTGACATTAACTGCCGAATTTACCATTTTCAACTCTAGATGCAGTTTAGAGCACCTGCCAGGAGCGACGGATAATAGGGACGGGTGGCGAGAGAAAGAGTCAGGGAACTCTGTGCTATCAGCACAACTTGATGAGTATATATATATATATATATAGCTATTAGTCAAAATAAGAATATAGCTTTCTTAGCAAGGCTGAGAAAACGCTGACTTTATTCCCTATGTACGTATAAGTTCCCCCACCCAGAAATAAAGAGGTGTCCTAGGCATGACACTAAACTGCTGGTGAGGCTCCAGTTCTAGTGTTCTGGGAATTGTGGTATCTGTTATATATCATTACTCTCCAGTCCACCCTATTTCAGAATGGTAGTACCTGTTAAGGACCCATCTATGAGCCAAATAGAACTGTTTGAAAACTATTTGCATTAAATAGAATACTTCAAGCCAGGTAACTATGTGAAAATTATTGGTATTATTGCAATGAGTCGTTAAAAATATTTTATTCAAACATTTACAAATTAATCAAACTTCGGCATTAAATAACCCATATTGGGTTAATATGCCTTTAAACAAATAAACTAAGCAAAAATAAGAATAATCCTTTTAAAGAGACAGGAAAGTTTCTTCCCATCTCGCCTTATTCCGGACTAAGGTTAGCTTATCAAATATATATCTCCACGCACAGACACATCCACACACATACACCCACACACACATACATAAATACATATATGTAAATAAAATCGCACCTGTTGATCATTTGATCGATAAATGAGGTTGTGTCTATATACATGGGCAATGAGTCATTTATATGTGACGAGATTCAAATATATGAAAACCTTATCCAGGAGTCGATTTTCTGTTTTTTTTTTGTTTTTTTTTTTTTTTTTTTTTTCTGATTGGTTGTCATTTGACCGAGTCATTCTCCTTCAAACATTTAGTGGTGTAATTAGTAAGCGCCAATAAGTATATCTTAGTCTTTTAGTCTCGTTTACTCTATCCTGTCATGCAACTAACTTGTCTCCACATGTCTCACTGAGTGCCCCACAATTCTGACCTTGTGCTAAACGAAGCTAGGTAAATGACAAGTTACTATGGCTTGTTTACTACTCTTTTGTAGAAATGTCTGCCACTCTTGATATTCATTAAACTTGATGATAGCACGAGGCTGTTGGTTGTCGGGGGTTTGGATTTGCCGAGGCGTAATGGCTTAAATACTGAACTGCGGCCTTGAAGTTAGCGAGTTTGAATTCCAGTCGTGCTATAACATTTACTTTTAGACAAAAACCCTTGTCAAAGGTATGAACCACCTCATCCTCCTAGCTATGGGTTGAATAGTATCACTGCTGTTTTTCTACGGGGATAGCTTTGGCATTAAAAACCCGCGAAGGTTAATATGCCATTTAGCAAAGAAATTAAAATAAAGACCAAAGGCTATTGGCTGGTTGGTTTTACCGAGAAGAATCCTTGAAAGCTGGAGACACTTGCTGCTAGCGAAAACACCAGTTATAAATGTTGTAAAAACTCACAAAAGGTAGAATATTCTGATTATCTTTTAACAGCAATTCAGAAAAATACCATAAGGACTAATTATGGCAAAGCAAAAATTGATAATATGCAGGAAAATATCTGGTGTATGTTATGTGGTAACAGGTGATAGAGTTTATCATGTAAGAAGCGAATACAGCAAACTGGCTCAAAAGGAAGACAAGTGTAAGCATAACTGGGTGGGAGAACTGATCCACTGGGAAGTGTGCAAAATAATAAAGTTTATCCCAACAGACAAATGATATATGCGCAACCCAATCTCGGTCGGAAGATCAGACCTAATGCGAATTAACAAGAAGAAAAAAATTGGCCATTAAAAGGATTTTTCCATTCCAGCAGACCATATTGAAAATTAAAGAAAACAAAAAGGGGGACAAATACAAGGATCTTACTTAGCAAATGAAAAAGTTGCGAAACATAAAGGTGACGGGGATACCAATTGTAGTTGGATCCCTTGGAACGCTCTAAAAACCTGTAAAAGAGCCTGGGTAAAATGGATATCAGAGAAAGAATTGAGACCATCCAGTCCATAGCACTGTTAAAATCAGCAAGAATACTAAGAAGAGTCCTGGAGAACCTAACAAGGAGTAAAATATCAATATGTTGGGATCTGTTCTTACGTAAAATAAGGTTTAGGATAAAATACTGAACCCCCCCCCCAAAAAAAAAACTTTTGATACACCCTAATGTAACCATCGCAAGAACCTAGTTATGTTGAAGCAGTCTAAAAAGTAGTCTCATAGAGAGCAATATTAATAAGGTCACGTAGATTTTTATTATTTTTATTGTGATTTTTCAGACTGTTAACCTCATCTTTATTGAGGTAAGTTGAAATATTACATATCGGCTACTGTATCCTCCGGACTTCCCCAGGAATCCCTTTTTTATCTGGGTATAGAAATAATTCAACCTGAGAAATTATTTTAAAAGTTTGTTTATCAAACAAGACTTCATTTCCAAACAATCCTATATATAAAACATACATTTGGTGGTGGTGGGGGGTCATTCTTCAACTTATAATTCCTTAGGAGCCCTTGATAGCCACATTCGCCGACCTATGTACACGATACAATATTGGCAACCATTCATCGACAAACACGCGACGTTCACCAAAATACTACATTGGCTCTGTGAGAACCTACTTAAACCCGAATGAATGGAATGATTTATTTACAATGAAAATTTCAACGCCTATCCGTCTAAGATGTGGAGAGTCGATTGTTTTCCGGTATCCGAGAGGACCGAAAACAAGCTGGACTATCCCTACATGGGATAGGGTTCTAAACTGATCGGACATAAGAAATACAGGGGAAGGGGCGGCAAGGAGCAGGTAACATGGATTATTGAAATGTGTGCCCAAGATCTTCAGAAAAAATAGGGTTGGAGTGAGATCAGGGTGTGAAAAAGAATCATGGGACGGAAATATATTGGAGACTCAGGACTTGATGAAGAAAGAAGAGCAAAATTTGCTTAACGAGGATGGGGTCCCGAAGAACCCGGACCGTCGTCTTCATGCGCAGGAAGAGGACGGAAGCATGTCTCCAACGTTGTCCCCTTTCGTACGACCAGGCCGTGACCACCGAAATATGGAAGGCTGTTCGATAGTAACGTCACGTTTTTTGAGGTCATCATCTTGAGCTCAAATTTCGAAAAGGCTGTGTATTAGATTTTTACGGAGATGTTTTAAAATTATTTATCAATATTTTCTTTTAAATATTGATTTTGTTTATAAACAAAAACAATATAGATATGTTGTACAAAATTGCAAAGGGAATCATAAAAACAGCCCTAAAGTTGATGTGTTTTCTTTTCCTAAAGATAAAGAATTATCTGACGTTTAGATTCGTACAATCAAAAGAGAGAATTTTTCACCTACTAAATTCAGCAGAGTGAGTAATTTTTTGTGTCAAAAATGAGTAAATTCAATTGAAACTTTAATGATTAAATTGATTTCATGTCTTTGTAATTCACATTACAAAGTTAATTCTAGCGAGAAAGTTATGATACATTTATCACTCGCGTTATTTCTAAAAACTTAAGCCTCATTAAAAAAAAATGAACTTTTCAGAAATTTTCAATATAAATTCATTCAGGAATATTTTTATTGGCGTAAAAAATAATCCTAACAATATTTTTAGAATTGTTTTATTATAACAGGGCAGCTTGGGGCTGTACCATACCCATGATACGGATATGTGAAACGTACATAGAATGTTCATAACAGATATACATAGAACATAGGAATCTCGAAAAACACTTACGACTTCTTAGTTCAGGTACGAAAATTTTTATTTCCTTTGAGTTTAAAGGTTCTTCGACATAAGGAGAGAGATACACATTCTTTCTATTCTGGCTTTTTTATCTGCCCCCCCCTCGTGCTGCGCCCGTAGCGCACAAATTCGTCTGGCCTCAGCGAGCCCCGAAAGTCGACCCTTCTCGTTCGGTGTCCAGTTCTCAACTCAACTAACTTTCTTCAAAATTCCCAAAATCCTTCGTGCGCTTCCGGTGCGTGACGTCATTCGCACTCTCTAGCCCTGTTTACCATCTGGGCTATTGTGACATCTCTGACTGGTACGTCTGCTCCGCGTGCGCGTGAACACCTGCGTTGATGTTGCACCTAAGTAACCCATGCACTGAGCCAAAAGGTTCTCAGCCTAACTAAACCCAAAGGCATAAAACGAAATCCCTCGGCCATTATATTACAGGGCTACAAAATCTAGCCTAAAATCTATAAAAATAGATTTTTGAAGAATAATCATAGTATATGGATTTTAGAAGATTGGGATAGTACTTAGCAAATCGAGAATAAATATATTTTTTTATTAATTGAAATGATTAGAAAATAGAAAAAAACAATATTTTTCTAATAAAACCCGAAATATTGTTTAATTTTTTGATAGCAGAAAAAAATACAAGAACATATGAAATTGATTTTTTCAAAGAAAGAAAGAAAAGCTAAACTCGGAAAGACAGCAAGTCAAAACAATAGCAGAGCAGGAAATAGGGTCACGAAGGGGTCAGCCAGATGCAGGCCTATTGTTTTATGGGGAAAAATTAAACGTTGAGAAAGAGAAATTTTTTATTTAATTTTGGAAATGAGTAATCTGCTGGATATGACGTATGAATAACGTGATGAAAGAGGATCGCCTCTTGCGGAGAGAAGGGCACAGAGAGACCTTATGATGGTAGAAGGGAGGCAATACCCCATTGTAGCAGTCATAGCCAAATTTGTATGGAGGCAACCGACTTCTCCCTTTGATGGCGGGTACAGGAATTCACTGTTGGGGTAGCAGAGAGCAACAGTGAATGGAGTTAATCACTGAAGATTAAATCAGGAGAAGGCCGTTGATGAGATACGCACACTTAGAAATAGAAGAAACATTTGTATAAACTCAGTTTTTGCTGAAAAGCGACAATAATTGCAGCGTTGCAGAGTTAGGGAGTTGAGATCGAAGCAGGAAGGAGCTCCTGTAAAAAGAGCCTTGCACCAGATTCGGAGATAACCAGATTCTCTCACATCTCTGTTGTTCTAACAAGCTGAAGATAAGAATTAACGTAACACATTGAGAATACTTAGTGGGTCTAAGTGAGGAAGGCTAACAGTGAACTTAGACTGACAGTCGCAAGATAGGAGCTTGATTCCAAGACATTCTGCTTCATATTTGCGGGGAATGGAACATTGAAATAACACCATCAATTTTTTTTTAACTGTTAATTTTCTCTTTTTATGACTAAAGACATTATTATTTTATTCAACTCCATGTTTTTCGTTCTCTGGACATCAACTTTTGATTTTTTTTACTATTGAATGATCAGCCGGACCAGTTATTTCAGCGTAAACAATGGGTTCAGTTGTCTGGATCTAAAAACTCACAACGTGGGCAGACAACTGGTTCAGCTGAGATTTGATTTCCCACTGGGAAAGTTAGATGTCATTGGTCGAGTGAACGGCTGGGTGATATTATTCGTAAAAAAAACTTTAATTGAACTGATTTCATGTCTTTGTAATTCACAATACAAAGTTAAATCTTGCAAGAAAGTTAAGATACATTTATCACTCGCGTTGTTTTTAAAAGCTAAAACCTCCTTTAAAAAAAAACTTTAAATGAATTTTCAATGTAAATTCTTTCAGGAATATTTTTATTGGAGTAAAAATAATTCTAATAATTCTTACAATATTTAGAATTGTTTTATTCTTTAATTGAATTAATTTCATGTCTTTGTAATTTACAATACATTAAAACAAAGTTTTGTTTTAAAAAGCTTTTAAATTCAATTGAATTTTTTTTTAAATTGCAAAAGTTTTTAAAATCTGAAAACCTTACTTTTTAAAGAATAAACTTTAAAGAGATTTTCAATATAAATTCATAAAAGAATATTTTTATTGGCATAAAAAAATAATTATAATAGTTTCACAATTTTTAGAATGATTTTATTCAAAGATAATATTTTTTTATTTATCATTTTGATTTAAAAAATGAGTAAACATTAAAAATGCTCTCTTTATTTGTACATAGCTTTGTCACTAATAATCTTTTGTTGAATTAATAAATTAAATTATGTCCTTTAAAAATATCAGAACACTCTCTTCACTTTTCCTAGAATTGTAAGAAAAATGCTTCATATTGTAGATTTTTGCTGACTAATTTTCTTAGATTTTTGCAAGAATTTAAAATAGATTTTGTTTTAAAAATCTTTTTAGGTATGTGAACTACATTTTTGACCGGAGGACATAAGGAGAGAATCGTCAGCCTTTGACAAAAAAATAGGTGTCACAGTTGATGTTGAACTTCAAAAAACATATCTTTGTGATGGTGCTATCCATAGAATTTTACGTAACTGTCACTCATATTCATCTTCATTGAAAACCTCAAGAGAGTCAACAAATTTTAGGAGAATCTGATTGGAGTATTCTGCTCTTAAAAGTGCTTTAAATCAAAGTATTACTGATGACTTAGCATATAAAGAGCAGAAGAATTTCCATAATATGAATGATCTTGAAGGGAAATTAAATTTTCTTGATAGAAATTACTGGAGTGTTGTAAGGCAGCAAGAAACACTTATTGTATGCAGCATCATCAAATCCTCATATCCAAAAATCAATCTGTCTCTTGTAATATAAATTTGATTTTGCAGTACATTTATTTTGTAGAAATGTGGAAATTAATAAAATAGGGAACTATAAGATTCCTAAATCTGTAACTGATCAAATTCTCTTGCAATTCTGATAAAAAAAAACGTAAAGAAAATGAACACAGAACCTCAGAATATGATTTTTATATTAAAATTGGTAATGTCATTTCTACTATTGGCACAAGAAGAATCAAACAAATATTTTAATTCAATAAAATCTATGAGCAGCTTAACTTAATGACATAATAAGTTTGATTATTCAACAGAAATGATGATATTTTTTTCATTGTTATATAACTGCTCCCCTAAAGGGTACAGATTATTAAGAGACAGCAAAAATATAATTTTTCCTAGCTATTCAACCATTAAAAGACTAACCTTATCAACATATGTGAATTCTTTGATTGAGCAACATAACAATTTTCTTGTGTATATTAAAAATAAATTCAAGTTACTAGTACAGCAGGACACCACAATATCTTTACTTGTTGATGAAATTCACCAAAAAGCTTATATTGATTATAAGAGTGATAATATTGTTGGTTTATCTAACAACAACAATGAAGCTGCAACAAGTGTTTTTGCTTTTATGCTTAACTGTGTATTCTCACAATATAAGGATGTTGTGCATCTTATGCCAACTAAATGTCTTAAAGCTGAGAATTTGTTTGACATAGTTAAACGTATAATAATTGGTTTAGAATAGATAGGCTTTCAAGTATTTCAATCAAAACAGATAATAATGCTATAAATAAAAAAGCTATATCTTTCTTTTGTTGTCCCCCACTTTCCATTGTATATCCACACCCCGTTATAAATTCTCAACCTCTGTTCTTCCTCTTCAACTCAGTCCGTATATCAAAATGCATTAGAAACAATTGGATTCGTCAAAAAGATGCAAATAAATGCATGCTATTCCCAAGTTTTGTCATAATGGAAATCCTGTATTAAATAGTATCCAAAGTGCCCCATTTTATACCTTAGAGAAACTTCATGCCTTGGAATCTTACTCAATTTTGAAATATTGTAATAATTTGACCTCAAAGGCATTTTCTCCTACTGATCTTGAAAGGCAAAATGTTAAATTAGTTCTGCAAATATTTAATGAATACACTGTTCAGGGATTATTGACCTGAGGAAAACAAATGTTTGCCTAATTTTGCAGAAGTTGCAGAATATATAAACATTTTTATATTTATAATAATAATAATAATTTATATAAATATTTATATAATAATAATTATAATTTATATAAATAATGAATGTAAAAACCCCATATTAAAGGTTGACGGCTTAGAAATAAATATTACAATCCACTTAGAGTGAATGAAGAAATTTTTAGACTTCTCTCTGTATTCTGTGACTGGAAGAAATAGCAAATTAACAATGGAAAAATTCACTGCTTTGCATCATACAACTGATGCATTTTTAGAATTGATCAAGTATTGCATAGAAGAATTGAAAATGCAATTCATATTACCTGGTAAATTTCAAACGGATCACCTTGAGGAAAGGTTTGGTCAATACCAGCAATTTAGTGGGGATCAGTATAATCTCTTGATACAGCAAGCGATTGAGTGTGAAAAAAAATTAGAAGGCCATTAATTTTAAAACTGAGCTTTCCATTTAATCAGAAATTAAAATTGATTTAAAAAATTACAAGAACCAAACTGAGATGAAGTGACAGAAGAGCAAAAGTTAGATGTGTATAAATTTAGAATTGATGTTAAAGAAGATGATATTAATAAATGTAGAGAAGTTCTTCCTGTAATACTATACTTAACAGGTTATTGCTGATTTGTAGTTTTTAAGAAAATTAAGAGCAATAGTTGCAAATATTTAAGATCTGTAAGAGATAATGTGGAAGAAATGTCTGAAATAAACAACTATTTTCATGGGATTAATAGAGGTTCTCTCTTATACCCTAATGATACAACAATAAATTTTGTGATATATAATTATGTAGTTATGGATAAGCAGATAAAACATTCTTTTTTTCATTCAGTAAATCAAAGGAAATTAGTCATGCATATAACATTGAATGCTTTGGCAGATTATGAGTTTCTTTTTATGTTGACACTTGTGATGAGGGTCAGAGTATAGAAAAAATACAAAGAATGTTTGTCTGGAGCTCTACAAAAGCTCTTTTGAATAAATCTTGTTCCAAAGAAAATTATAATATAAAAAATAACAAGATAAGGCAAAAAAAGAAAACTTCGAACATTCAATTAAACTTTGTATCTGTAACCTATTTTTCAACAAGTATTATTTGAATTTTAAATCTCTTTATTGTTTGTATCTAATTTGCTTGTTTGAATTTAATTTATTTGTTTCTTATTTATATTTAATTGTTTTATTAAATTTAACATTTACTTGTTTATTTGTTTGTTAATTTAATTATTGTTTGTTTCCTAATTCAGTTGGTGCTGTATTTGAGTAATAATCATTAAATGATTAAAAAATTGTAACTTTACAGAAATTAAAAATTGAAATAAAAACATGCAAATAAAAACAATGCTGATTATAATTTATTAAAAATTGTTTTCAAATTAAAAACGATATTATAAACGAATTTTAGTCTTAAACCTATTATTGGAAATTATTTACGGAGTCACTTTTTACGTGCCCCGTGATTGGCTGAAAAACAACCAATTGCGGGCCGCTATCAGCACATTTGCCGTACCACCATACGTGCGTGCGTGCGTGCGTGCGTGCGTACTTCGAACTAACAATCTTTTTCTTGCCAAGTCAACGATGTAACACAAGAATCTTGATGGCTATCGAAACAGGCTACGAGTCCAAGTAGCGAGGTACATACGAAGGCGCTACATACGAAGGTCATCCCACGAGGATACTATACGCACATGGGGACCCAGAATTCTCCTACTTCAAACCTTTGAATCTGTAAGGACCAGCCACCAAAACTGAATGGAACTAAAAGACGAATGCTATAGCCAAGTCGGCAGAAAACACCTCTTTTTTGCAATTCTTCTTCTTTTCTTCTCTTTCTTTATCTTTCTCTAAATATAAACCCTTTTTTCAACAGAATTGTTTTGTTCCTTTTCTCTAGTCTTGGGCTCATGGTATAGTAAGCCTTTTTTTCCCTTAAACTGCAGATGTAGATTTTGTCTTATCAATAACGGGTAAAATCCCAACACTATTTATCTCTAAGTATTTAATTTGAATTTTAAATTTCTTTATTGTTTGCATCAAATTCATTTGCTTGCTTGTGTTTAATTTTCTAGTTTCTTATTTATCATTTATTTGTTATTTGTTTATTTATTCAATTATTGTTTATTAGTTCTTTAATTCAGAATTCAATTGTTGCTATATAATGTATAAGATTAATAATCACTTAATTATTACGATATTGTAACTTTACAGAATAATTATTAAAATAAAAATATGCAAATTAAAAACAATGCTGATTATGATTAAAAAAATCTTTTCTAATTAATAACTAATAAAATAATGAACGAATTTCATTCCAGAAAATTTACTGAAATGTAACATGATATTTAATTTATTTACTTTAACATATCATTCAGCAGCAACATTTTTTTCGTATCAATTATTTTTCAAAAATTGATATAAAATAAAGTTCTGTATAAAATTCAACTCTGTTTCTTTCTTTTTAAAATCCACTTTTTAAAAGTCTTTTTAAAACAATTTTTTCTTACAATAATTCATCCCATTATAATTACTGACTGTTTCACTAAACTTACGGACTACTTTTGTGACGTTATGTCACAGATACCTAAAAAAACAAAATCAGATCACGGTGAGAAAAGTTTTTACTGTTATACAATCCCTTCTTTCGCGTGGTCCAGATCACCATTTTGGCCAGAGCAAGGATCACGACAAACACCACTCATTTCTCACCTTTATACGCGGGGTCAGCATTGTCCACGACAACGTCAAGCAGCACTAGCTACTTAGGATCGATGTGGGCCGTCCACACTTCCGACCTGACTCCATAACGGACGGACCCGCTCGCAGTTGTAGAAGGCGTACAAAGCCGTTTCTTCTAAGCCAGTGCCGCAGCGAGGGCAACCGGGCATGCCTGTCAGACATACTTTGAAAGCCTAGTCGTAAAGAGGCACCGCGTTCCGTGCGAGCCACCAAGAAGCTGGCACCCAATTCAATTGGGAGCGAATCTCCTTCAATGACCAGCCAAGCCACTCCGAGAGAGAACCGAGGCGGAGCCCACCACTAGTTCTCGATACAGTTCCTTTCGAGACCGGGAAATGATCTAGAAAGGTTGCAAAGGGCTTTACGGCACTCGCGGACAAACGGTGCTTCACCCCTAAGCGTACAGCTGCCTACGGCTTTAGGGTTAGACTTTAGGCGAGAAAAGGTTTCCTTCACCTCCCGTCTCCTCACGGTGTCCCTAGTCTAGTATTGGCCCGGGAAAACCAGTCTTTCCAGATCGAGCATTCCCAGGCCCCCATTGTATGGACGTTGACAACAGACCCGTCTACAGACCATCGGCTTTCGATCTTTCCAAAGCAATTTGGAGAGGGATTGTCGCAGCGACAGACGAGGACCTTTAGGCAGGGGAAGTACAGACAATCGGTAAAGGATCAGAGGACAGATGTACACGACACACACCTCTGCCTTGCCCTTTAAGGATAAAACCTTCGAAGCCAGGTAACCACCTGTACTTCTACCTTAGCTTTTATTTCCGACTAATTTCGCTCCATTTAGAGGCCGAGCCCGAACCACATCCCGAGGATGTAGACTCGTCCATCGCTCCTTTATCCTTAAGCCTACGAAGCAGGAGCTCCAAAGTGAGGACATAGAGAAGAGGGGATAAGGGTTAGCCTTGCCAGATTGACTGCACGATCGCGAAAACCTCCGAATGCTTCCCATTCATCTGCACCGTCGCCTAGGAGTTGTAGTACAGCATGCTAATCCATTTGAGGGACTCCGGTTCGAATCCGGCGGTCTCCAAAACCGTCAGCAAAAATCGATGGTCTATCTTGTTGAAGGTCTTGGACTTATCTAAATTGATCAGTGTGGCTTCAGTCTCATTTTCAACCCCTCTAGAATCTTGCGAACCAAATGCAGATTGTGTTGTTTCGATCTTCCATTCACCGCATTGATCTGCTCAGGTCCGATCAGATCGCTGATGACAATCTGCGAACGATTCGCAAAGACCGGGGCCAAAATCTTTCACTCAGTGTTTAGCAGAGTTTTGGGTTTGTAGACATCTAAATCCCCCCCAAAATACCTACCCCCTTTCTTCAATAATGTGATAACACTCTTGATAATGCAACCAGGGACGGCTTCCCTGGCAAACCAATGGTTGTATATACCTGTCAGAATAGGCACAAATGTGGGACATCCTCAAGTACACTTCATTAGGCAAACCATTTCGTCTTGGAAACTTGTTGAGGCCAACCTGCTTCAAGGCATCACGGACTTCGCATTCAGTAACCAAAACCTCGTAGCTAACCGCTTCTACCTTCTTGAAGGCGAAGGAAGTTGGCGAAATTGCTGCGAAACTCCTGAACCGGGAGGTCAGGCAAATGAGCCAAGCGATCACGGAAATGCACCCGAAAAGTCTCGCGAATCCCGTAATCCGACCTTAATACGTGCCCATCTGGGGTTTTGGCGAACTCAATATACCGATCAGGAAACCGTACCTCTTCACGAGCGAATGTGTTGCATTTCATGGTTTCATTGGGAACTCTTTTTAGCCTTGATCTAACTACAAAACCCTTGTAGCGCTTGCTAGTCTCGCGCTCAAGGTCCCTCTTGTCTAAATCTAAGGCTAAGGATTCTCCCCTCTTCACCATCCGGGAAAGCTAAAGACTTCGCCATCTTGGTTCTCTCTAGTTTGAGCTGTTGACCATATTTGATGGCGGATTTCGCCTAATCCTATACTTAAGGGATCCCTGAAACCGCCCCCACCAGCGCCCGCTGCACTAGGGTTTTCAGCCGGTCCCGGAAATCCCGAATCTCCTGTAAGGAGGTATTGAACTTCCAGTATCCTGTCAGACCAGGCCAGTTAGCTAGCCACAGACTGACCCAAACAAGTCTATGGTCAGTCTGCCAACCGAGAGGAACGAGGGACTCTTAAAGAATTCAGTGTCAGCTATCCTAACACTCGATCCAAATAAGATTTGTCACGAACAGAGGGCGCACCCGCTAATCATGTCCACGTTTCCCTCCGTGGGCGATCTAGACGAAACCTGTCGACCAAGTCGTGTCGTACTATCAAGTCTATCAGGTTGCTTTCACACATTCCCGACCCTCTAGCACCCCACTCGACCCTGTCTATTTTAGGGTCTAGGATCATATTCCAATCACCCACTAAAACTAGCTGTTTAGTATCGTCGAGTAACGGCGCCAACCGTCGAAAAGAAGAGCGTCTCTCACCAACGAGATTGGGTGCATAAACTGCGACCACCCGGAACTCGAAGCTTTTAACGGCAACAACGGCCACAACCAGCCGGCCCCTGTCATCTGCAAAGACAAGATTGACGATCGCATTGAGACTGCGTTCGACTAGCAGAGAGATCCCAGCACTGCGGTGGCGGACGAAGGTGGTCCCCAGGAGTGCACCCTTATGATTATATGAATTTCTGACAAACTTCGTTAATTTTTTAATTTTTAACAGTGACATTAAGGTTTTTTTTTTGGAGTTGGTGTGCCTCTTCTATAGAGTACAAGATCACTGTTCATAACTCTTGGTGGGCTGTGATGTTTTGTTTTTCCTGGTGAGGCTGATCTGGCTCTTGGCTTGACGTTGGTAATTAGGGTTTTCCTCTTAGTTCAGAGTGGGAGCGACTAGAGGGAGAAAACGGAAGAGAGGGAAGAGAAAGTGAGTTTCAGGGTTTTGTGTTTGCGAGTTCTATTCGAATGGGTTTTGGCGGGGGTTGGGTAAAAATGTTTTCCGAAGCGTCTGTGGTATAGTTTTGTGGGGAGGGGGTTGGAGAATGGGTTTTTAGGGAGGGGGCGAATCTTTGGAGGGTTCGTCCCCGCTGTCTTTTCGTCTTTTTGTGTCCCTAGTGATAAGGTGTCAATAGGTTCTGATGATTCCGCTTGTATGGTCACAGTTTGCTCTATTGCTTTTTTCTTTCAGGATTTTGGCAAGGGATGTGGGTGAGCTACATCATAGTTCAGCAGGGCTCGATCCTCGGCTCGTGCCCGACATTCCCCTCCCCTAATTCCCATTTTAATCGACCTTCGGGTTATTGACCTTGTGTCAAGTCCTGTCTGGTGGGAGGCAGTGACAAATATACCCACGCCCTTTTTCTTTGATCAACTAGGCGTTCAAGAACTATGGTCTTATTCAAATAATGATGTAATTGTTTTTCACGTTTATCAATCTGAGAAGCACCACGAGAAATTTCACGATGATTTCGAAACGTAAAATCCAATGGCATCAGTTATTCTTGACAGTTTTAAAAAGTAATTTATTTTAAAAACAATTTGATTTGGCCTTTTCAATTGTCCATTTTCAATGAAGACGTCTCAAAGAAGCAGCACATATGTTGGGCTATGTTCACCTCTTGATAAGACCAAGTATGGAAATAAACACAATCTGGGAACCAATAATTGAAAAAACCAAATCAAATTCATCGTTCTTGAACGCCTTGTTTGATCAACAAACTTTTAAAATGATTTCGCAGGTTGAATCATTTCTATGCCCAGATATGCAAGGGACACCTGAGGAAGTCCGGAGGATACAGCGGCCGAAACGTTGTGTTTCAACTTACCCCAATAAAGATGGAAAAAAAAATTACAACCAAAATAATACACATCAAACCTCATCTCAAAAATTCAGACTCGTAGATTTTTATTGGGATCTGCATTTGTACTCTTGTACTAATCTAAGATTATTAAAAGAATGTCAAGAACTTACTTTTTCATCGTCGGCGATATTCATTTGAAAAAAGACATTTATTTCGCATCTGGCAATAGTGGGAAATTCGACCCAACTTCATTTCCTATCGTTAAATGTAAGAACGAAATTCAATCGTATTTTTATTTTGCTTTATTTACTTTGAAAGTATGTGTATATACCATGATTTGTAAGTTTGGAGGTAAATAATGTTCATTATCAACAAGAGTTGCTGCCACTGCTGTAGCAGCCAGACATTGTAAAGATATATATTTTACCGGCTTTCGTAAGAGACCCCTTTTTTTTAAACAACAGGCAAGACAAGGATCATCTCTGTGGTTCATATCAAAACGAAGTCCATGTTGTAGAAACAAATCAATAAAGGATTTTGTCCTGTAGACTGGAAATTCCAATGTATAGTCAACGGGGGTTCGTCCTTCATCATCTTTATGATTTAAATCAGCTCCACAAGATAATAAAACTCGTGTAATGTTTGTTGGATATCCCTTAATAATACAGACGTGTAACAATGACGCGTTTCTAAAACCTCTAAGATTGGCATCAAGTAGAGATTTGACAATTTCTGTGAAATCATATAATTTTCCAGGATATTCCTCTTCAATTGTTTGCACAAAATCAAGAAAATAACAAAAATAGGACTCCATATAAAAATAGGAAGATACTTTTTCTATCGGATTCATTTTTCGAATTCTTTTCCCAGCTTCTTGAATCTGTGTTGCAAAAATCTTAAACATTTCCAACAGCCGACTTAATTTTACTTCATAATTTTGCTCGATAGAATTTCTGCGGGTAAACTTTTCAATTAAATTACAATTTTCGAGAAATATTTTAAAGAAAAGCTTATCTTTTGCTGATTTTATGAACTGGAAAAAATCCTGAAGTACGACCATCAGATCATTCAGATCGGTTATTCTAGTTGCAGCTTCGCTAAATAATGTTAATGTGTATGGGTTGAGTAAACTTAGACGGGACTCAAGAAATGTAATTGCTCTCCTATCTCTGGATTCGAAATAATTTAGAACATTCCGCAATTTCTCGTCTGTGTTAGCGGGATCTTGTATTTGAAAGATGGGTGTGTCTGTCGGCAAATCCTGCATATTCATAGCAGTTTTCCAAAATGTTTCCGCTTTCTCTAAATGTCTACTTACCAATAGGTGACAACTTTTAATTTCATTATACAACACAATATCGTTTAATAAATTATAGCCTCGCAACTTTAACTTTTCTAAAACATCGGTTCGATTTTTGATAGCCGCGAGCAATATGGTGTTTTCTCCGTACTCATTTGTGCAGTTAGCATCGGCTGTGAACGATAATAACATTTGTACGCACGACATACTTTGACTTTCAACAGCCAACATCAAAGCAGTTTTACCCTGGGCGTTCATCTGGTTAACAAATGCACCTTGGGATAACAAATAATTGCACAAATCGAGGTTTCTCAGCGAAACCATCAAACAAGTCGTTCCATGATAGTCAGCTTTGTTTATGTCTGCTCCTTTGACAACTAAATATTTTACCATCTTTAAGTAGCTCAACCAGCAAGCTTTGAATAGAGCAGTTTGATGCCATTCATCAACACTATTGATATCGGCTCCATGTTCCAAAAGAGATTCGACAATTTGGAGATTACCTGTAGCAGCTGCTGCCCAGAGATAATCAGGGTTGATGTCACAGTTGTCAAGAAAATAGTTCACTATTAAGAGACGAGCTTCCTTTACAGCTAAATAAAGTAAGGAACATCTTTTTACTTTTTCAGAAATGATTTGCCATCGTTCTTTGAGAGAATAAAGAGCCAGTAGTCGTTTAATTTCGGCCGGTTGGTCAACATGAATTAATTTGGCAATTTTATTGGCGATAATCCACGTCATAATGATTAAAATATTGTTGCAATCTGTATCTAAAAGAAGAAAGAACAGATTGAAGAAAACTCTGCATGAATTAAAGTGGGGCGATTGATAAATTAATAAAATTTAAATAAAAAATAAAACAAATAATAAAATACAAAAATAAAATGAAATAAAATAAAATAAAATAAAAAAATCAATATCAATCACACAATTCAATTTCCAAAAGAAAAAACCTCGAAAATACTTCGGGTAGGTGAGGTAGGACTCTTCGCTTGGTTCCAGAGGGCTTTCTTCCTGGACGGTACCCGCTTTTACTCGAAGAGGCAAGGGCTTAGGTGTCCCTTAAGGGGAATGCTGATGGAATTAAGCAATTCTTAAATTACCGTTTTATAAGTGTCGATTCATGAGTGACTCCCCTGGATAAAATGACTTGGTGGGGAGAAAAATATCATACTCCGTTTTAAAAACATAACCCATGTAATGAACAATCCCTTGTTTAGGAGGTGAAAAATTGGTCATAAAAGGTCGTTCATTGCACGAGTACATGCGGTATTATTATAATTTTCTGATATTGCTCTTTGCAAAAATAAACCATCGTTTTTTTTTTCTTTAAATAACAAAAATGGAATTTTTTATGAATTGATAATCTATTTACATAACATTCAGAAAGTGAAAGAAATATATCGATCACCATTTTTGTCCGCCGTTTTTCTTCACTTGTTTGTTAACGCGTTGTTCAAATGGAGCAAATATAAAAGTTTTTTTCTTTTTTTTACTACGTTGCAAATAACAACTACGTGACTTCAAATAGCGTTAACAACATTTAAACCAAATCTTTTTTTTTTTTTACTGTTCATCAAAGCGTTTCCTTCATATTAGTTCTTATTTGAAATACATACGTAAATGCATAAATAAAAAAATTATTACAGGAACAGTAAAAAAATTATAAAGGATAAAAAGAAAGAAAGAAAGAAAGAAAGAAAGAAGGGAATGAGAAAATTGTTATATACAAAAATAAATAAATGAATAAATAAATAAATAAATGTCGATTGTGATGACTTATTTTCATGTTGCGAAAACAAAACTGTTTTTTACAAAACTTTCGTCAGCTGAAGATCCTGATGTTCAGATATAATTTTTTGAGTCGGAATATATTCACCACACAAGCAACTTCAGCAACTCCTTTCGATTCTACCAGATTTTGTTGGTTTTCGGTCAGAAAGTAGGAATTTCTGTTGAAAATGTTATTTTTATAAACATCCTTGTATTCACAGATTTGTGAAATTTGAATTAACAGACGAAATTAATTCATTATTATCATTATTATTATTTGAGCTTTTCACACCAGCACTAACTGAGGGTCTTTCAAATGAGTCTGAACGATAGTAAGTCTCCTCAAGTTTTCAGGACTCTTCTCAGTATTCCGACAGATCTTAGTAATGTCATAATTTGGATGGTCGTCCCCCAGTTTCCAACTCTTCCAATCCGCGAATCAATCCTTTGGGGACCGTTATGAGCGCACCTATAACATTTGGTATCATCATATTTACCCAATCCCCATTGTCACCATCAAGTTCTGTTGCATTTTTAGTTCTCTGGCAAGGTCTAAGTGATTGTCGCTCTTTTGGCCCTCTTCTATTTCCATGCAGTGGTCTGCCAGGACAGCAAAGTCCATTATTTAGCAGGTTCTCTTTTCTTTTTGTTGCTGACTATCACTAGGGCTGGTCTTCTGGCCGGGATTAGGTGATCTGTTTGTATCTCAAAATCCCAATGAATTTTGTACATCTCAGTCTCCAGGATAGATTCTTGGTTGTGCATATATTATTTAATATGCTGACAATTTGGGGGCATCATTTAAAAATAGATTTCAAAGCTGCTGAAGATCTTTGAAGGATTCTGGAAATATAAGGATATTAGTTACTATCTGAGAGCCTAAAAGCAATTTATATATTTTAAGTATTGGGGCTTGCCCCTTGAAAAAAAGCCCAGGACCTCACATGAGGATTATGATGCTTTGAAATGCACAGTCGAATAGAACCCAACTACGAGCACTCAAAAAGTTTTCATCAATAATCATCATCATGATGATCATGTCGCGCTGCCAGCGCGGATCTCCCTTGACTCTCTCGTCATTCATCTCTATCATCCATCGCTCCCGGTAGGTCTTCCAGGCTACATCTTGTATCGGCACCGAGCTGTTGTATATAGGTTCTAGCTGGTCGTCCTGCCTTTTCTCGTCTATGTGAAGAGCTTCACTTATGAGCTCGTCCTTACTTCTCCAGCAGTGTCCTGCATATCTGTTTCGTCTAACTTGGATAGTTTTTGTACTGGGTTGTAGGTGACTGTATAGCTGCTATTTTGTTGGGTGTTGTCTCCAAGACTTGTTCAATATTGCTCTCAGCATTCTTGTGTAATTGCCGTTAAGCTTTTTCTCCATACGTTTAGTTAGCGTCCATGTAGTGCATCCATATAGCAGTATCGACACAGCTGCTACTTGGAAAAAACGCGTTTTATTTTATCGGTCAGGTCTGACTTCCATATGACCGTTAGCCTATGGATGGCTGTCCATGCCTTTGCTAGTCGCGTGTTAATATCTTGTCTACTAGTTTCAGAGAACTACCATTTAGTGTGGAGATGTCGCCCCTTTGATTAAAGCATATGTATTCCATCTTGTCCGCGTTGACATGGAGGCCTATGCCAGCAGCTGCTCGTTCTAGACTATGTAGCAGGGTTTTAGCTTGGGCGGGTGTATATGCCCGAAGCGCATAGTCTAGGCAGATGATAAACAGGATTGGGGCTAATGTGTCTCCATGCAGCACACCTGCTACAATGCCGAAGTAGTATGTGTTTCCATTGGGGGAGCGGGTTTTTACTTTCGTGTTTTTATATAGCATCATTATGGTAGCGATGGTTTCTATGGGTAGGCCGTAGGCGAGAAGTATTTGCTCCATCTTCCCTCTGTGTATGGAGTCAAGCGTCTTGGAGAAATCGACGAATAATATTGTTGCTTCAAGTTTTTTTTTGCATGTGCACCTTCAAGAATTCGACGGATAGGCAAAACTGTGACATCGTGGATCGATTTCTCTGAAAGGCATTTTGGTTCTTCCTAAGTATCTTCTCAATTTTGGGTTTTATGCGGTTGCGTATTAGAGCATTGTAAATCTTGGCCGCTATGGATGTAGGGAAATCTAACAACTCCCCCATAAGGGTAAAAAATTATTAGACAACGCAAGTGGAAGTTCAAACACGTTTATATATGAGGTGCGAAAGGGTTGCTAAAACAAGAGACACAACCTACCTCAAGTCCTTGACTTTGTGAACACGTGCGCTACCTGCCAGCAGCTAAGTGGTACGGCTAAAATCTCAGAATTCCTCTCTAGCGCCCGGAAGCCCCTTTCTTTAGGCATGCGCTTTTCGTTTGGAGTGAATAACCCATATTTTTTTTACAATTTCTCACACGTCCTCTCTGACCCAGAATGGTGTATACTTATTAAAATCATATATATGGGTTTAATAGATTTTTTTGAAAATTATCTGTATTGGATAAGAATAGGTGAAACTATATGACTCTGTGCAAACAGTTGATTATAATTAGAATAAAATAAAATTAATAATGTTAAGAATACATGAGACCTATGGATTATAATCATTTACTAGAACTATTGGATTGAATGCAATTAATAAGAATAATTGAACTATACAACTGTGCGCAAACAAACGATTATTATCAAATTGTAATAATTACTTTAAAACATATAATTGTGTATACATAATTACCATTAGATAAGAAATCATATCAGTGGGGCTTAGAATATGCTAACTCTATACTCTGCAGAAGGATAAGACTCTTCCTGCAAGATTCCTGAACTGGAACCTTACCATCTGATACAATTTAGCGTCATACCTAGGATATCTATGCAATCATTTTAGTTGTGACGATTTGATCATTATATAATATTTTTCTTAGGACATATCGCTTATAGGACTTACTCTCCTATAATTTAAATTGGGCGGTATGCCACTTGTTCCCGCAACAAAGATGGCGGACGCACGCAAGCATTCAGTCTCAGGAAACCATTGGCCAGGAGAATCACGTGACCTGCTTAAAACTACGTCCGTGTTTGAATTTTGTCCCGCGTTTTTTGGAGTCGATTCCAAGACACGTATTTTCTATAAATACGTCGTCTTCAAACACTTTATCTCTTTTTCTCAATTTTTATTGCAGCGCTAACACACTCTCTCCAGTGTGACTCTCTTCTTATTCACCAACAGACATCAAAAGCCATAAAATGGATAAACCACGCAAACCTCAAAATACTTTGCCTATGAGACCTTTTCCAGCCTCAGAAACACCAACTGTTTCAAACCACAGGAAGAAATGAACACGTAAAGATACATAGTCAACATGAATAGGACACTTTTATTATTTAACCCGTTCTGTAGTTTTAGTTGTGTTAGTCACGCATACACACACACACACACACACACACACACACACACACACACACACACACACACACACACAGGACTATTTTACGAACAATATAGAATCAGCAATATTCTAAATGTATCATTGCATGTTTTGTTATGAATATGAATTTGTTTTGTTTGTCGCCTTGTTTTGAATGTTCCTTTT
Source organism: Sepioteuthis lessoniana (assembly GCA_963585895.1). NCBI lineage: Eukaryota > Metazoa > Mollusca > Cephalopoda > Myopsida > Loliginidae > Sepioteuthis > Sepioteuthis lessoniana. Next base: position 55,751,196 of record OY757922.1, read on the forward strand.
GTCCGCGCCGTTTCATATCTTTACTCATTTACTTCATTTACTACATTTGTCTCCATGTGCCTATTTTACCTTTTTCCAGATGCTTTTTTTTCAAACATAACATACCACTAAACTAAACATATACTAAACCACAATATTAAATTTTGGGGGACTAAACATATCAACCAAATAACATGTTCCCCTACACGCTTAACACAGCAATAAGTATGAACGTATCGTGTGATGATATTTTAGATCGTCTCGAAGACGATTGCAAGAAAGTTCTCTTTTTTGTCAAACTAAAAATCATTCACTGAAAGAGCGAAGCTAAACAACGATTATCTCGTTCTCTTCTGTGATTGATGACCAATTAGGTACTGAAGGTACTATAAGAATAATACTACTGTAGGTACCATATACTAGTATGTCAGACGAAGCAAAACAAACTATATAGCAAGTGCCATACGATGCAGGGGCGATAATCCAACATTTCTTGACTAAACGGGAGAAAATCAAGATTTCTGATTTATAAATCATAATATTCTTTTGAGAAAAAATTATATAAATTAATGAATATATGATTATTTCCCATGCATTCAGACGCTGAAAATTTGAGTTTCAAAAATATATAATATTAAATTTAGAAAATGCATAAACAAATAGGAGTACAGTAGCCTCCCTTGGACAAAGAAAAGCAAAAATCTTTTAAAAGTCAGTTTTTCCTTCATCTCTGAATCTTTTAACGACCAGACATCTGTTAAATGTTCCATAGTTGAAGTACATAGTTTCAAACTCATAACCCACCGAGATGACTAAGATATTTCAACACCTGGGCTGGGAAACGTGACTATTTCTAAAAGTTATCACCACGGAATCGTCATTAAAACCTTAAAATAAAGTTAGAAGTTAAAATGTATCTTTTTCTCTTTCCTTCCGTCCTCAATTCTAAAACATCTTCCCTCAGACAAAGAAGACAACAAGTTAATGGAGTCAGAAGAAGAAAAAGGAGACATATACGAAACTCATAATCACCTTACAATTCACGTAACAATTCACCAAAATTCACAATCATCTAACAATTCACCTAATTGAACTAAACTCACAATCACTTAACAGTTCACCAAACAATTCACCGAAACTCATAATCACATAACAATTCATCGACAAGCTATACCACTACAACTACTAATATTTAACCAAACCTTCTTATATCTCATACCTTTCTCAAGGGTGTTAGTCTGAAAGTTAAAGTGATAGCTAGACCTTGAATTAGAACACGCTTACAACTATTTCGTAGTACAGCACTTTAACCAATACGCCACTGGGATTTCCCTAATAGTTTATTTAAAGAAAATTAGAAATACTATTCAAAGACGATGGAGACACAGACTACTTCGACATTGTAGCAGGTGTACAGCAAGGAGGCACATTAGCCCCATACCTGTTTATCATCTGCCTAGACTACGTGCTTAGAACGTCTATTGATATAATAAAAATAATAGCTTCAAGCTGGCAAAGCAAAGGAGCAGAAGAAGCCCCGCACAAACAATTACGGGCACTGACTACGCCGATGACATAACGCTTCGGACATATACACCCGCCCAAGCTGAAACCCTGCTACATAGTCTGGAACGAGCTGCTACTGGCATAAGCCTCCATATCAACGTAGACAAGATGGAATACATATGCTTTAATCAAAGGGGTGACATCTCAATACTAAATGGTAGTTCTCTGAAACTAGTTGACAAGTTCACCTACCTAGGAAGCAGTGTCTCATCAACCGAGAAAGATATCAACACGCGACTAGCAAAGGCATGGACAGCTATCCATAGCCTACCGGTCATATGGAAGTCAGATCTGACTGATAAAATAAAACGCAGTTTTTTCCAAGTAGCACCCATGTCGATACTACTATATGGAAGCACTACATGGATGCTAATTAAACGTATGGAGAAAAAGCTTGACGGCAATTACACAAGAATGCTGAGAGCAATATTGAACAAGTCTTGGCGACAACACCCTACAAAACAGCAGTTATACGACCACCTACCACTCAGCGTAAAAACTATCCCAGTTAGACGAACCAGACATGCAGGACACTGCTAGAGAAGTAAGGACGAGCTCATAAGCGACCATTTCCAGTGGACCGCTTCACATAGACGAGGAAAAGCAGGACAACCAAATAGAACCTTTATACAACAGCTCTGTGCCGATACAAATGTAGCCTGGAAGACCTACCGGGAGCGATGGACGATAGAGATTTCAGGGAGATCCGTGCTGGCAGCGTGACATGACCCTGATGATGATTCAAGCACAAACAGATGATTGATAAGACACTGTAGATGTTCGAATGTGTCAAAAGTAGTTTACACATTTTTATGCTGGAAATTTCTTACTGAATTTTCTTCTACGGTCGCTTTGACCCCTAACTCTTCGGGTCACTAGTCTAGACGAAAGGAAACTGTTAATTATAACCTGTATAGAACATCCCGCTTCTCGTATCCCCTACATTCTCACATTCCCGTGCGATAAGCTTGTAGAGAATGAATAGATTAAAAAAAAAATTAAATTGAATTAAAAAAAAGAAAATGATTAAAATATGCAGAAACTCTCAGAGGGGTGACGCATGCGTAAAGAAAAAGGGACCGCCCGAAAAAAGGAGGAAGCTAACTTCTTTCAGGCAGTGACCGGCGAAGTGACAACACCTTGCTAACTGGTGGAAGACGCCACGCATACGTCTTTGGACGAAGCGTTGGATGGTACTTTCACTAGTTGCAGCCCTCTCGGTTAACAGTATGCCGAAATATAAAAGGCTACGAAATGGAACTACGAACTAAAACACTGGACTTCGACAAACTCCCAAAAGCAAATAACCAGCATTGAAGCTTTAAAATACCAAATGAAGACAAGCATATACCAAGAAACGATTAACGTATTTTTAAACACCTTAACTAGGGGATTCAACCATTTCAATTGTATTCAGGGAAAATTGCCTCACCCATTGAATGGTTGTTGAACCCAGGAAATGAAGGAAAAATATAAAAGAAACGTCTTCGTCTCCTATCTGTCGCTGTCTTCTTTCGTATAATTCTTTTTGAGCCTTTGTTGTTTAAGGGGTTACATCAACTAGTCAACGTCGGGAAAATAAAATAACCTCATTATGGAGTCAGATATCAAACGGCAACACAGCTTTGCCCTTGATCTACACCTGACCGCACACGCCTCTTGCTGGTCTGTGAAGGTGCCTCTCTTCTCAACACGTGGTGTGCATATTTGTGCTAAATCAACGTCAGAACAGAATAGAACACTGTTTACCTTCCAGGTGTTTTCAATGACACTTGTACTTTCTCAGCTTGCACTTGACTCTATCGGGGTTATTTTCACGTTATTACAATAACCATTAGTTGTTTATTAATTGTATACGCTATCTTAACTTAGATCTATCAATCTATCTCCTTTTCTCGCTTCCCCCGCTCTCGCTTTCTCTCTCTCTCTCTCTATATATATATATATATATATATATATATATATCGTATTGTATTTTATTATTCTGTATTGTATAATATCATATTATATCATTGCTTCATTCCATTTGTGATTTTTAAATAAACATCGGTTATTCTCTCCTCATTCCGAGATCTTCTTTAAGAAGATCAAATTCAAAGAGAAGTCGAAACGAGGAATGAGTAATCGACGCTTATTTGAAAAAGAACATTATAAGTCAAACCAGTACATATCATATTATATTATATTATTATCAATTTTATCGGATGGCTGTGTCTTCTATATCATATTTGATATATGAAACTTATAGCAATGAAGATTTAAGTTTTTATACCGCTCTGCAGACTAACATTAGAGCACTTTTTAATTTATCAAACCTTTTTGAATGATTGTTTAATCTCATCTGTTTACACACACACACACACACACACACACACACACACACACACACACACACACACACACACACACACACACACACACACAAACGCACACACACACAAACATATATATATATATATATATATATATGTCGTGGCTAATTACATATAACAGCCATTTAATTTATTATGCATAAAGTAAGATCGATCAATCGTATTTTATTTCAATTTTCCTTTTTTGAGGAAAATGTGGCTATTTCCTCGATCATATTTTTAATTAGCCGAATCAAATTAATTTTCAGTCTTATATTTTTAATAAAAAGTGATTATATTGATTTTCATGAATATCCAGTTGATTCATGTATAATTATTCGTATAAGATTGGATTCACTTCATTTTAGAAAGATTTGGTACTGTTTAGATTGTGATATTGTTACATTTGTAAATACATGAATAAAGTGAGCGCTCTCAACCACAGAACAGTGAGTTGTCTTTCTTTTTTTGGTTCTACCAACTCCATGACAGGTAATGGATCTGCATGTTGCTAAACTGATATTATTACACGTTTTCACTAAAGATGATTTTATCTCCCTTTATATATATATGTGTGTGTGTGTGTGTGTGTGTGTATTCATTGTATAAAAACAGAAATCATGATAACCAACATAACTGATCTTGGCGATTAAAATGAATAAAGCTAATAATAATAATATGATATGGTCTCAGAAACCTGTATAGTTGATAGTCAAAAATGTACAAGATGCCCGACAAAGTCATAAAATTCATCATAAAAGCCATGAAAGATGGAAAGTGGAATTGACACCAGGAAGAAAAATTTTAGCAGAGAGGAAAGTCCAGAGAAGCCTTTTCCAAAAAGATGCTTATTCACCTGTGTTATTTGTGAGAGCAATGATGCCACTCAGTTGTATACTTAGGAAATGCACAAAGGGCAGCAGATTTACAAAATCGCAATAATATTAATCGCCACATGTATATTGATGATACCAAGACATTTGTCAAAAAATGAAAAAGCACAGAAGATCCTGAAACAAACAATAAGAATATACACCCATGATATAAGAATGGAATTTGTCATAGAAAAATATGCTAAACTCGTAATGAAAGATGTAAAAGGACAAATAATGGAAGGAATTAAGAAAGCATTAGAGAAGGCGTGGAGAGAAATAAGATTATAAGTACTTGGGAAAACTGGAAGCGGACACCATCAAACAAATCGAAATGAAAGAAAAAAAAAAGAAACAAGTACCGCAGAAGAACGAGAAAACTTCTTGAAACCAATATCTGCAACAGAAATCTCATGAAAGGAACAAACACCTGGGCAGTACCCCTTGTAAGATACTCGGGGCTATTTTCAAAATCGATAAAAGAAGAACAACAAATGGACCAGAGGTCCAGAAGATTTATTGTGATGCACAAGGCCAACAGAAATCGGAAGAAAAACGATTGCACGGATATTTCAAGTAAGAAACTGATGAGATTGCACACAAGAAGACGTGGACTTAGCTATGAACGGAAACCTCAAGAAGGAAACTGAATCTCTTCTAATGGCAGCACAAAACAGCGCCATAGTGACCAATTATATTGAAATGAAAATTAATGTTACGCAACAGAAGAGCAAGTTTAGGTTATGTGGAGAAAGAGATGAAACGATTACTCACATAATAAGCGAATGCAGCAAAATAGGACCAACGGAATGTATGACTTGACATGATTGGATGGGAAAGGTGATCTATTGGAAATTGTACAAAAAACTGAAATTTGTCCATACTACCAAATGGTATATGCACAAACCAGAATCCGTTCATGTGGATGAGACACAAAATTCTCTTCGATTTTGATATACAAAATGTTGTTACTCGTATATTCGAGGTAATAGAGAACGGAGAAAAACACATCACGTAGTTTGATAAGAAAATAGGTTTTACTACACAAGATACAGTGAACGAACAATCAGTATATGACTGGAGGCATTCATAAGTCTCGTTCCCTTCTCTTGTCCGATGGTTGGTTAATCGTAGGAAACAGACAATTCCATTATCTTGTCTTTTGGCAGTATATGACACAAACAGATTACCAAATGATAATTAACAAATATAAAAAGAAAAATGAGAACTTGTCGTACAGTGGACTTTGCCGTTCCAGCGGATCAAAGAGAGTTAAAAGATAAACAAGTACCTAGACCTTGCTCGAGGAATAAGAAAGCTGTTGAACATGAGGGTGAGGGTGACACCAATTATAATGGGCGCACTGGGAACGATTACCAACGGCTTGGAACAGGGGTTGGAAGATTTGGAAATCAAACCCAAAACAAGACCATCTGTTGAAATTAGGCAGGAAACCTGAGGAAACTAGGAGTCCTCTAGTAACGAGTTACATTTATTTGTACTCGGGGCCCTCCTCATCACAAAAAATCCAACCCGCATTGCGTACACAAAAGAAATTTTACACATTACTTTTATTTAACGCAACAGCTTTTAATTCAGCCAATCCTAACTTACCACGTGAGGAAAACAATATTATCCGTACCTATCTTTCTGATTTACGGTGATTTCTTTCAGAGTCTGTTTTCTACCCCCGCTAACACTAGCCCTTGTCTATTTCTGCGTCACCACTCATGTATCACAGTATTTTTCTCTGATAAGATGTAAACGAAACGAAGGGTTCCTAGAATTTTAAAGTATTTCAAAATGTACACGCTTTTTAAAGCTATATATATATATATATATATATATGGGAGTACTCGTGGTTAACGTGGTGGAAAATGGATGCAGTAAACCGAGTTCTAATACGGGATGAGGCTTTTTGCATTTTTACATAGCGTTAATTCCCTTGGGAAAGGTATGAACCCGACTATTCTCCTTCCAGCTAAAATAACTGGCAGGGCAGACTGACTTTTTAACTTTAATATGGTAAGGAGAAGGAAAACTCTGAAATCAAACCTGTTAAATTCCCCTTAAAAACTGAACTTGTACCACATCCCGCTCGTGGGGAGGGTTAGTCACACACACACACACACACACACACACACACACACACACACACACACACATATATATATATATATATTCGCGTATAAATTCATGCACACATACGAACTCTATACACCTGACGTTACACATAAACATTCATAAATTCATACACGTGCACATATACGTACACGTTCCTACACACACGTGCGCGCAAACACATACAAATATATATGTACATATACGCGCGCAAGTTTACATATGAACAGACCCATAATCTCACAAACTCCGATCACATGCTTGCAAGCTCATTAACAAGTATACCCATACGTTCGCATATTTACATATATATATGCACACGAACAGAGTACCATATACGTATATGCACTGAGTATGTATTGTGTGTATGTGAGTGGGTGGGCTTTTAAAATGATAAGATTATCTTTTGTGAGTGCAATTCCTATGAGGTTTAAAACGACACCTGATAAAGATAAGAAAACTAATTTCGCTACATATTTCATTTACAAGTTGGTTTTGGGATCCAACTTGCCACTGATCTGTCAAGGGACAGAGACAACAGGGTCAGTTAGCATTTTCCAAGCATAAATTTCTTTTAGCAACTGGAGATGCGATTAGATGTTGCAAAGAAAAGGTGGGGAGCAGGCAGATGTATAAAGAGAAGCCTGCTTTTCACTTCCGATATTGCAAGTTGGAAACAAGGCTTTATCACGCTAGTATGTATCAAATAACACTCCCCCTGTATATTTGTATGATGCGTATGTGTGTGTGTGTCTGTGTGTGTGTGTGTGTGTGTGTGAGAGAGAGAGAGAGAGAGAGAAATCTTGAGAAAATTTAGATTTTACTTGGACAAAATTTTCCATTTATAGCCTGAGATTAAACATGATAAAATTCGAAAGTTTGGATGCAAAGCAAGACATTTTATCAGAAATGACCGGTAATATTTCTTTCTTAAAGAACCTACTCGTCTTCCACATAGACACGCCCGCACACACATGTACACGCACACATACATACATATATTACGTACATAGATACACACTCACACGTATACATACATACACACACACATACATTCACACACATTCACGCATGTATACACACATAACCACGCATACATACATACATACATACATACACGAACATGCCTACATACATACTTAAAGGCGATACTGTACATATTCAAATGTTTTAATGTTTTATGAATCGAAAGAAAAAAAAATCAATGGTGCAGCGGATAGGGGCATTGAGTCTCTACGGTTCCAGGTGAGCATTGTCAGAAGATAGCGGTTTCAAATCCTACCCAAGCCGGCCAGTGGTTTACTTGGTCAAAAACGTGGTGTGATAGACAACAACTATGGAAGGCAGTAATTACTGGGGATATGGTTACAAGACTCAGCATTCCTATCCGAGGTTGCGGTAAATCACCAGAGGTGAAATTTGGCCGAAACGTAGTGAAAGAAGAAACAACACAAAAATCTACCTAGATAAGGACAAAAAGTCCGCAATAAATTAAAAACAACAACAATAGTTTAAAAAAAAAACAACTTTTTTTAAAAATTCTTAAATGACTTAAAAATTTCTAAATTTTAGATTAAAGCAAAAAACGAAGAATATTTAGAATGATTTTCAAATCCCGTTGAAAAAATAGAAATTGATCAATGATCTATATAAATATAAGCACAATGTGCTATATGTGAATGTGGTTGCATACTTAGGTAGAGATTGCTAATGAATGATACATCTTGGAATCTTTAAAATTAAAATTGTGTTTAGTTTCTAAATTATATTTGACTAAACCGTTTCTGTCTGCTCTTTCAAAATCTCTTTCGTGCTCATCAATTATAATTGTTTTGTTAGTTTATAAAGACGACGGAAAGTTTCATCAACATATTTTTATTACAATCCAAACGTGGAATTTCACACAGCCCTGCTCTGGACTCGATGTGGGTATTGTTATTTTCATTGTTAATTAAATTTCTAATTATCTTTGAAGAGTTAGTGACTGTTTTTATTCAAAGGTTGTTTAGAGTTTTTCGAGAATTTTTTGGTTTAATTGTTGGGTAAAATGATATATAATGTATTAAGTAAATAATGTATTAATTTCTGGAGAAATTTTACGCTTGAGCATTTTAAAGGTTTTTGTTTTGGCTCGTTGTATAAAAGATTTAGGATATTGAAGTAGCGTGAATGGATTTTGTATACAAATTCATCATATAAAAATTTTAGGGTGCAAATCCAAAGAGCTCTATGATTATTTCCCTCTTTATTTTGGTATTATGATGCGAGGAAAAATGAATATGGCCCTTTTTATAAGTGGATTTGTGATGAACTTTAAGTTCTAATTTATTGTTATTATTTATTAGAGAAATGTTAAAGAAAGGTAAGGTATTGTTTTGTGATGTTACTTGGGCAGATCTAATCTCCAAAGATTATTGGTGGTAAGGAATTCCAGGTTTATGGGTTTCATGGAAAACATAAATTATAGGGATTGTGGGATGATAATCAATCAATGAAGACGAGAATTTGTCTTCCTTAGTGATTTTTTTATAAGACTTATTAAAATGTGTATGTTTTTATTCATGGTTCGTAGAGAAATGTACACGTATGTGTTTTTGTCATTAAATAAGTCCATTATTTTGTTGTTATAATGAGTGAACCCATAAAATAATACCACCATCTTTATCAGAAGGTGTGATGATAACGTTTTTATTCTTGGACAAATCTCTCAATTCAAACATGTGGCTTGTGGATAAAGCGATGTTATTAAAACCCAAGTGGTCAAACCATACAATAGTACTAACACAGCCACTGCTTGGAAGATTTCCGTTTTATTTTATGAGAGGAATCAGATTTTCATACGATCGTTATCTGTGAATAACAGTACATGCTTTACCTATGCATATGTTGGCATCGCTTTCAGCCGATGAGACTCTGTAGAAGCAGAGTCGACTTTCTTTTTTGTCTCAAGTGAATCAAACGTCATTTATTTTTCAAACTGTTCAAATTTAAAGGCGTCAGTTTTGTGACAGTCGATTTTATATATTTTTTAAATAGATTTTTTATGTTAATTTTTTAAATTCGTTTAATTACACTAGTTTACAAGAATAAATCTTTGGTCTGAGGCAAGAATGGGGATAGGTGTTCTTGGTTAATTTGTGTGTGCTGAATTCAAATTTATAAATAGTTTTGCTCTATCACCTCTAGTTTTCTGGCTTTTAAAGTCTCATTTTAGTATAATCAGAGAATATATGTGCATATTTCAAGAGTTCCAGCAGCCTATAACAGATAAAACAGGAGATATAAAGAACACTGATTGAATCAATATACTTGGATGACACAATTACACAATTCATAGTACCACAGACAGTGAAAAGTGTGTTTTCTTAGAAAATATGGTGTATTTTGCCCCCGGGATGTCACGCAAGAGCATCCAGCAGAAGTCTCGTATCATGCCTGGATTCCATTTGTCTTGATAGTTGCTCTCCATCTTTGTAATGTCTTGGTGGAATCTTTCTCCATACGCATTACTCACTGCTCCAAGGTTTGGCGGGAAGAAGTTGAGGTGGGAATGGAGAAAATGAATCTTGAGTGACATTCGGCACCCCATATCCTCGTAAGATTTTAGCAACTTCTCAATACAGGCTTGGTAATCTGGTACGCGTGTGTTACCAAGGAAGTCACTACAGACTGACTTGAATGCTTCCCATGCTCTCAGTTTCTTTAAGTTAAGAAGCTCCCCCAAATCAGTATCTTTCAGCACTTCTCGGATCTGAGGTCCGACAAAGACGCCCTCTTTGAGCTTAGGAGTACTAAGACCTAGGAACACAGTAGACAAGTGTTGGAAGGCAGCGCCATTTTTGTGCAACGCCTTCACGAAATTCTTCATCAAACCAAGCTTTGTGTGAAGAGGAGGAAGAAGCATCTTATTCATGTCCACCAGAGGATTCTCCTTGAGGCTGTGTTCGCCAGGAAAAAAGTGCTTCTAGACCCCCAGTCTTTCTGCTTGTAATGCTGGGATACAGCTCGACTATCCCAGAGACAGAGAAAACAACAGTACTTTGTAAATCCCGCTTGCATACCCATAAGAAGACTAATGACCTTGAGGTCCCCACACAGAATCCATTGGTACTCGCTGTACTTAATAGCTTCTAAAAAAAGCTCCACATTGTCATAGGACTCCTTTAGATGGACAGAGTGTGCAATGGGAATGCTGGGATATTTATTCCCGTTGTGCAGAAGAACACCCTTGAGACTTCGCTTGGAAGAGTCTATGAAAAGACGCCAGTCTGAAGGACTATGTGGCAAACCAAGGGACGTAAACAAGCCAGGTATGTTTGTGCCGCAGCACAACTTGTTTTCCATGTCGAAAAAGGAAGCAAGGTCTTTGTTCCGATTCCTGAAACTGGTGATCCTTACATCTTCCTGGACTAGGTTCCACTGTTTAAGCCGAGAAGTCAAGAGCTCTGACTGCTGTTTTGACAGATACAAATCACGAGCAAGATCATTCAGGTCTTCTTGCGTGATCCAGTGTGGCTCATTGCCACTTGTTCCTGAATATGTAGACTCAATATCTTCCAAAGATATTGACTCGACAGAATCCTCTCTGGAAGGCATTTCTTCATCTGATGAGGAAAGAAGATCCTTATTTACTGGAGGAGTGGGTACAGGAAGATCATCTGAATGGGGATCAGGTCTCATAGCAGGTCGAAGGTTGGGATATTTGATCTTTTTCCTAGAAGATGCATTGAAACCAGTTACATTAGTTAAACAAAAATAACAATCATCTGCGTGGTTTCGTGGCTCTCTCTAAACCATCGGGACTACAAAGTTGAAAGCCGCTTTCTTGCTATTAAATCATGCTGTTAGTCCATTGTAACGGGGTTTACAACAGATGTGTGGAGCCCAAGACTTGTCCTGATCACCAATTTTACAGTCAAAATAGTGAAAGTAGGTGGCTCTGAGGAGGGAAGTGATGGTTCGACGCTGTGCAACTGTTGTGAAGTCCCCACACACGTAGCAGAAAGAATTGGTCTTGTTGAGGCATCCTCGACATTTTGACGTGCTTAAAGCCATTGGGGAATCTTAAAATATAAGAAAGTAAAACTAAATGTGTATTTGAAAATGTAATACTAATATTTAGTAACCCAAAAGATGTGTAACACCATAGTTGAGGGACACCAACCTCCTGCGCCGCCTGCGAGACAACCTCTTTCAATGACTGCCAGAGTGTGGATTGAGACCTGTTGCCTTAACTGTCAAAATTCGTCTTGATATATAACTATATATATATATATATATATAATGTAATGCTATCACTTACATTTAGTGCATAATAACTAAAAAATAAGCCATAAGTCTCACAATATTAGAATTAACCCTGAATTCATATACGCCTTTATGTACCGTATATGCACAAAATGCACACTATGCATATCTAAAAAAAGCTAGAGGGGATGAGTAAAAACGGATTTCAAATTTGAATTCAGCACCCTCAAATTAGGTGTAAACGGGTATTTTTGTGCTTGCCTCAATTTCTTTGTAAACCTGTGTTATTTGTTTTTCTGAACCCAAAAAGATTTCACACACAACCACACAAAGACACACACACACACACACACACACACACACACACACACACACATATATATATAGATACAAAGAAACTTGATCCAAATAACTAGGTTAATTCAAGTTTTTTTTTTAGGGTTTAGAAACAGCTCATTAGAGATTATCTTCCAACACAGAACTATTCTTATTGGTCCTTCGAAGTCTGTATCGTTCTATTTATTGAAAGAAATAACGTGTATTTATTAAACACTTTTTATCAGAGATAAGGACGAAATTGATACACGAGTCGCTTACGTAATTCATATGATTTCACGAGTATTTCTCATGTATCTTACATGTCTTATCCTTGACAAAAAGATCATAGAACTTATACTATTGAAATAGCAAGTTAAAAAAAAACAACTAAAAACCCAATTAACTCCCACAGGCAATCGTAATGTTGATATTATTTTATTATAATGTGAGATGTTCTTGGAAGGGACTTTTATGGTTGTCACCGCCGGAAAGAAAGTGACAGGATCTTTTGGAACTGACACCGCCTGCTGAGAGAATTACCCTTTTCAACTGAAGACGTGAATTTTTGAAGTCCTGTAAATTTTCGCGGAATGTGCTTTTTTTAAAAAACATTGCTGTTTCCTACACTTAAGGGAAAAGAATGAATAGGGAGTAAATCCCTATGAGAATTTTGTAGTTGTACGGGAACTCTCCTAGAGAAATATGCCTGTATCATTGAATTTGTCTTGTATCAACTTTAACTGCGATATTTTCCAGAACTCTGCTGTGCTGTATTCTTCCTGGCGAAATGTACTGTTGCCTATATCTGAGAACTTGTGTTGTCTCGTCTCAATTGAATTTGCAGTCCTATACAAATTCTGAAAGAATTGCTGAATGAACCCCCATGTGTCTGCATTATTCGCTGTATTCTTGACGTAAAAGTGAACAGGTTTTCCCAAGAGATGTTTTTCGCCTAAGAGACTTCCAAAATCTTTTTTCCATTCATACAGCACCCCTTTTTTGTACCAGCTTCTTTGTTCTTAAATGACATATCAGTTCCTTGTAAGTCATGAGTGGCCCAGTGTTTTTTTGAGACAATTTGTATCATTGTTACTTGATTCAGTTTTTTTTTGACTGGTCGTTAAAATAGCAATTAATTTTTGCGACTAGTGTGTTTCTTGAAAACTTTGTAACTCCTTTTTATTTATGTTCATTTACTTGGTAATAAGTAGTTCTTAGTTATATGCACGAGGCACGTTCGTCTTTTTATTTTTTCTTTCTTTTTTTAAGTGCTGTTTTATTTTCCGTGAAAGGGTTGTTTTTTTTTTTATAAAGATTAATCCTTTCACTAAAATTTCAAATTCCAGATCTATTTGAATCAGAATTTATAAGATTTCATTTTCAAACCTTGCTACTTGGAAATAAATAATATTGTATTGCATTCGTAAGTATATTGATAACATTCAACTTGGTATTCTCTCTCTCTCTCTCTCTCTCTCTCTCTCTCTCTTCTCGCTATCTATCTATGTATCTCAGCCTTTTGGTATCTGTCGAGCTTTGATTTTTAAGATTTAAAAATTTTAATACTGATTTATGCACAGCTAAGGAACTTATAGATGATGTTTAACCGTCTAAACGAGTCTGTGCTAATTCTTCATACTTTTTAATCAAAAGGTTTTAACGAAACGCACCACTGGGCAAGTACAACACCCCCTTACTTGCTCGTTCCGTGCGATTTTTTTCTTGTTTCCTATTTACTGGTCAGATTTGAGGAAGTGGAGGATAATCAAAGAAATGGTATAGCGCAGCTTCAAGCCAGACACATGCACAGATGTACACATTAGAGCAGGTCGATTGTAGATCTATGGTATTAGGTTAAATAAGAAAGTTTGGGTTTGGCATGAAAAATAATGACTGAATTTTTTTCTAAAATCGTTACGGTTTTTTGGGAAACGAGTTTAAAATGTAAGTTTAGATTCAAAATGAAAGCTTTGGAAAGTCATTTCGGTGATCAGTGAAAGACTTAATATGTTCCCTAGATTTATGGAGAATAAATGAATAAATATCATTAAATAGAATTTTTTCCATTTGCAAATTTTGCCTTGATTTCAATTAATCAAATAAAAATAAATCAGAATTATGTATAATATTAGAATACTCACTAGAATAAAGGCAAAATGTAGATTAAATACTATGTATTTAGGTCAGTGATAAAAGATCTCTTCTTTTTTTTCACTGATATGAATTGAGGTTTTGTTATTTTTCAGTGGGAAAACATTAGACTTATTTCTATTCTCAATAAAAACAATAAAGTGATAAATTTCTTCATTTTAATGAACTGTAGAAAAATAAATATGTACTGTTTATGAATCTTGTGTACGGACCTTTTCTGTCATGTATATTATTTTTGTTTTCAGCGTAATAAACATCTTGTTAATTTTATCATACAAGATTGAGGTAATCAACAACTGATTGTTTCTAATTGAAAAATTAATTTGTTCTTTTTCTTTTTTATGCAACAGACTTAATCAAAAAAGAAAGCTTGTTTAATATTCATAATTTTGTATTTTCAAAGTGACTAGCGTTTATTCTAAAACATTGGTTTTTCTGGGGAAGAAACTATGATTTCCATTTTTAAGTAAGTAATACTGTTTTGTTCTTTCTATTATTTCTTTCTTCAAATCAAATTTTATCTCTGTAATTAACATTTATAGGGTAACGTTTCAGTTTCATATTCAAAAGTAAAGCTGATACTTTATTATAGTCAACATCCTTAACTTAATAATCATCATTATCATCAAGTCATACGGATAAGATGGAGTACCTTGATTCTTTTGCCATCTGTCCTTATCGTCCATCGATTCTGGCAGGTCCTTTAGACTGCATTCAGTGTCCACTAAGAACTTGATGTGTATAAGTCTTTGCTGGTCGGCCAAAACTGGCGCGTCCATATGAAGGAATCCATAAGAGAACGTTTCCAATGTGTTCGTTCTTACTTCACCAGCATTGCCAAGCATATCTAGTTCGACTTACTGGGAAAGTTTGTAAGATAGGATGTAAGTAACCATACAGCTGCTGCTTTGTAGGATGTTGCTTCAAGAATTTGTTCAAAACACCACTTAGCATTCTTGCGTTGTGCTCATCTAGTTTTTACTCAATTCGTTTCATCAAAGTCCAGGTAGAATAAATCCCGTTTATTTTATTTGAGTGATCAGATTTAAATCTGATCAGAAACCTGTCAATATCAGTTCAAACTTTCACTATGCATATTTTGATATCTCTTTAATGGATAAGATATTGCTACCGAAGTATGTGAACTATTCTTCTAATTCAAAAGGCCATCAACTTAAAAGGGAAATGGCCCCTTCTTGTTTAAAACACATGAACTATGTCTTAATTCATGTAGAGGAAAATGCCTCTGGGTGTTTGGTTCAGGCTATACAACAGGGATTCAGCTAGGGTAGATGCATTTGCAAGTAGCGCTAGATCATCTGCGTAGTCTGCATCTGTCATAGTTTCTGTAGAATAACATCTGCTTCTTGTCTTTTTTAATGTGGAACCATTTTCTTTTCTTAGATCTACTGACGTTTGTAACACATAATCATGGAAAATCATTTACATAGATGGTACAAATGTAGCTCCTTTCAAAACTCCAGTGACAATGTCGAAGAAGTCAGTGTCACCATTAGATTTGCGAACCATTACTTTCGTGTATTTGTATAGCATTATTATAGCAGTATCCGTTTCTTTTGGGAGACCATATTTGTTCCATCGTTCCTCTGTCAATGGAATCAAATGGAAAAATCAACAAAATTGTTGCTTCGAGATTTTTGCTCATACTCTTTCAATGATTTGAGGAATAGTCAAATTCTGAGAAGTTGCGAGTCGATTTCTCCGTTATGATTTTTCCAAAGAACTTTCTGAGTTTCCAGTTGGATACGATTGAGAAGCAGAGCATTATAAACTTTAGTAGCAATAGTATCAAGGGTTATAACCCTATAGTTCTAAGCAATTTCTAGGTCTTCTTTCCTGAGGAAAGAAGAATGCAGCATTTTCTCCATTTCTCTGTTGTGTTTTGTTTATACACAGCGTTACATAATCAAAAAAGTATCTCATCGAATTTTCTTGTTTTCCCTCAAGAAATTTCATTGAGGCCTGCAACTTTTTTGCTTTTAATCCTTTCAGTACTGAAGGTTATTCCTCGGTAACCTGTCCAAGTTTGATGTCTAGTTGGCTATAAACAATTTTTCTGTATGTGTTTCTGTGATTTAAAGAGGACTTCCAAGCAAATTCTTAAAATATTTTTTACACTTCTGATGTTTTACCTCTTGGTTGGAAGCCTTTAGTTTTGCTTTCGAGGTGATTTTCCATTACTTTCGTGTATTTGTATAGCATTATTATAGCAGTATCCGTTTCTTTTGGGAGACCATATTTGTTCCATCGTTACTTCATTTGTTACTTCATTTACTGTCTGCCATGCTAATCGTGAGTGTCTATCTTCTACCGAATGTCTGATTTTAGTGATTTGGTCTTGACTTCATTCGAGTCGTTTTTTTTTTAATGTTTTAGATTTCTCTGAACTTTCTTAGGTTTCTGCTCATTGGCATTTATTGCTTTTTTTATTTAGTATAGATGCTTTTTTCATCTTATCTTGTTTTTCCCAAACAGCAATTAACTCCCAGGGAACTCTATTCTTGGGTTGGTTGGTATACACTCAGCTGCTGCTTCTATATGTGTAGTAACAAATTTTTATTGTCGTCATTCGAAGAATGTCTTTCAGATGTTTCCTAAAGAGTATCAAACTTGTTTCTTACAGTTACCGTATATGGATTGTTTATATCACTATTGATAAGTGAGGACTAGTCATATCGTGAAGCTATTCTCGTTTATTTCTTTTTTCTTTGTAGATTCAGTTGGGACGATTCAATGATTGTAAGATACTCCTTCAAAGAGGAGTGTACCTCACATTTCAAAGTGCTGTTTATCCTCTTTTTGTTTATTAATATGTGTTCTAGCTACGTTTTAGAGTTATTTTGGGTAGAGTTAGTTACCCTTTCTTCTTTGGAATTTAGTGTTTAGGCTTATAAGCCTGTTCTTGGGAGAAAACTCGGTCAGATTTTCACCATTTCGGTTTGAAAAGTTGTATAAGCAGGATTTATTATATCCGTCTTTGCTTGTATAAGCATTCACGTCTCCACCGATCTTCAGAACATTGTAATTGAAAATGTATAGGATAAAGGAAGATAGCTTAGAAGGTATTGAAGTCCGTTTCATCACTGGCATTAGTAGGACAGTTACAAAAGACGGCTGTTGTGCAGGGGTTGTCAACCACATCATTCTCGATTGGATTTTCTCTGTGCTATTTAATGATTTTAAAGCACGAGGACTGAGAAAAATGTCTACTCCACCAATGGTGGCGTTAACGGATTTTTTCCAAGCTGATACCAACACAAATGTCAAACCATTAATCGAAATCTTGGTATTTTACTTCGTCTTCGCTATGGTAATACTTATTGTGACGGCAAAAGTATTAAAATCCCAAGACGGGAATTTATTTTTCGCACGTGTAAAGACGGGGCGGCCTGGCGCTTGATCCCTCGTAAAATAAGTTCCAGTTAAGATTCCTTTTTTGGACGTGGGGAAACTGGCAGATTATGTTGGGGTTAATTTGGGGCTAGACTGACCGCCGCAGGCAAGGGGTTTCCAAACTTCACGTTAACACACACGCACACACACACCAGGCCACTAGCTCTTTCTACCCCTACGATAATGGAAGATATGAGCCTCTAGGTTTTGATATAATAATATTAACTATACTAGTCAACAATTTCGGTTTCCCGTATATTTTTAAAGGAAAGAATAGGACAATTTAGGCGAGAATAACATGAGGCGAACGAAGCTGAAAACAAACATGAAATAGACAACTTGATAGGCAGACAACACGATGAACAAATTTCAACACGTGGGGACATAAAAATATAACAATCTTTTTAATACATGCTGACACACACATTTAACGTGTCGGCTATATTATCGGCGGACAATATCAAAACACAAATGTCTTTCTCCTTGAAATTGAGAGAGAGAGAGAGAGAGAGAGAGAGAGAGAGAGAGAGAGAGAGAGAGAGAGAGAGAGAGAGAGAGAGAGAGTATGTAATTGCAATGCTTAGGAAAAGTATAGGGAGAAACAGTCTCAATGTTTACTGAGCTTTTGACGGGTTCCTTCGGAGAGTGTTTTCTCTTTTACGGGCTAGCGGGTTTGGTTTGAAGGCATAGGTTCTTCTTGTCCAAGATTCTTTCCGCTTTTTCCCGGTAACTTCGGCAGCAGTTTCAATATATCTTATCACCTCAACTACTGTCCTGCAAATCCCGGTTCTGGTTCTTCGCCCGGAGTTTGGCACGAGGTTCTCCCCATCTGTTCACAGCGACATCTCTCTTCAAAATTGATTTTCTTATTCCCTATTTCCGCAGACGAAAACGGGTACTATTTCCGCTTTAGGATTCTAGCCAATCATTTAGCATTTTTCCTTCCTTTCCCTGGCGGTTCGTTAGGACTACTATCTCTTTCACCCGGGCGAGGTTACGGGGTACAGATATCTTGACCCACATTTTTTTCTTCCTTCAACGGCCGGCCGAAGTTGACCTACATACCTTATTTCTCTTTTAACGGTCAGTCTTTGGCGGCCTGTTAATTCAAACATGGAGGGGTAGTAGAAATTCCTTATTTCTCTCCGCTCAGTGGTAGACCACGTGACACTTATGTTCCTGTTCACTTTTGATGTCTATACTCTGCTTTGTTGCATAAGCTTTCCAAGAAGGAACTTTCCAAGAAGAACAACTATAACACTTCAAAGGTTAAATTAGTATCAGAAATTCATTAGAAAATAAACAATCTCAATTTCTGTGGAAAATTCAGAACGGTTTTCGGAGAAATCGATCAACAACGTCTCAGATTCATCGAATCATCGAAAAATAGTTGTTTGTAGGTAACATTTAACAAGGCAGTGATAATTTTTTCTTACACAGTTAAATGCTTTTATGTATTGCTATCTTACACTAATTCAGTTTAATATTAATCATTTGTTTGCCAATAGTTAAATGGTTTCAAGTATAGAAAATGATTAGTTTTATTTGACCCCAAGATAGAATCCTAACAGTTACTACCACTCCGAGTCAGAGTGGACGTGGGAGTAATGGCAATGAAGTGTACTCTACATTCCTCAAACTCCAGGATTGGGGACTTACCATCAGATGGTTTAGTGTAATATCCTGAACATTTGTTTGTGGAGGTCTTACTCCTTATGAAGAACTGCAGTAGGTGTATTCTACAGTTCCACTCGACTGGGTTAAGAAGAGTTGACTGGGATCTCTAATTCTGCAAACGCCCTAACAGTGGGGCTTAAAATACGCCGTCTCTCGCTTGCTGAGGAGTAAACCTCCCCAGCAAAGAGTAGTGTCCTGAATGACTAAATTGCATTTAATGGTAAGGTTCTAGTATAGAAGATCTAGGGAGTGTGAAGTTCTTCTTCATTGCCATTACACTCAGGTCCACTCGGAACCGAAGTGGTAGTGCATGTTAGGGTCCCATCTCTGGTTCAAATAGATCTATTTAAAAATTATTCATATATTATTGAACTGTGGACAAAAAGAACGGCATGAATCAATCTGAACTCCCCAATAGCTATGATTGAATAGTAGGACAGATTGGGTTGTTTCGCTAGGTTAAGGCAACCAATCTAGGAGATTCAAACCAACTTTACTCTCTTGAAAATTGACCTTGTGGCACATTGTGCACATGGTAGATATATATACTTTCAAACTGGCTAAATTTTTGGACTCAATTCAATTTGGAAAGGGTTAAATATTTCTATGACAGATAATCGGAGTATTACATTAAGTGATGATTCACCTTTGAGTATTTATTATTTTTTAAGTCATGTTTGGTAGAGGAAAGGTTTTGAAAAATACATATGTCTTCTGTGGGCATAGAAAGGAATGGTTAGATTGTGTAAGATTCGTAGCTTATCTAAATTCTTTTTTTTTTGTTATCAAAGAATTCTGGGTTTCTTAAACAACTTAAGAAGAAGAAGCTTTACTATACACGAATTATCTACCTACCTCGTTACTTGAATACATACTTAAAAGCATATATTCATATATTAAACCATTTACTTACAAATACGTTTTCATATTGATATTCATATATATCCATTCACAGATTTTTAAAATATTTCTGTACATTTAGCGCCTTTGGCAGTGAATTAACAACTGAACAGAGTGAAGCGGAAATGAAACAGAAAATACTTATGTAAGGCTTAGTATTTTAAAACTAAACTTAGCTTAGTATGGTACAAGTCCAATGGGGATTTGAATATTAGGCCACACAACTTTATAATCTTTTATTTCAGATGATTCTATCTGCCAGCTTCAAAAATCTACATTTGAAATCTTGTTACGTTACATGAAATTAAACACTAATCACTGACTCAAGTAGTGATGATGAAAAAAGGAGTAGGTTGAAAAAATCTTGCAGCAACAATTTTGTTTGTAGATTTCTCCAAGCCATTTGATTTCATACACAGAGGAAAGATGGAGCAAATATTACAAGCATATGGTCTCCCAAAAGAAATTGTTATCGCTATAATGATGCTATACAAAAACACGAAATCAATGGTTCGCTTATCTGATGGTGACAGATTTATTTGTCGCTCGAATTTTGCAAGGAGGTGCATTTGCAACATATCAATTTATAGTCAGCTCAAATTACATACTACAAACGTCAATAGATCTAATAAAAGAAAACAGTTTCACATTAAACGAGGCAAGAAGCAGACGTTATCTTGCAGAAACTACCATGGTTGCAGACTATGCAGATGATCTAGCCTTCCTCGCCAATACTCTACCTCAAGTCGAACCTCTGTTACATAGCCCTGAGTAGGTAGCCAGGAGCATTGATTCTCAGATAAAACAGAGTTCGTGTGTTTTAAACAAGATGCTGCTGAAAGTAATCAATATATACATAGGAAAGGCATGGACTACAACTGACAGGTTATTGACTATATGGAAATCTGATCACTCTGATGAATTAAAACAGAATTTCTATTAAGCTGTAGCCATGTTAGTATGATTGTATGGACATAAATGAAGCACTTGGAGAGAAAGATGCAAACTATACAAGAAGGGTGCTTGCTGTTTTGAATAAATCTGAGAAGCAGCGCCCAACAAAACAACAGCTTTTCACCTCACAAACTATCCAAGTAAAACAGACCAGACCAATGGAGAAGCAGAGTCGGACTCTTAAATGACGTTCTCCTGTAAACTCCTATGTATGGAAAGTAGTGATAGCCGGACTCTTGACACAGTCTAGATTACCTGCTAAGAGAGAGAGAGAGAGAGAGAGAGAGAGAGAGAGAGAGAGAGAGAGAGAGAGAGAATCCGTCCTCTCAGCACGACTTGCTGATGATATGCACATATGTAAGAGTAACAGTTTTCTATGTGGATAACCGCTAAACCTCACCGTGTTTCGGTCTGTCTATTTGTCTGTCTGTCTCACTCTATTTCTCTGTCACTGTTTCTTTCTCTTTCTTGAAAGTCTTCTAATATTTTTAAGGCTATAACCATACCGAAGCGATCATCCAACCAAGACTATATATATATATATATATATATACTGAAATGTGCTAAATGATAAAGTTACTGTCTGTTAATTAGAAGACAGAAACATAATATTTCAACTGATGAGCAGTCAAAAAAAAAATGGTAGAATGACTATAATTCTTCAATCCTAATGTCCACCTGATTATGATGATAATGTACGAAACATAAAGTAGTGGATTTTAGAATTACTCCAGACAAAATGCTTTATCTTCTTGCCTCTCCCATTTTCGAAAAATCAAACATACAAATGATTATACTCTTCTATTTGTTTGACACGGGTTTGTCGCCAAATTAAAAATGAATAAATTGATTAACTAATAAAATAAAGCATGTGCGTGAAACAATTACGTGTTGCGCGCTTTCTAATGTCGATTTTCTTGAAAACCAGATCACTCCTCTCTTGGAAGATTAGTGTTACATAATCTTCTCCACTTTACATGGCTTTGTGCCCTATTTAGTTAAGTTTAATGAATATTGACACCGCAGAATTTTATGTTATCAGTTAGAATTTATTGTAACTTGAACCATTGTTTTTTCCTTGTCTTTCCACGAACACTTATATATATATATATATATAAGCTTATAATTTACATATATATACTGGTTTGGTTTATTTGTTTAATGGTATACCAACTTATGTGTTATCTAATGTCGAAATTTGATTTATAATCTAAATGTGTAATTTTAATCATAACTATATTTACAATGTTTCATAGTATTTTTTAGAATTATACTTTCATTCATTTGTTTTCATCATCATCATCATCATCATCATCAAACCATGCTGATAAGCAAGGAGTCCTTTGACTTTCTCTCTTTCTTTCTTTCATCATCTGTCCCGAACAGCCCTCGCTCCCAGCAGGCCCTCTAGACGACATCCAGTGTCTACATATTGGTCTTTGCTTGTCGGCCACCACTGATGTGTCTATGTATAAAAGTCCACAAGATAACGTCGCTTATTAGTTCGTCCTTACTTCTCCAGCGGTGCTGTGCATGCCTTACACGCCTAAAAGGATGGTTTGTGAGATAGGAGGAAAGTGGCCGTACAACCACAATTTTGTTGGGTGCTACTTTGAGGATTTGTTCTAGACAGCACGTAGCATTCTTGTGTAGTTTATATCTAGCTTTTTCTCCAAGATTTTTGTTAGCGTCCAGGTGGTGCATCCATACAGTAGTATTGATACAACCACAGCTTGGAAGAAATCTCGTCTTATTTTATTTTCATTTTCCATATGATCCATAATAATCGATTTCTCTCAAAACAGTTCCGAATTTTATATTGAACTTTATGACTTTAAGTCGGATATAAATGTTGTTCTTAGTGATTCCGAGGTTACCTTTTTCTAGAAAGGGTAAGATACAGACTTTGTCTATTTCTGTATGGTGTTTTGTTTATAAACAAAGTGGCATAATCAATGAAGTACATGATTAAATTTCCTTGTCTTCCATACTTCAGGAGATATTACATCAAGGCCCGCAAGAGGAAGTCTTCAATGTGTAATAGCCAATGCGCTGGACAGCGGCCTCAAAGTATGCGAGTTCGCACTTTCGTTGCGCTATTACGTTCGATTTGGAACCTCTTTTTCCTCCTAGCCATGAGTTGAATAGTGTCACTTTATTATTTCCTAAACTGAAATTTCATTTTAAGAATGCATAAGTCATTAAAAGAAATACGATGGGGCAGAATTATCGAATACTAATTTTTATGTGGTTTCAAGTAATTATTTGTATTTAACAATAATTCTTTGTTTGCACATTATTATATGTTTTCAAGTTACTAATAATAATCTTTGATAACCAATTATAGCTTCGGATAACTTTTCTTTATACTAATAATTTACCTTCATATGATATCACGTATTACTACCTAGTGCAAATAATTTTCAAACGGATCTATATGATCCTTAGATGGGATCCTATCAGGTATTTTAACACTGTATCAGATTGGACCTGGGAGTAATTACAAAGGTATTCTTTCCACTCTCCAAAGATCCAGAACTGGATGCAGTTTTGTATTATACTCAGGACACCGTTCTGTTGCAGTATGCAGTCAGTATTTTCTATTCAACCAATATGGTAGTCACATCCTTAAACATCTGTTTGATTAACTGTAAATAAAAAGAGATTGATATGCCATCAACTACGATATATCTCGGCTTGTCGAATTGAAATCGAGTCAACTATTTACTAAAATACAAATTTTGAGATTTCCATGATTATTAAACGAGATATTTAGCCCGTTTTTAATCGTTACTGCCAATTCTTACTCGTCATCATATTACAGTTCTGACCCCGGTGACTTAGAGAACATAATATTTTTGAATATTAAAATCAATTTGCCGAGCAACTCTCATCTTTCGTTCGAAAATGAAGGCGTATCTAGCCTTTTAATACTTTTTAAAAATTTATTTTTTCTAATTCACATCTCAAGAGTATTATACTAAACGGTAGGAAATATCAGATGTCAAATTGTAGCCAGGTGTGTTCTATGACTTTCAAACTACTCAAGGCTTGCCCTTTCTCCACTCTATCATCCCCCAACAATAATTTTAAATCAGACATTAGAAACCGACCCCTGGGGGGAGTGTAGATTTAGCAATTTAAAACTACTCCAGGCCAGATGTTTTACCTTCTTGTCTTGTTTTTTTTTAAATTAAGCATACAAATGATTATACTCTACTACATATATGATATAAATTAGTTGATTAATAAAATAAAACAAGCATGTGATCTGCCTTACAGCTGAAACAGTTACGTATTGCCCACTTTTTAATGACGATTTTCTAGGAAGGCAGATCACTTCTCTCTTGGAAGATTAAGGTTAAATCCTCTTTCTCGCTTTTAGTTAAGTTTAACAAATATTGATACCATTTATACATATTTAAAAAAATATCAGATGGATATTTTCGTTTCCCACACAAATGATCGTTGGTTAGTTTTACAGCATGCCATCCCTTGTTGGGTTATCTAATGCCTAAGTCAATCTTTCTTTTTCAACCAATTATATGATAATATTGCTTGGTAAAGAATTATAATTTCAAGTAACAATTCTTATTATTAATAGTTTAAAGACAATTATACGGTCTCAAGTATTCCCAGCTAATACTAATGCTTTTTAAACCGAGATCAGATTTGACCTAAAGATGGGATCCTAAAAAAGTATTACCATTCCGAGTCAGAGTGAACTTTGATGCCAACGAAAGGACAACAGAGCATTAGTGAATTGAGTTTAGTGCCATACCCAGGACACTCACACAGATCTCTGGAAAGTTAAAATAATATCGGAGAAATTCTAACTGTCTTAAGGAAATGTTATGGAACTTACATCCGAACTTTCCGAAGATTCATCAAATATTTTAGATAGGATCTTTGCAGAGTTTTCAAATGATATGAGAAAAGTATAATCATATATACGGGGATCATTAAATAAGTTTCCAGACTTTTTTCGTATGGGTACTTTTATTGATTGTACACACATGAAACTCTCGTCCCCTTTTGAAGTACTCTCCTCCGGCTGCAATGCACTTGTTGTACCGTTCCAACAATTTCTGGAAGGTCCCATGGAAGACCTTTTGTGTGAACGAGTCAATGACCTTCGTCACAGCCTTTTTCATCTCCTCTGAGCTTAGGGAATAACCAAAAGTCACAGGGAGCAAGGTCTGGACTATAGAGAGGCAGAGGAACTGTCTTGATGCCCATCTTGGTCAAATAGTCTGTGACAAGGATAGAGTTATGGACTGGTGCATTGTCCAAGTGGAAATGCCACTGACCCGATTTGAAGAGTGCTGGCCTCTTCCCTAGGAATCTCTTCCTGAATTCCCTTAAAACCTCAACATAGTAACCCTAACCCTGACTCTATGGCCAATCAACTCTGGTGTATTGACTTCCTTACTCCTCCCACACCTCTCATCATCCCTCACAGACCCCCTACCTTCCTTGAAGCTCTTATAATTATGTATAATAATAACATACTGAATTTTCAAGAGTCTACGACAATTTTAAATGCCTGTACCAAAATAGTCTGGAAACTTATTGAATTCACCATGTAGCATTCACCACAAATATAAACATATGAAACATATTCAATAACTAACCACCCACCCTAACATCAACGCCATCTATAATATATATAAAAAAACTTTCAAAATAAATATGAATAAAACTCATAACAAACGATCTAGCATAACAACCGAAGACAACTAGGATTTAACTGAATTTACGTCAGTGTCGGATTTTTTCTTCTTACAATTTTTTTGTCAGTTTTCGTCTCTAAAACACTGTAAGATAATTTTTATTTCCTTCTGGCTTTTACTTTATTTATTCATTCTGTTTTTTCCTCTCTTATGCTTGGCTTTAGTGCTCGGCTAAGAGAGGAGAGTTCCTTGCTTTGCACACTTATTTTCTCTGGACTTGCTTCAACCTTCACGGTTGATTTTTTCTTTGCGCCTTCCTCCCTCCATGGGTTCAAGCCCTGGAGGGTGGGTACAAATCTCGGGCCACACTGGCCATAATTGCTTCGGTATTTGACCACTCCATCAATGGCTACCTTGGCAACCGCAACCACCACTTTGGCGATCGTTACTTCGGAGATTGCCTCGGTGACCATGACGTTTCTATCCTCGGCAACCGCTCTCTCATTGACCGCTTCGGTAAACGCCCCATAAGCTACCCAGGCCATTATTACAGCTGTATCCCCAACCAGCCCGGCTGCTGCACCAACCATGGAGGTTACAGCAGTTGAGCAGGATACACCCAAGCCATTTAAACAATCTTACAGTCCAATCCGGCTACGTACTTCTCAAAAGCCAGCCCGGCCTTGGTTACCGGTTCGATCAAAATGCCCTGTTCACCGGAGACTCTGTCTTTTTGCCGACAAGGGTACAAACTACCCCACCAAAGTAAATGAACTAACAAACGACCAAAGTGATTCTCCAGTCAGTCTAATAAAACTACACTGGCTGGCTGTCACTTCCGACATACTCAGAGGGGAGTCAGGACATGGATGATTCTCAGCCAATAGATCCCGCTCATAGAACCCCTTTAAGTCCGCAGATCTGAATCAGCCACCAGGAGATCGATCAAGAAATCACCAGGGGATTACGAGCGGTATAGGGTAGGGAAGTATGCACAATACTTCAAAGAAAATAGCATCCTCCGTGAGAAGAGAGGGATTTGAAGAACTCTTGAAAGTTACGGGTATGTCTATTTCTGCCGAAGGAGCTATGTGACATGGGAGATATTGTTACCATCCGCAGTGGTGGCTGGGAAGCTTGCACAGGGTAAAATTGTCACAAAACATAATAAACTGTCGCCAGAGTACATGGGAACCGGCAGAGTAAAGGTGACAATGACCAACGTCGCCATTACATTGCCGGGTCATGTCCTGACTTACTTTCTAAGTAATTTCGGCCGCGTAGAGGATGCTAACCCAGTTCGAGTAACGATTGGTGCTATGGTCGGGGATTACCCCTTTCTCATCTGTTTGAAAAGAGAGGGGTTCAAGGTAATCTCCGACATAGTTACGTCGAATGACTGGCAGATGAGGGTCGTCGTCGAGGGAAAATGACCCCACTGCTGCAGCAGGGACACCTAGCAGCACATTGCCCTCTGAGAGCGGGCGAAAAACCAAAGAACCCAGCTGCTCCCGCCGTCACACTCACTGTAACTACCGAGAAGAACGATACAGAAGGAAGGTGGACTGAGGTAGTCCGGCAAAAGAAAGCCAAAACCTACCAGCCTAACTCAACATCCCCCTCAAAAACCCTGGACGACAAAGGGAAACAGGTGCTCTCCACAAAAAGCAAGATAAAAACATGTGAGTTGGAGGCGTCTCCTGTCAAGGAGGCCCCCCGAGTATTCTCAACTTCAGCTCCTGCTCACTCATCACTGAAGAAGGAAAGCCAAAAGAAAAAATCTGGATGCTCCTCCGATTTTAAACATATCTTCAGACACTTCTCCCCAACCATCACCAGAAAAAAGTAAAAAGAAGGAAAACCGGGAAATCTCCTCCAGAGAAAGCTTCTCGTAAGCACCTCTTGAAACTTCCAAGAAAATATCCAAGGAAAACGCTCACAAAAAATCAACACCACAGACACTGCACCAATAAACCAAACCAAAGGCATCCCACCTGACCAGCAAGAGCAAATGGAAACCCAAGTCAATCTCAAAAGACGCCGCAACAGTAGAAACCAGGCGGCAGAAAAATCATGTAAAAAACTGACTCTTAGTCCAAACCAACTGAAGAAAACAGCACTGACACGATAGCTACAAAAATGACCCCACACTCTTCCTCGTTTGCCCAGCCCTCAACCTCTCATATATCCTCTTCTTCCCATATTTCCCTCAACAAAAACTACCCTGCTCCCGGTCAGAGAACAGGAACAATAATCCGATAAAAACTACAGGTCTGTTTCACCCAACAGAAACTCCCCTCTTCTAAAACCAAACCCCGTTAGCAAGGACTTACAACACATAATCTTATGCTCTCCCGGAGTAGTTGACCCTAAGTTTGATTTCTTGCTCTCGAAGAGTTTAAAACCACTGGTGAATGTGACAAAAATTAACGACAAAACTGTTCAGGGAGGTTCACCCCTCCCTTTATAGGACACTATAATCAAGGTTTCCTATGGATGTAGGTGGACTGTCAAGGAACGGCCGAGTGCCTTCTACCCTCGGCACTAGTCCCCTTGTACATGCCGTCTGCATCCTAATCTCTGAAGACTTAAAAATCGTTATTGGCACTGAGCAGGAAGGTAAGTAAGGATACCTTTAAATCTTGCTAGTCTGAATGCGAAGGGACTGAGGGATCCGTGCAAGTGTGCGCGCTTGCTCGGTGAACTCTCGTGTAGATGTCACTGCGGTGCAGGAGACTCACTTCATTTGCGCAGTGGACGCCCGGGTGCTGGAGGATGACTTTGTCGTTCTTTCAGCACTCGGCGGTCTCTGTAACACTAGGATCTCTCTGCTAATCCGGCGCAGCTTTAACGTGTATGTTAATCTTTTCTTTGCAGGTAACAGGGGACTGGCTGGTTATTGCTGATGTTGCCGTGAAAAGTTTCACCTTTCGAGTAGTTGCGGTTTATACGCCCAATTCTGCTGGTTGCGAGCCATTCCTCGGCGATTCGAAGCGGATAGTTCTAGCGGGTGTTTGGAATGCGATCCTTAATTCCAAGATTGATAAGGCCGGGAAGGGTGCTAGTGGGTTCGACGGGTCTGAAAGCATCCTGGTCGACTTCATGATCAGTTTCAACTTAGTCGACAGATTTCGTCAGGATCACCCAGGAAAGGAGATGTGGAGGTGTATAGATAGTTCGCCCTCTGTCCGTATTAGGTCTTACCTGGACAGAGTGTCAGACAAGCTGACTTCGATTTTGTTTCTTGTTCCACGTTCCATTGGATAGGGTGGACTGACTATGGTCAGGATCAAGTCTTTGCTTAGAAAATAGGCCAAGTCTGGCCGGATACTGGAAGTTCAATAACTCATTTCTGGAGACATGGGACTTCCGGGACCGGCTAAAATCCCTCATTCAGCGGGCGTCAGTGGGGGCAGTAGTGAGGTGGTTGGTGGTTGGTGGTTAGGTTGGTGGTTGGGTTCTGTAGAATATAGGATTAGGGACTTCGCCATTAAATACGGCCACAAGCTCAGACTAGATAGGGCCAAGGAGGTGAAGGCCTTAGAAGATATACTTTCCCAGGCGGCGGAGTGGGGTACTCCCTAGTAGTAGATTTAATTGAGAGGGACCTTGAGTACGAAGCTCACGACCGCTGCAAGGGATTCGTAGTTAGATCTAGGCTAAAAAGAGTTCCTGACGAAGCCATGAAATGTAACTTCGTTCGCGAGGAGGAAATGCAAAGGTTTCCTCATCGGTATATCGATTTCGTCAATGTGCACGTACTCCGGTCTAGCCGTAAGATACGAGATGCCTTCCGGGTGCATTTTCATGATCGTTTTGCTCGCTTGACTGATCTTCCACTTCAGGAGTTTCGCAGGTATCTTGCCGACTTCCCTAGTCTTCGGTAGATGGAAGCGACTGCCTGTGTAGGTTGGTTACAGAGTGTGAAGTCCGTGATGCGTTGAAGGAGGTCAGCCTCAACATTGTTTTGCCGGGAAGCAATCTCGAGCTGCATTATCAAAGGAGTGATCACATTACTGAAGAACGAAGGCAAATATGTTTGTGAGGAACTAGATGATTACAGGCTCATAACTCTGCTTAACTCAGAATTAAAGATTTTGGCCCGAATCTTGGCGAATCGTTTGCGGATTGTCGTCGGAGATTTGATTGGACCTGAGCAAAATTACGCTGTAAAGGGAAGATCAATTCAGAACAAACTCCATCTGATTTGCGAGATCATATAGGGGATAGAAAACGACTTTGATGCCGCACTGATCAATTTGGATCAGTCCAAGGCCTTTGAGAGAGTGGATCATCGGTTTCTAGTGACGGTTTTGGAGACCACCGGATTCGAACCGGAGTTCCACTGATGGATTTACATGCTGTATCACAGCCCTCGGGCAGTGTTGCTGGTGAACGGGAACCGATTGGGGTCTTTCGTGATAAGAACGAAGGTCTGAGGTTGGGTGCCTGGAGTGGTAGCATTCCTCTACCAGGAGCCTTCCACTGGAGCGACAGACCCATCCACATCCTCGGGGAGTGGTTTTGTCCCAGCCTCCAGCTGGAACGAAATTGGTTGGAAGTCCTGGCAAAGATAAAAATGCAGGTGGGTACCTGACTCGCGATCCTGGCCGTAGCCAGAATGGTGACTTGGATGACGCAGAAGGGGTTGATTGACGGCGCAAACATTTCTGATCGGGATCTGATTCTTTTCTTTAGCCATCAGCTTAGCGTCAAGATCAGAAGCGAGAGAAAATGCTTGCACTGCATAACATTCAACAAAAAGAGGATGCATACAGCAAGCCTGATCGTAAGAAAGGGAGCAACATTGGAGGCATCCTTTCCTCCTTTTTCTGAACATAGCAGTGACGGTCTAGGTCTTTCGGGACTCCACCCCGAGTAATTGTTTCATCGTTACTCTTTTTTCCCTTGCAAGTGGAACGTTGTGTGTCATATCCCTGTGATCTAGTTTATAACAACCAAGATCCTCCACCCATTTATTTTTATGCCTAATCCTATGTTGTTTCTCTGACCCAACTCGTAGGATCTTGGATTTTCTTGCAAATAATTCATATTACCGATCCCTGGCCGACGTTCCTCCCCTTAAATTTTTTGTCCATTTTTAGAATAGTTCCG
Source organism: Sepioteuthis lessoniana (assembly GCA_963585895.1). Lineage (NCBI taxonomy): Eukaryota > Metazoa > Mollusca > Cephalopoda > Myopsida > Loliginidae > Sepioteuthis > Sepioteuthis lessoniana. The sequence goes on from OY757922.1 coordinate 55,782,534, forward strand.
TTCCCCTGTTAAGGACAGTTCGGCTTGTTTCTGTCCTTAAAAACCAGAAAACAGTCGGCCGTACAATCATAGATGGAGGGACGACTAAAGGGTGTCTCCTTTTGTAAGGGTTTTTCCTTCCCATTCCCCCTTTAATCATCCCAGTGCAAATATAAACATTTTATTCGGATTTTTGGTAGGCTTCACAGAGAGGTTGTGGTATTAAGGTGAATTAAGCGTGACAGTTGATGTATGACTGTAATATTGTAACATGTGAATTGGTCGATGAATGTGACTAGTTAGGGCCACAATCTTCAGAAGACTGCTCCTTTTCCCCATCTCATTTTAAACCTAGGGACGTTGTCCTGCAATTTATTTATTATAAATTTTTTAAAAAATAAAACAACTCCTGAAGATGACCAGCGAAATGGTCGAAAGCGCTTGGGTTAGTGTAGGGTACTTTCTTTACCAACTTTACCCAGACATAAGAAGACGAGTAAGAAGACTCGAACGTCTTCACTTAAAGATTTAAAAAAAGAAACAATCCGTGATTTTCAACGAAACATATATATATATATATATAAGAACGTTTTCTCAAATCAGTCAAGTTTTTCTATAAAAAAATTACTACTTTAGTTCAACAGTAAACAACAAAATGATCACTAGTAAATCTGAGTTTCCGTTCCAATTTTTAAGTCAGGATTCGTTGCGAATGAACGATAAAAGAAATCTCATATGTATGCTTTCCGGAGAAAATTTAAAAAATACCATCCCCAAATTAAAAAAATACCGCATACTGAAATTGTGTAAATCTTTATGAAGATTTTTGGGTGAATATATTGAAATTTATTGACAATTATTTTGAGATATACGAACTGTTTTCTTCCAAAATGCTTATTACAAATTCCCTATGACATGGTTTAAACTTCTGAGCTCTTAATCTCTTATGAACTTTCGTTTTAAAACAATCTGAGTTTTTAGCAACCTATGGTGTGTTTTTGTTATGTTCATTCGTTCTGCCAAATGCAAACCAGTTTTGAGGAGTTTTAGCAGTTGTCGCAATCTAAAGCTTTACATTACCTCAAACTATTTCTACGTTTTCCTTTAGATTCTTTTTTCCTCCCCTGTCTGCACTTGGACTGTTAAGTGATCCAGCATCTGAACATGCACGGGATGCTATTAATAATTTAATCCCATAAATCTGGAAAAGTAATCAATCAATCTGATACGGACGTTAAAAGTAAAAATCTGTTATAATTTTTGCAGTGACTATAGTGATTATGTGATTTCACTTATTAATTAATTCAGTTGGTTTATTATTTTAATTTCCAAGACACATTTTTCATTCTGCCTGCCATATTTGTTAATTTCCTCGAACTATTTGTCTACAACGGGGTATTGTACAAAAGGCGAATAAATATCGAATATTGTATAAGAGTGTTGAATAGACCATTATTTCTATTGTGGTTATTTAGAGGAAATGAGGGTCGAGTCGACCAGGATCGTTATCAGACTTGAAATGTTAACACTGGAATTTGACTTGCTTTATAATGTTAACATCTGGATCTTATGATTTACTTCATTATGGACTGATTTCTTGTATTATCTGCATGTACATTTGATTTTTTTATGCTTTTCGTTCGTCCACATTAAATAATAAGTTGTTGTTCTACATACCTCATGCTAGATTGGTGACCACTCTGCAATAAATGAGAGAGAGAGATGAACTTATATAATACCGAAGACAAAAGTACTCGTTCAGTACTTAGATGATTGCTCACTCAGGTAGAGTAGGTAGTTAGCAAATCAAGGCGTGTGTGCCATTATAAGCAAAGCTGTATGAATAACAATACATTGAACAGTACATCATCTGCATCAAGTCACGCTGACAGCACAAAGTTCCACGCCATCCGTCCCTCTCATGTAATGTCAATGTCTGGTGTCATGTATATGGGTTGCGGAGCCGATAAGCATGTCGACCTCGCAAATGATTTAAGTTAAGCGTGCGAGTAATGCCAGCCAAAGACAATAAAGGAAACAAGGGCGAGGTAACAAATATAACAAAGATGACAATTTATTGTCGTGTTTACAAGCGCGTGTGTAAAGTTCGAGGTAGTAGTATTTGTGTCTTCATCTAGATGGGTGATGTCGGTAGCTGGTATGGTCGAGTCGAAGGGAAGCAGCTGGACGATCGTTGCGGGTACCTGGTGTCGGTCGAGTCGTTGAATGCAGCTGGTCGATCGTTGCGGGAAGCTGAGGTCGGTCGAGTTATTGAATGCAGCTGGACGATCGTTGCGGATACCTGGTGTCGATCGAGTCGTTGAATGCAGCTGGTCGATCGTTGCGGGAAGCTGAGGTCTGTCGAGTTGTTGAATGCAGCTGGACGATCGTTGCGGGAAGCTGAGGTCGCTCGTGGTTGGTAAATCGATGTCCCGGTTTTGACAGTATGTTTAATGAACCGGGGGTGTGTCGATCTGGTTGCTAGCCCGTACAGCGAGTCGTACGATGGCTAGTTGGTGCAATGCTAGGACAGTCCGTACAGCGCGTCGTACGTGGACTGTGGTGTTGCATTGCTGGAGCATCGTGGTCGAAATCGGTGTTGGCAGCTTGGTCGCGTAGAGTCGAGCGAGCGTAGTGACTAAGACGTATCGGAGACGATAGCTATGGCTGCGCAGACAGTGAAGCGGTAGCTAAAGGCTAACTCGTGCTTTTAGCAGACGAGGGGGAATCGACTGAATGGTTAAGACCGGGTGGTCTTAGAGTCCTCTTCGTGTTTGCCTCCGGGTCGTTTACTTCGACTACTCAATAAAGACCGTCAGAGATACCCCAACCTGCGGAAGGAAACCTCTAATGGTCCTTAAAAGGACCTTTTGTGCATAACTATGCGATAGGAAAGGCGAATGCAACCACTTGATGTAGGATTCAGCCTTTCAGACCTTCGCTCTGAGAGAGGCTCCTGAGAGCGTCCAGGGACCTCCGAAATTTTCGCCGCCGAAGTCTTGTTTATATGAAGGGAACGCAACACCACTTCTGCCGGGTACGTATATAGAATGTTCTTCAATAAAAAATGGGTGTAGAAATAAAGTACTTCTTTAGCCTGATATGGGCTTGCGAAGATAATTAATTCCATTTTTATAGAGTTATTTCTGGCAGAAGTCTTCTGTAAATATTGTTAAATTTAATTTATTCCCTTTTCTTAGCTGTAACGGCAGGTCAGGGTCGAAAAAGGGCTTAGTCATTTCCGACCGTACCCGGATGTAATTTTTCTAGGGCGAGTGAGTAATCCGATCTGTTTATGTTTGTGAGCAGGTCGTGGCATATGCATCAAAAATTTTTTTAACAAGACTCACAAAATCTTCAGCAACTGAAATCTTTTCAATAAGTCAACCTATTTTATTCAAAGAAAAAAAATCTGTGTATTTATTCATTTATTAAGGAAAACGTGGTGATGAATACTATTACTAATCTTTAAACATTTTTTAGAGTTTTATCGAGTTTCTATTTAAGATTGAAATTTTGTCTTTATTTAATGTCATAATATTTATATCTATATATTTTTTAATTCGGAATAATTCCATTCTAATTACCATTAAAATCGTTAATATCACCATAATAATTAGTCATTAATAATGCTATCACTAATTATAAAAAAATTAACTATTATTTCAATTATTGCTAATTTATTATTATTATCATTACATCACCAAGAATACCAATAGTAATACTGATACCATGAATTTTATCCCACTATTGTTATTGTTGTTACTGAACAAAAGATTACTGAATGAGAAATAACCAAAACGGAAGTTGAGAATGAAATGGAATTCTTTATAACATGAAGAAACACAATACACGCCAGCAGCGTGAAGAAGGTAAACCACTGATCGTGGTGACTACTTAGCTTAATTACCCACCTTCACAATAGTGTCCAACGTATTTATGTAGAATACGACACACCCATTACTATTCACCGGTGGCAAATGCCCCCATCCAACACTTTTTAGATTTACTTCGAACGGAGTCAATATCTTTTCCTTTTCGAGTTAATGTCAATTCATTATCGTTAGTTTTCCTTTTTTTCCCCCATGTATATACATTTATTATGCTTATTCCAATTGTAATTTATTATTTTTGCAAAGGATTTTTACCTGCTCAAATTTCCCATTTTTCCGACCGGCAGAGTTATTCACATTTGTAACTTTAACGTAATTATTCACTCGCTTTTTGATTTTTGTCTTCCAGTGAGTTTTCGAATGTCCTTTTTTTTGCAACTGTTATATACAAGCGTGTGGTTGCAAGAAAAAAAAAAGACTGACGAGAAGATTAGTTTATTTTGTTTATTGAATAAATAAAATAAACGAGCGGATGAAATATCTGGCCGGCTGGTGGGGGTTGTCTATTCGGCGACGAGCGGTTGCTTTGATTTGTTATCAGGTGACGCTCTCGGGACGGCTGGCGATTTCACTGCTGGGTGACCTCTGTTTGGCCTATTTATGTGTTCTCGATTTCAAACACCGGCTCCAGAAAATGCTACGTGTGGAAAAAAAAAGATTGGTTGAAAAATAGACTTTTTTTAAAACTCAGAATTTTCTGGGGATTTTGAAAAGACTATGCGCAGAACCTATGTGCAGAAGCCATGATTTTCTCAGTTTGATACTGACCGTTTTTGGGTCAACATCCGGTAGCTGTTATTTTCTTCTGCAGTGTAGATATCTGTGGGTCTGTGTTTTGTGTGTTTTAGTGTAATATTACGGACGGGCGCTGTCGTTGAGAACGTGCGTGCACATCGGCTGTCGTCAATCAGTGAAAATGTCACGAACCTAGCGCGTGCGGGCAGAATGACCGACTGGGTTCAGGCGTGATTTTAATATAATCACTCATGAATTGTCACGTGTTTCACGATAGTTTTCACTAGTGTCACCGAACATTCGGGAATCTTCCAATTGTTCCAAAATATCCCTATATAAGAAATCAGGTCAAGAGATTTTGGCAATCGAAGGCAGGGTTCTAAACAGGCGCGTCAGAAGTTCTAGAGACCCCGACCCGTCATACCCAGCCTGCACGATAAGACTGACAGGAACGTGTCAACAAGCTGACTACCACGACACCCGCTATCGTCACCAAGAAGAAGAGGGAAAAAGAACGCTACGAAACGAACTTTTTGAGCTGCAATCGTTGTTGTCCAAGTGAATAAAAAAACGACTACTATTTTTCTTCCTTAAATTTCGAGTTTGTGTGTTTCTTTTTCTGCGGACTCCTTTCTTTAAAACACAGCATTTTGGTCCTATGGTACAAAGACTTTCTGTTGGCTTTTTTAAAAATTTTGACCCGAACTCTTACGACATAAGGGGACACTAAAGAAAAAAATCCAAGACGAACGGGTTACCACAAGTAACGTAAGGAACTTTGTTCGCAGAAAACAGAGACTCAAGCACAAACCAAAGGAAAACCCGGAGAAGAAGAGAAAAGAGGAAAGAAAAAAAAAGGAAAGGGAACCTAAAATTCTGTAAGTTGACAGAAACATTTTTTCGCCTTTAATCTTCTTCAGTTTCGACGATTGTTTCTTTTCATTTGTCTCTGTGTCGGTCATTGTTTTTCAGGCTGGGTAGTTAGGAAAGAATTAGGATCTTATATTTAGTTTAGACAGAAATTATTTATGATGAATCAGGAACAGTTTTTAATAGAAATGATGAGAGGATTTGCTGGGGAGTTTGCGAAGGCACAGTCTAGTGTAACCTCTTCGGTCCAGACAAGCTCTTGTTGAGCGATATACGCACCTTGGGTGAGAATGATGCACACAGATTCGATGCCTGGACAAGAGATCTGGAGAAATATTTCTTGGTCGCAAATCCGACCGAGCAAGAGAAGTGCCAAGCTGCCCACCTGACCACAAAGGGGTCCGTTGGATCCCTGATCCAGCGCCTAATAACCAATAATGCTCAGCTTACGTGGGAAGATCTGAAACACAGACTGCGTATGCATTATGGGTTGGAGAGAAACCCTCATCAACATCTAGTGGAGCTGGCTAGAGTTCAGCAATATCCGCAAGAAAGACTGGAAGTGTACTTCGAGCGAATATTAAATCTAGCGGAAAAGGCCTATGAGAGTGGTCAGCGACTGGATCCCTTGATTCGGAAACAGGTTAAGGACTTCTTTGTGGAAGGACTAAGAGACCCAGAAATTAAGCTAGCGGTGATCAGGGCTGACCCCACTACATTAGATATGATCTATAGTTTAGCTAGGAGTGAAAGTAAGTTAAGAGCTAGAATAGAAATGAGCCCACATAGGAGTGAAAAATTCCCGCAACCCATGGAAGTTTGTCACGCCCGGAGACGTAAATATGAACAAGCGCCTCCGAGACCCGAAAATGGGCTGCCGCCACCACCTCCAAACGAGAGACATCATGTTAACAGGCGGACAACCGTGCCTGGCCCTTGCAGGGTATGTGGTGATAGAAACCATATGGCCAGAAATTGTACGTATAGACATCAGGGAAACGGTCAACGCGAAAACGGACGAAGAATGCCGCCTCGATATACGTATTAGGGTCTCAGGGCTCACCTAACACTATTAATATTAGGATAGGGTCAAGATTCTTCCGGGCATTAGTTGACACTGGGGCCGAAGTTTCAGTTGTGCATAGCAGGGTTTTCAAGTCGGTAAAATGGAGGCCCGACTTATTTAGAAAGAGTATCAACCTCAAGACAGCGAATGGATCTCGCTTAAGGTTGAAAGGAGAGACTTCGATTGAGTTTAAAGTAGGGGAACAAAGATCTCAACACGATTTCTTTGTTGTAGAAAATTTAAATAGGAACGTCATTTTAGGACGGGATTGGTTAAAGAAGAACCAAGTCCGTATTTATTATGATTTAAATGTCCTGAGATTCAAAGGTGAATACGTAGCATTAGAGGAGGACAAGCACATTCCCTCGCTAGTTCGGTTACAAAGTACCTTGGTATTGAAGCCCCAACATGTTTACACTTGCTTAGGATGAATTAGGATCAGAGCAGCGGGTAGACTACCAAATTGAGGAGATAAGCTCGGGATTTTTCAGCCGGCTAGCCGGCGTATCTGTGACTAATTCTGTTGTCACAGAAAACGAATTACGGAGAGTCCCGATTCTTATCATGAATAGTTTGGTTAGTACCAAACTATCAGGCTTAAGAGGGGATGTCCAGTAGGAAGGCTGCGTGAAGCAGGCATATTTAGCAGCATAGAGTTAGCGAATAGGTATAATTATAGGATCTCTGATAAGGAATTGGAAGGGGTAACGGTTCCGAAAGAATTCGGAAGGGATCTCATACCCCTGCTTCGAAGAAACAGAGATCTGTTCACCAACGCTGATGAGTATCTAGGGGTAACGGATACAATTAAGATGAGCATCGATACGGGGGTCACCCCCCCATAAAGAAAGCCTCGTATCGCACACCTCTTAAACAGAGAGCGCTGATTGACCAAGCAGATGATGACGGATTTGTTCGCTGGCGGTATGAATGTGTCCGAGAGAATTCGGACAATGAATCAGATATTCCCATAATGCAACGTCAACTACTATTGAATGATGAAGTGGACATGGAGGCTATTGACGGGGAATCTGAGAGTTCGGGATGCGAACAAAGTAGCGTAGGGGATAGTGTAGCAGAAGTTAGAGAAATAGTTCGGAAACAGCCGAATAGCACTCGTTGGGTGGGAGGAATAGGACTGCCGAGAAGAGATAACGAGGTGAGGCCAGAGTTCAAGTGGCCGGTATTTGGGTCCGTTGAAACGGACAGTGACTGGAAGGACTGTTGTACAGTTTGTTGATACCGACTATTTGGTGGCACGGATGATGCCTCGGACTTTTCTGATCCGTATCAATCGGAATTGTCTCAAATGATCTTGCCATTGGGGCAGAGCAACTAAGAGCAGATAATTTTTTTTTAGGGTGTAAGTTGGAAAGAAAAGAAAAAAAAAGAAGGAAAAAAAGAGAGAGGGAAAAGAAAAAAAAGGAAGAAATAAATACGAACTATATTTCGACAAAGTCTGAGAAACTTTTTATTAATTCATATTTATTACTTGAGCTATTTCACCTTTGTCGAATGTTGTTTTGTATATGTACCTCCTAAATAATTAAATTCTTCAAAAGAATTTTTTTTGATGGGGGACATAATGTAATATTACGGACGGGCGCTGTCGTTGAAAATGCGCGAGCACATCGGCTGTCGTCAGTCAGTGAAAATGTCACGAACCTAGCGCGTGCGGGCAGAATGACAGACTGGGTTCAGGCGGGATTTTAATATAATCACACATGAATTGTCACGTGTTTCATGATAGTTTTCACTAGTGTCACCGAACATTCGGGAACCTTCCAATTGTTCCAAAATATCCCTATATCAAGTCAGGAGATTTCGGCAGTTGAAGGCAGGGTTCTAAACAGGTGCGTCTGAAATTCAAGAGACTCCGACCCGTCATACCTAGCCTGCATGATAAGACTGACAGGAACGTGTCTGACGTTGTGAATCGAGCCCTGGCCGATGCGTCTAGTTCCGCCAGGGAATTTTCGCCGACATTCAATTCCTCGGCTCTTCTGGCCAATCCGAGATAACTATTAGCATTCCACACGTTGTGTCTTTTGATTCGAATGGCAGTGTTCTAGCTAACTCAGATCGGTAACCAATTTTGGCTGGAATCCACGTCGAAATAAAATCGTTGTTAGGAGAGAGATTGTCCCTGTTGTGGTTCACAAAAGGCATAAGAAGAAGGAAAACAACGCTTTTAAATTTCTCCAAGCTATTGTTTTTATCTATGATGTATGTATTTACAAAATGTGTACAATACGATAAGGAAGAAAGAAAAAGTAAAAGGTCTTACGAAACTTATTCGTTTATTCGGAAAATGTGACTGACCAAACAGGTGTTAGGGAGGCAATAATTGCTTTTGGTTTTCTTAGCAGAAAAATAATCAGTTGTCTCGGCTTTTACTTCGAACCCTCGGTTCTAGACTAATCTTGGCTTCGAGACGAAGTTCTAAGATTATTCTCGGATAGGTGCTGCACTAAACCCTTCTCTGTCTCTCTGGATCTCTCTTCTTCCTCGATCTGATCTGTACTGATCTATGGGCATCGTGCCTTGGGGGTGGAGTTTCGATGATCTCCGGGCACGCCTATGCATAATGATATGTAAATCGCCAAGTTGACCAACTTTTTCGACATATGGACGACGCTGCGTTTAAAGAGATACTTAAAACTTAGCTTCAGTACCCCCTGCTGATCCTGAGCAGACGATCAGTGCTTGAAAAAGGATAAATCTACTTATATGGTTTCAATCTTTAGCTTAAACTTATTCTTGCTTTGACCACACATACTTTTATTATTATCTCCACCGCAAGATACACTTAAGTTTGTTACATCTTTAGCTTGAATCTTCCTTCACTTTTCTAAACCATATGGACTCTATTACCATCTCCACTATAAGATCCACTTAAGTTGTTCTTTTTATTTCCAGTCTGAACCTTTATTCACTCCTTAGCCTGTACAAACTTCATTACTGTTTTCTTTTATATTATCGCAAGATTCACTTTAAAGAATCTCAGGACATCGGTCGAAAGTTTAAGAAATAAATAAATAAAATAGGATAGGAAATAAAATGATAAGAAGAAGAGAGAAAGAAAAAAAAAAGAATTTTCCTTAATCATTTCCCAAGAATCGTTAGTCATTTCCCAAGAATCAATCAGTCTGGGGTGGGGTGGAGTTCGCTCTGTGTCAACTCCTCCCTTACCCATCTGTCATTTACTAGCAAATGACACACTGGATATCATGCAAAATACAGTAAAAATAGAAACAGGGTCTTTCCGCTGTCATTGGTGGAAGATCGAATTCTGCCTGATTTTGACGGCGGACCATGTCCGAAAGAAAAACATGCAAAAAATTACACACACACACACACACACACACACACACACAAAATGTTCTGAGTCCGTGTTCTTTCTATACAGAGCGTCTCTATAAAGCACATTATCGTGCCTTCACTAATTCAGGTCCATTGTCCAGATTTTGTTTTTCACGTGCAAATAAATAAATAAAAAATAAAAATAGAAACAAATAAAAAATAACTTTGGTTATTACGTGGACATATGTCTTCACTGGTCCTGCAACCGATCAGTATTTTTATCCAGTCTACCACTTGGGATGTTTCCATATCTTGCACTTCATTTGTTCCTTCATTCGTCTATATGGTATTGCACCTACGCCTACGCATATAAAAAAAAAAGAAAGAAAATACTCCTCTTTTTTTTCCAAACTTCTTTCATATATATATATATATATATATATTTTAAAATTAAGCTCGCCTTTTTTTTTCTTCTAATTTTTTTTCAACATTTTTTCCAAAAATAAATACTCGTTTTTTTTTTTCAACTTTTGTTTTCTCAAAGTCGAACATTTATTGTTTTTTTCTCCTTTTATTGTTCAACTTTTTTTTTTTCAAAATTATACACTCATTTTTCTCTTTCATTTGTCAACACCCCCTTTTTTTTCCTCATTTTTATTTTCACATTAAGCTCCGATTTTTCCTTTTTTTTACTTTTTTTTCCATTTCATGTACATATAAATATTTACATATATGTTCTACACCCTTGTCTTACGACTAGGCTGGGTCTTCACAACAGGTTTCTTTAGACCCCTCTTAGGTTCCAAGTCTCTCACATCAACCGGGGGCTGTTCTTCCATATCGGCTACAGGTTCTATTGCAACTTGATCGATCTGATCTGGATAAGATGTACCAATTGGGCACTCAACTGCACATTGCGCTCGCGTTTTCTGCCAATTTACCTTTCACACCTGAGTCTTTCATTTGTCTCTTTCTCCACTACTAACTCAAAGAAGCCATAACTACTATTAACATAATCCCCACAATAGTTGGCCAGATTATTACAGTAACCATCTTATCCTCCCAGTCCGACTCTCGCCTAATTAGTTTAATTAATCCCGATTTCAATCATCCAAAATCAATCCCATCATCTGGCTTTAGCAACCCCGGCACCTTTCTCAACTAAAATTGAGGGACCCTTTTTGTAATCGGACCCCATAATTCAGCTCTTGTGTACCACAGCCAAAAAAGAAGGTAAAGCCAAAAGAGTCAAGGGGGAATAATTCTCATTGTTTTTGTCGAAAGGGGTCAGGGTACAGTCTATCTTACATAATCATCCCGTTTTAATTGCACTGCGGGACGACACTCCACAAGATCAACCCACACCATCACCAGCATCGAGTCCGCGCGGGGGCCCTTCCACCCGGCCTGCGTAATGCCGATTACAACTGCATGGTCGACCTCAGACAGCCGTTCGCTCACACAGCTTCTGGCCACCCCCTTAAAAAATTTCTATTTTCATTTATTCTGCCTATTCTACGGGCGTTGCTCCCCGCAAACGGAGTTTCAATGGTAACTCTCTCCCATCATCAGGTGTTCTTTCAGCATGTCGCTGATTACGTAATTGAGCCAAGGGAACTTCGTCATCAGGTTCCCAATCGCTCAATCTGTCTCCTTCACTATCACTAGGGTTACCAGTCTCTTTCCCAGAAAGCCCAACCTGAGATCGAGTTATCTCCCTCAACCTTTGAAGAGTAGTGGGGCTAATTTCTATCTCCTCGCTAGCTTCACTATCACTTTCTTGCAGTTCGGGTTCCACTATATTGGCCTTCCTCGGCTTTTTCTGCCTTGTCGCTACACCATCTACTTTCCATTCCTCTATCTCAGCAAACTTTATATCATTTGTGTGTACTCTCCTGACCTTGCCTGTTATTTAGTCCCATATCACAAAGGACACTGGGCCTGTCTGCTCTACTATTCTATAATAGGGACTCCACCTCTGGTCCAATTTACCGTCTCTCAGATGTATTTTATAACACACTGGGTCACCTATCTTGAAGGAAACATCTCTATTTTTATTTATTCTATCATTTCCCCTTTTCTGGGCTCTTCGTATTCTTCTCCTTACCTGCGTAAAGATATTATGCTGCTGTTATAGAATTATCCTATGATGGTCCTCCCCAAGATATTTTCTCCTAGGCCTCAATAAATTGTCTATGGGTGAGACTACATCCCAGCCATATACCAAGCAGTAAGGGGAAAACTTGGTCGTTTCGTTTATCGAGAATCTCACTGCTGCAAAGGCTTCGGTTAGAAACAGATCCCAATTTCCTCTATTATGCTCTGCTAATTTGGCCAGTACATCAGCAAGAGTCTTATGCAATCTCTCAACTTTAGCGTTACTCTGAGGATCGTATGGGGAGGTGGTTATGTGTTGGATATTCAGTTCTCCCAACGTCTCTTTCATAACCTCATTTACATTTTCCGAGCCATTATCCGTAACCAGCTGTTCGGGAGCCCCATACCTGGGGAATATCTCGCTAATTATTATGTCGGATACTGTTCGTGCTCTCTTGTCAGGTATGGCGAAGGCCCCAGGCCAACTCGTCAACCAATCCATGAAACTTAATATGTAACAATTCCCCCTATCAGTTGGCCCATAAGGGCCCGAAATGTCTAAACTTATCTTCTGAAATGGGTAGTGGGGAATATCAGTTTCTAAAACCGGAGCGGCCTTACTTCCTCTACTCTGCACTTGGCACGTTACACATTTCTTTACGTGGTCTACCACATCATTAAACAACTTGGGCCAGTAATATTTCTTCATTATCAATCCATATGTCTTCTCAATTCCCATGTGTCCTAACTTTCTATGACACTGATCTAAAACCTCAGACCTTAACTTTTCGGGTATCACCATCTTTAAGCTTACCTCTTCATCTTTCCCTGCAAGGTAATACAATGTATCACCCTGTAATACATACTTGGAGGTACTTCCTGCCTCCAACCTGGACCTAAGGGCTGCTATGTCACTATTTCCTTGACTTTGTCTAACAATATCGGTCCAGTGGGGATCCGTTATGGTCTCTGATTCACCCACCCCCTGGTCTTCCCAAGTAGGTCTCCATTCTAACCTGTGTGAGTTAATTACGTTAATATGGAAGGCCTTATCGTCCACACCTGGTTCCAACTTGATAGACTCTAACTGTTTCGGAATCCTCGATAACAAGTCAGCATAGGTGTTATCCCTACCGGCTAGGTACTCAATTTTACAGTTGTACCCACTTAGTTTCATCGTCCACAGTTGGATCTTTTTGTTCGTCAACTCTGCCTCTCACAGGTATTTGAGGGGTTGGTGGTCTGTCTTAATGGTAAATACTGCCCCACTCAAATAGTAGTCCAACTTCTGCACAGCGTACAGGATGGCGAACGCCTCCTTCTCTATCACCAGCCATCTTTGTTGAGTTTCAAAAAGTCGATGAGAGAGGAAATAGATTGGTACCTCTTCAGGCACTCTCTTGGCATTGGACCATCCTTATCAGGGCAAGGTTGCGTGAGTACTGCTCCGATGCACTTATCACTAGCATCAGTGTACAATTCCATGGGCTTACTGAAGTCTGGGCACGCTAACAAAGGTACAGCAGTCAGCTGGTCCTTTAAGGCCTCAGATGCACGCTGGCAATCCTCCGTCCACCTAAACTGGGCGTATTTCTTCGTCAGGGATATCAGAGGACCTGCCAACCGACTAAATGCGGGTATGAACCTCCTATAATACCCTATGGCTCCTATAAAGCCCCTAATCTCTCTTACAGTTTTCGGTGCGGGTATGGCTTTTATCACCTCTACCTTATCTACATCGGTCTTTATTCCATCCTTATTTATCACGAACCCTAGGTATTTTGTCTCCTCTCTTAGAAACTGACATTTTGACAGTTTCAGCTTCAGGCTGTCGAACACCCGCTGCAGATGTTCAAACCCTAACCCTAACCCTGCCCGATCTCAAATCCAAGGTAGAAAAACGCTTAGATTTTCATAGAAGAGCCAAAATATCATCAATCAGTGGAAGAGGCACCGCTAGTGGTTTTGTAATCGCATTCAGCTGGCGAAAATCCACGAAAAACCTGTGCCCTCCACCCTTCTTTTCAACTATTACTATAGGGAAACTTCAGGGAGATTTGGATCTCTCAATCATCCCCGAGTCCATCGTCTCATTCACTGCTTCCTCTACTAATTTTCTTTTGTCGATTGGGGTCCTATATGGCTTTAAATTGATTGGCGGTTGGTCACCGGTGTCTATTCTCATCTCCACCGTCTTTGTCTGTCCTTATCGGTCATCGCTATTACCTCACGGTTGCTTCTTAGCAAACCCTTTAATCTCCTTCTATATCTTTCAGGGACTGTTATTTCGTTAACCTCTGTCCTGTTCCTAAACCTATCTTCATTTCTGATCCTCACCTGATCGATTTTTCTTACAGGGTAAGCATGTGCTAATTCTTTCCCTCACTTTATCCTGATGGTTTCGTTAGCCGAATTAGTCATAAGTAGGGGTATAGTTCCTGATCCTTTCACTAATGAGCTTCACACTGTCACTTCTCCCTCATTGTTATCAAACTCGTCCGTAGGGATCATCTGATACAGACCGTCATTCGGGGCTCCCTCCACCATAATCTCGCCCTCCTCATATACTGTGGTTCTTGAGGGCAGCCTTATATCTGCCTGGGCTACTACAGGCAGTCACTCACAATTGTCTTCTCCTAGCGTTATCTCTTCTCCGTCCAAGGTTAAGGTGGCTGGGTCGAAACGGATCTGGGCCTTGTGCTGCCTAAGCCTGTCACTCCCCAGAATCAACTCGCCACACAAGTCAGGTGCTACATACACCTTTATGTCACTCCCAGTCCTTGCTAATTGGAACGGCAGCCATGTCATACCCTCTATCCTCATTCTACTGCTGTCGGCCTGGCTTAAATGTAAATCCACAGGCTTCAATCTTTCCTTTCTACCTAACTGTCTATAGGTCTTAGAACTAACTAGGGATACTGATGCTCCAGTATCAACCAAGGCCCTAACCTTTTTGCCTCCCAACAGGATACTGCAGGTGAAATCTGGCCCTTCCTTTAGCACTTGGTACATACGGGCTTCTTTTCTATTCCCAATTTCTTTTCTATTAGCTTCTCCCCTGGGTCACCGCGAGGCGGGGGCCAAACACAGGGTCCCTTATTTCTTCAAGGTCCCATTTCTTGTCTGGGGGGTCCTCTGGTTGGGATAGGGGGTGGATGATTGTGCCCTTCTGTTCTACCCCTCTGCCCCGGTGGTTTATTCCTATCCTGACCGGTTTGTCGTGGGGGGCTCCTTCCCCTGTGGGGGCAGGTTCGTCTTATGTGGCTTGTGCCCCCACAATGCCAACATCTTCTCCGCCGACAGTTGGCCGAAAAATGACCAACCACCCCACATGTCCAACACTTCAGAGGTCTTGTTCGAACTGGGGCCACCCTGCCTCTTATTTCTTCACGGGTGACCCAGCGGCGTTTCCCAGGTTCTTTGTTTTCCTGGTGGGTGGTAACGGCGCATCGATCTGTCCAATACCTATTTTACGGTCTCCTACCACCATACGCCACCGAGCTTTGTGCCTGTATTACCCATCAATCATACAGTTGGGTTCTTGAGACTTGGGGTCCCTTCTCCAATTGGTTGGACAATTCCGAGACCTGTGCCCACCGTGGTTACATGTCCCGCACACCAGCCCATACCGGTCTGGCGAGGGCCTATAAATTCTATATCGCAGGTCCCATTTTCGTCTATTCGATTCTGCCTCAGATTCCCAACCTTCTTCTACTTCTTTCGGGTCCCGCGCCCGAAACTGATCCTTCTCTTTCATTATATTGGTCTCCCCCTGGGGTCCCTGTCCATACTGCCCCTAATCCTGTTCCAAAGTCGTTCACTATTACGAGCTGCTTCGATGGCCTCTGCCAGGGTGCTCGGCCCTTCTCTTAGTACGTAGCTCCGCAGCTCCCTATCGCTTATGCATCCATATATGTATCGGCCAGTAATGCCTGTATCGGGCCACTGTTTCAAGTCGCTGGCTCGGGAAATGCCAGCGCCGCCAGGTCTGCTATTCTTTCTCCCAAATCTCCCATGTCTTCGCTTTCTCCCTGTCGGAGTCTGAATAGTTTTCTAACTGCCTCTATAGCCGTACGCTCACTGGCGTACTGTCGGATTAGGGCAGACTTAAGCTCTGTCCAAGTTAGAGCAGGGTTCTCTCTATATAACCCTCCTACATATTTGGAGACTGGACTAGCTGCTGCTCGTATGCCAGGAGGACCATCTCCTGGTCTGATAAGCCATATATGACTTGCTTCTTCTGGATGGATTGTATCCATTCCTCCAGCTCTGTAGGGTCACCCTTAAACGTGGGCAATCTCATGCCCCCTATCAATTTGGGGCTGTGTGTACTGTGTAACCTGATGTGAGTGTACGTCTGAATTCAACTGTGGCGTTTTGGTTGTCAATTATGTAGGAACCGAGTGTGTTGTGGGCGAGAATGTTTAGTCCGATCAGGATCAGTGTGTCTTGGGTTGTCACCAGTACATTGATATCTTCAAAAATGGACGAGTCATGGTTTCCGATATTGATGTCACCGAGAGCAGTGATGCTTTTATTAATTCCTTTTATGTAGGCGTCAGAATGGGTCACGTGTTTCTTGGCTTCTTTCGGCAGTTGGGAGATTGGTACGATACAGGTTGAGCATCCAGAGTCTAACATTGCTACACCGGAAAATGTGATGCCCTTGACGTTAAAGGTGGCCTCAACGAGTGGTGATTGGTGCAAGGGGAGTTTCTGAAGGTTGAATATGTGATGGCTAGGGTGGAAGAACAGAGGACGAGCCATCACATTTCATCTTGTTCGTGCCGAAAATCCTGCTCCGCGATGTCTGTTGCCACGACATGGGCCTGAACCTGAATAGGAGGTGGGTGACGATATGGGCAGTTGCGTCTGTTAAAGCAAGCGACGCCCCTGGTATAGTTCCTGCATATGGCGGGTTCTGTGTTGCGCTTGTGCATTCTGTGCGTCTGATGATTATCACGGCTGTGTTTGCTGGAGCTGGACTGTTGAGAGTGCACTGGTCGATTATTTGATATTGGTGGTTGTTTTGGTTCCGTCCGTCTATTTATTCGACTTGATTGCTGAGGTCTTTGTGCATAATATGCAGTGTCCAGTGCGGTCGTGCTGTCTATTTTTACACTTCGATTAACGTATTGTTGGGCTTCGCAGGCTATGCCAATCGCTGTATTGTGGCGGTCCATTGTTTTGACGAGGTGAGGGTATATGTTCGGGTTCCAATCTTTGACTCTCTCGCTCATCAGCATTGCGCCCATGATAGAGAAAACCATATTGACAGTCAAGTCGACCTTGTTATCCTTCTTATATTTATTTTTTATGTGGACAGCGGCCTCTCTGATGGTGTTTTCGAGTTGGCCAGCAAAATCCGTTAACTTTTCGCCACCCCACCGTTGTAAGTCCCAAGCTCGACTTAGGTGCTGAAAGTTTATCATCTGACTGCCGTGGGTTCCTATAAGATAGGTCTTCAGTTTTTCGAAAGTGGATGTGTCTTGTTTGGAATCTACCATCTGCTGAAATATGCCTTGGTCGAGCAAGTCTTGGGCAGCCTTGACGAATTCTTCTTTCAAGCTGGAATAAGTGGCAAGTTCTGGTATGACGTGGATCATATAGACTTTATTTAAGGCAGTGATGAATTGATTGACGGCATTTCCCGGGTACAATGTTTTTTTTTGTTTCATTGCGTCTCAAAGTGACTGTTGTCGTGTTGCCAAATCGCAGTTGAAGGCGCTTTTTGAGCAATGGACGGAGTCGTTATGGAGGCAGAATTCAGGGCGGTCACAATGTTGTATAAGTCGGCTTTGGTCTCTTATTTTCTCCTCGGATGGATGTGTCGTTTCTATTGTCATGTTGAGAAGTGTTGCTTTTTGGTCCCTGATGAGGGTGAAAAGCTCGGAGCGGGTGAAGCTCGAAAAGTTCATATTTCTCTTGCTGTACGCTTCTGACACCAGTGTTATATACAAGCGTGTGGTTGCAAGAAAAATAAGACTGACAAGAAGATTAGTTTATTTTGTTTATTGAATAAATAAAATAAACGAGCGGATGAAATATCTGGCCGGCTGGTGGGGGTTGTCTATTCGGCGACGAGCGGTTGCTTTGATCTGGTCGGACGGTGTTATCAGGTGACGCTCTCGGGACGGCTGGGGATTCCACAGCTGGGTGACCTCTGTTTGGCCTATTTATGTGTTCTCGATTTCAAACACCGGCTCCAGAAAATGCTACTTGTGGAAAAAATATGATTGGTTGAAA
This sequence comes from Sepioteuthis lessoniana, assembly GCA_963585895.1. Lineage (NCBI taxonomy): Eukaryota > Metazoa > Mollusca > Cephalopoda > Myopsida > Loliginidae > Sepioteuthis > Sepioteuthis lessoniana. The sequence goes on from OY757922.1 coordinate 55,800,723, forward strand.
AATAGACATTTTTTTATAACTCAGAATTTTCTGGCGACTTTGAAAAGACTACGCGCGGAGCCTATGCGCAGAAGCCATGATTTTCTCAGTTTGATACTGACCGTTTTTGGGTCAACATCCGGTAGCTGTTATTTTCTTCTACAGTGTCGATGTCTGTGGGTCTGTGTTTTGTGTGTTTTAGTAGTTGGGTGTGTGAAGGGTTAAGTGGATGAATCAGAAGAGATTTGATGTATTTTACCTTAACAAAACGAAAACATTCTTTGCTTTTGTATGGACAGTCATTGTAAAAATGTAGTAGTTCTCCACATGCGTAACAGGGGTTAGTAGTAATATTTTTTCTACTCTTTATTCTCTTGACGCACTTTTTAAATTTGCAACACACCGCTTACTTTAATACCTTTAGCGTCTTGTCGAACATTTATAAACTTCTGACTGTCTTGTTAGGTTTTGCAAAATCTGATTGGGTTCATTTTGAAGTTTATTTAAAACCCTCCTCCTGATTTTAGCATCTTTCGTCGACACCAAACTTTGAACAAATATTAGACTTTTAAAACAGTCGAGCTTAATTCTGCCAAGTTGAACCCTTCAAACCGGTCATTCCCAATGCTCGCGAAATCTTCATCTTCCTTTTTTATTAAGTTTATGCATTTTCATCATTTATGGAACCACAACGTCTTTGGGCTGAACACTTCAGACCACCAAGTAACCGTTTCTTTAAACGTTAGGACACAATTTTTTTGGTAATATGTAATTCACGAACTTCGTGTGTTCGACAGCGCCAAGTTTCCTTAACACACGTTTGAACTTTTTGTGGTCTAACAAATTGGTACAGTCCATTTTGTAAAGGTCTTCGTATCGACTGAAATACGACGAAAAAAATTACCTCCTCTTCTGGCATATAATTAAATTCAGCAACCGCATTTACGATAGCGTCCTGTGAAAAAAACACCTGAATCTTCTTTCTTGTTAACATTTTCTGTTGTTCTACAAACAATCCGAATTTTTCAAGCCTTTGTTCGTAATTTTTTCCGTTGTTCTTGTTGTTTCAATATTTCCAATATAGCTGTTTTTAAATTATTCATTTTGTACTTCATGAAACTAACTTTTCACAGAAATATATTTTTCTTTATACAGCTGTCTCTCAAAAACACTTTAAATTTTCCTGCTAATTTAACTTCCATATATTTCGGACAACTTGGTTAATATACACGTAATCCTTTGAAAATCCTTGTAGCCAAAAATGTTTTATAGCTTTGGTAATTTTTGATCTCCCTTCGCTAATGTAGTCTTGGTGAATTTTACGTGAGTTTTGCCAATATCTTCATTCGTAGAATATCGTATTCGTAAACGTTTACGTGAGTTCTGTTCTGTCGAAATCCTAGTTCACCAAAACTTTGTACTAGTGAACGTTTGAGTTCGGCCAACTTCTTCGTCACCAATGTTGTAATCTAACAAAAAGGTGACTGAAATAGAAATCTTTATAACATTAACAAATACAATATCCGCCAGAAGCATGAAGAAGGTACCAACTGGTAGTGGTAATTACTTAGCTTAATTGGCATTTGACGTACGTCCCACCCGCCTGTGGGTCCGAGCGCAGAGCCGTAGCCCAGACGCGCCCGGTATTCTCAAAAATGGCTCGAGCCCCGTCAGCATTGCCTTAAAGACAAGGTGTCTCAGGCGCCAGGCGATAAACCTTGCCTTTCTCAGGAGGGTTAGAGCCTGTGGGGACGGTCCCTTGAGGCTCGAGGAGAGTCGGCCCCGTGATGTGAATGCTGGGATTTTTTGGCAGCCTCGACCGAGTAATAGGTGACTTAGCGAAATTACCCACTCATGATAGAGTCCAATGGTATTTATGAGGAATAAGACATACCCATTAATGTACCTAGGTTGGGTATGTAACAGTTAGCACTATCAATTTTTCTGTTATTAACTTTTATCATATGTGTTTAAACTTATTTTTATGGCGGTATTTAAGAATCATATATATATATATATATATATATATATATATATATATATATATATATATATATAATTAAAGCCGTCCATATAAAAGAGAACAGACATGGATTTAATCAGGTTTTTTAATGTCATAGGAGAAATTTATTAACATATCTTTACTTAGATATCACTTTGCTTCTTTTGTTTTCTGCATGCTTTAGGATGCATGCGTTTTCTTCTTGACACAATCTGCAGCTAATATCAACTCCAGTATCACCTTGTGCTTTTTCACTGAGCGAGATTTTCCCGTTTACTCAACAATTATATATATATATATATATACTGGGAAAGCAAAATTAAAGATTTATAAAAATTCTTTGTTTCATATCTAAAATAGTGGTCTATCTTGGAACCGATACAATGATAGTATAAAGCCTAACATTTTGAAATGTCAAATTGTCTGTCGGTATCCGGTGTAAGTTTCAAATTAGTCAACTAGGGATTGAGCATTGTTCTAGCTGGTTTGATTTTCTTGAATTTTAAGCGTTCTCCGGTTGTATCACTTGACAAATCACCGGATGAATGAGCTCTAATGTCATCGATTATAAAATATTTCCTATTTAATTTTTTTTCCTTTTCTCCTCTCATTTACATCTCCTTGTAACTATATATGATTCTTTTAAGTATTTTGCTATACAAATTCGCATGAACCAATAATTTATATATATAGCAACACTCAAAAAAACAAAACAATCGAGAAACAGAATTTCTGGAAGAGGAAATGAAAAAAAATTAAACACAAAGACAGGCAACATCACAAACCACCTGTCACCCGAAGAAAAAGCAGCTAGAACAATGCATAATCTCTGGTTGACTACTTTGAAACTCACACTGAATACCGACAGAATATAGAGAAAATCCTCATAGAATTGTGCAAAGATGACGAAAAACAAAAAATTAAATAAAGGAAAGACAGCATTCTTTAATGCTATTAAAACAGAAATCACCGGAATTTACAAACATTTCATAGAAATGGATAAAAACTTCATGCGAAAAAAAAAAAAAAAAGAAAAAATCACACTACAAGACTTGAGGAACAGAAAAAAATAAAATAAAAACTAAGATTTGCAAAATTAAAGGCCCAAGAAGTACTACAAGAGGACAGAATAAGATACTATAAAGCGAAGTATCAGCAGATATACAGAGACGTATTAACAGAATTTTGAAACTTTGCTCAAAAGCGACAAAATTTCAATGGGAGTTGTGGGAATCAGAGTGCAAAAGAGAAAAGAAATCTAAAAAAAATCTGGATACACACATACAAAAACAAGAAAAACCCAACTTGGTTGAGAAATTTACCCCAAAATGAACAGGGTTATATAGAAAAAGAAGAAAGACGAAAATAAAATAAACGAGAAATGCACCCCCAAAAGAACCCACAAAATATTTCAAAACTAATCAACAACCACACACACCATCATCACTCACAAGGAGAACCATACAATAGATTGGATTACCAAACAACACACACCAAAACACACGGACGAACATATACAACATACAAATGCAATTAGCACCGACACACACACTAAAGAATTGCATACAAAGATAAAATGAATCCCTATATGTGTCATCACACACACACACACACACACTTAGCTCAATTATCATACGAAAGAACAAATGCAAGATAGATTCCCAACCTACTAAAAAACAATCCAATACAGAAAGGACACAACCCAACAGAAAAATAACATCTATCATGATGCACCCCTACAACAAAAGAAACATTAAGAAACCATTTTAATGAAATACAGACCGAACAAGAGCAGTTTACGAAACATGCCGAACGAGATCAAAAAATAAACCCAAAATAATAGATTCATCGTACAAAAAAAAATCAAATCGATTAATGAAAATTAGACTCAAAATTTGCCCTACTCCAGAAATCCATCTATGAAAATCAAACCCCTCTTTATTAAAAAAAACCCTCAAAGAATTTGAACGCAAATTTTGAGTAATAGGAAAATGCCAAAACGACACTACATCGGGCAGTGAAAAGTAAATCTAGTATTTTTCGAACAAAAATTGTATATAATGATTTAGGCATATTTTTTGAAAACCTCTGGAGCATAAAAAAAACCTTCTCACAAAAAAAGCAAAAGAACGAATATATATAACATCCTCTTATACATAACAAGCTTTAAAATATTCTGGAAAACAATGAAATCATCATAAAATAAAGCGTAACAGCCATTTTAAATAAAACATATTGAGATACCAATTAAAAAAGAAAAGAACTTTTAAACCAACTTTATTTAAAAAAAAAAACTAGCACTTTTTACGAAATACCATAAATTCACAAATCAGGGGAAATTGAAATATCAGTTAAAACGCAAAAATCAGAATACACAGAAATTCCGAACCCGAGTGACCACAAATTTAGACCTATAGTTGCAGGACCAGTATGCTCCACTAACAGACAAAGCAAACTAATTGATATTCTAGAAAAACTAATCCAATGTAAGATAAAAAGTTACATTAGGGATGATATTCACTTTTTAAGCTCGATAACACAAAGAAGAGATCCTATCACATTTATGGTGACATGATGTTACCAGCTTATATAGTAGTATACTCCATGAATAAGGAAAACAAGCTGTTTCGTTTTAAGTATAAAAATACCCAGAAACATTACATCCGAGTTTCAACCAAAAATTTGTGACTGATAGCATAGAATTAATTCTGAACAATTATTCTTTCCAATTCGACACTACACTCAAACCATAAGAACTGGCATTGGAACCAAAACGGCACAAACATAAATTTTATTAGATCATTGAAAAGATATTTTGAAAACTGCTTCATATTTTGGAAATGCACATGAGGTAACATGAACGATATTCACAACTAACTTGAAAACCTTCACCCTTAAATAAAATTTACCAATGAACACAATTTTAAAATACCATTTTTAGATATACATACTGAAAACCCTAATTTCCAAATTATCACAAATATTTACCACAAATCTACAGACATACAACAATACCTCCATTTTAAGAGCTATCACTTTAAAAGCTGCATTAAATCCATCCCTTACTCCCTATCATGTAGGGTGTGCACCATAGTCACTAACAAAATCTCCCGACTGATCCGCCTTGAAGAACTACATAGAAACCACTACGGAGCCATGCCAAGGTAACATTTGCAGAGTGAGAAGGAGCACCATTCTGCTGGAACCTATGTTCCTCATCAAGGCCCTTATATTCTTTGAGCTTTCTCCAGAACAGTTCAAGCATTGGAATATGAGTTTTATGTCACTGTCACTGCGTTCAAAGAAAAATGGTTCAATGCTTCCAGATGACGACCCATACCATTTTTGAACGCAGAGGGTGTCCAATAAGTTAGAGGTTTTCACTTCCAGTTCTTGAAGTTAACATGACTCAAGAAGAAGTGGGCTTCATCCGAAAATCAGACATCACTCAAGAATTCCTTGTTATTGAAAACCTCAAGTACATGGCTACTTACTTTTTTATATCGGTCAGGCTTACTTGATGCTTGATCTGTATTCGGTTGTGATAAAGTTTGAGATTCTTTATCAGAATGTGCCGAATAGAACATACAAAGAGTCCATGTTCTCTGTTCCTCTGTTGCAAAGATTTAAACGGACTCGGGCCAACTAACTCTTGAACCCTTATGAAATTCTTGGGTGTTTGGATTATTATCGGAGGCCTAGATGGTGAGGAAACCGTTGCCCTACGATCTTCACAAGTGCCATGAGCTTCAAAGTTCTTGATCAGTTTGAAAATCTCACTCCTGTTTGGAAATATGTTGAAATTGAACTTCATTCTGTATCTTTTTGAACAATTCGGAAACACTTAGTTTCGTAATATGTCTTCAAACAAAAGATCTTCGGTTCCATCGTCCAACACATCATTTGACTATAGTTGGTTAAATATATCAAAATCAAAGTGGTAAATATCTATTTTTTTTAGTTTCCTCATTGCCACTTTTGTAAAGTGTCAAATATATATTTTTTTATTTCCCTGGTCACCAATTTTGCAATCGTGGTAGTATTAGGCAATGATGGGGGATTATTGTCTTTTTTTAATGTTCTGTTAGGAGTTGAAAAGGTCTATATTCTTTTTTGAAAGTTTTATTAGGATTTGAAAAACGTTTATAGTCTTTTTTTAAATGTTTTGTTTAGAGTTAAAAAAGGTTTATATACTTTTTTCTTAAAGGTCAGACGTTATGCACATGTGAAATGCATTTTTCTTCAATCATTGCGATATCGAGTTTTATATTCAGAATGCGCAGACACTCTTCTGTTATTTTCTGTAAAACCAATTTAGGATTCATTTCCAATTTAGCAAGTATCCTTGATCTAATTTCCACGTCCTTATGAGTAGTTCAATATTCTACGAATATTAGGCATTTAAATAAATCTTGTGTTAAATCATTTGATTTAAATTTCTCATATTCTCGGTTTACAACTCATACATAAGTAACAAAATCTTCATCGTCACCCTTTACTAAGTCAAGACATAGCCAACGTGTATTGAATAACGAACTTCTATCTCCAAAAATCTTCGATAGTATTAATACAGTTTCAGCAAAATTTATCTCACCTTATTTTTGGGGCAAAATAGAATTCACGTATTTCTCGTATTCAGCGGGGGATACTTTTCTTACTAAGGGAACTTTCTTTTCATCATTCCAACACGAAAACTCCTTTTAAAGATCCCTTCTTATCTTCTGTAAATAGCTGGAAATGTCAGTCCATCGACCGGATTGTATACGAATTCTCTAATTGAATTGGCGACAGGATCTGGAATGAATTAATCTGATGTTCTTTCTTCCGAAGTTTTATTAAGTAAAAATGTCAAAAACGCTTGCACTTACTTTTGAAATTCTTCTTGTTGTTCCTGTTGTTTTTGTAGGGCCAACATTGGAATCATGATAGATTTTAATTCTTCCATTCTTCTGTCGTGTGCCGTATATTTCGTAAATTTGTCTTTGAATAGCCTTGTCTGGTTATTTATCTGCTGACCAGCGAATATCACTTTTGTGAAGTAGGAAATATTTTTTCTTTTTAGTTTCCTCGCGTAAGCTACTGCGAATTCGTGTCACTTTTTTAAAGTGCTAATTTTTATTTTCCTCGTCGCCACTTTTGTAACGCACGTATGTGTATAAAAAGAAGAGAAGATAAATGAAAGCCAACTTAACAAAAACATAAGCATTTCATGCAATCGAAATAACACATTAACGGAAAAATAAGACAAACAAAAAACAGTTACTATCCGTATACTGTCGGCCAAGCTATTATTGTCAGTCTTTTCGTTGAGGTCTGTCCGACTACTTTCCACCGACTCATGTCCCATGCTAATTGTTCTTTCGACTGACGTCCCATGTTAATCAGCACGGAACCTCTGTTTAAATTATCTAGAGGCCCGCTATTTCCGCCCATTGGTGATCTGTGTTTAACTGTCATTGTCTCATTTTAATCCTATATGGCACAAAATGATAATGATAACGAATTTTCAGTGACAGGGAAGATCTGAGAGGCTGCTATTCTGTTTCAACAATTATGAAACACGAACACCGTAACAAAAAAACAAAAACAAAACAAAACAAAAAACAGACACATGCAGGTACATCCTATACACGAGGAGAGGAGAAAAAAAGTCATTAGCAGACATCTGACGAGACCATCACAGACAATGAATTCCAATGAGATAACCACTGGCAGTTGACTTGGAAAGTAATCAGAATATTTTATAACCCTTCTCCCAACTACTATGGTGGAAAGGACCACATAATAAAATCATAGACACATCATCGTTTGAAGATTGACTTTAGATACATGAAACACGTGTAGAAAATATATACGTATACAGAATAAATAGAAAAAAACAAATACCAAAATTGAAATCACTTGCAGATTTTTTCATTATGAAATATAAATCATTTATACAATTAAATCATATGTAAATATATAATGAGTACGTGTGCAGAACAAATTATGTAATAAAAGGACAATACCTAAATATTTAAATTTTCTTTCGACGAATCAGCGTTAATTGGAAAACATTATCTGACTAATCTCGATACTTTTTGAAATTTTTGGTTAAACAGAAAGTAGCATCGTTGATACTCACCCGATCAATTTCTGCAACTTTTTGTTTTAATGATGTCGAGGACATTCAAAGTAATAGACTGGCGCAACTTTGTACGAGAAGAGGAATTCCAGAATTGTGTCGATAAATGAAAATTTCGTTAAAATAAGTGCATTGAATATCAAAGAGAGTATCTTGAAGAAAATTGATATTTGATTGTTCATTTTTGTTTTGGTAAATACTGACTCAGTTAAGGTACTTTTTGAATACACCTCATATTATATGGGTCTAAGGCCTGCATTTACTCAACCCTTTCACAACGGGCAACATGTGACACAAGGTCAATTTTTTAAGCTGGCTTGAATTCAGCGTTTTCGTTCTCCTAGTGGGATTTCCTAGCCAAGGCTAAAGAACCAAGTCTGCCCGACTATTTTACCAATGTAGGATATTTAGTACCAAAATTTTATATAAATTATATATAAAACTATAGGGTTTGAAGTAAGTATTTTAACCTGTTAACCTGAAAATAATGAGATCATAAAAAGACGAGCTTCGGAAATGGAATCTCACCACCGGCTTCAGTTTAGTGTCATACCTATGCTTGCTTTTTTATGACACTTCAAGTGATTTAATGATGATGGAGCTAGTCTGTTAGACCATTTTAAGTTTGATTCTCGTTAAATGCCTCATCCTTCTGGTCTCGTATCAAACTTAGTAAATGAGTCCAAGCAACGAAATAACAGTTTGTTGGATAGACCGATGATTCGCTGATGCTTCGATTTGATGACTGTGTTTCGCCGAGAGACACGGTAATTCTATATCTTTTTATTTTCTCTAAAGTCATAAAAATCTGTGTGGAGGAGAATTTATGTTTTGGGGACCTTTTTATGATATATATATATATATATATATAATTTAACCTTATTCTTTTGATGCTTTGATATTCAATCACCGATCACCTCTGAATTTCATTCGACTCAGTTAAGTTGAATAATTTTAAAATGAAATTCTTCCCACATTTTTTCTTTCTGTTTCAGTTTCTTTGTGACCAATTATTGAATCCCATTCAATAAAGTCACCGACAAATTAAAAAAAAAAGAGCAATATAGCATCGTTCTTTTAAAATTCCATTCAGCCCATCAAGCGTACCTCATTGTCTTTTTTATTAATATTTTGAAACAGTCTGTGAAGACGATTAATTTGTTTCCACCCGCCATGAAATTCATTTTTTCTTTTTCTCCATTTCTTTACAAATTGATGATGATTAACTTCAAACAGGGTAAATATAATTATACAATTAGACTTTTGTGAAGAAAAGAAAAAAACATAGACTGATGTCAACTCAGCGTAAAGTCAAATCAAGTTTGGTGTAAATAACAAATAAGGACAAATTGGGAGGTGAAGAAAACGTAATTAGAAAAGGATACAACAGCCTATGAGAGAAAATCTCTCTTTCCTACTACCTCTCAATTTCTTTTGTTTACTCTTTCGTTTTGCTATTTAATTTTCATTTTTTCTTCCTTACTTGCAATTTCTTCGTTTTTTATAGTTTTTTCTTTTCTTTCGTTATAAAAGACGAACAAATTAAGAGATTGACTTGAAGATTTATTCAAATATAACTCAAATGTTGTCAGTTAAGATGGATATTCTTTTAATATAAATATATAAGGGTTGGCTGAAAAGTTCATATAATGACTTCAAATCTGTTTTTATTTACATTTTTATCCATGAGATTCCAGCACTGCAACACCAGTGGGAAAAATGAGTGGAATACAAGGGGCTTTTTGTTGAAAAATAAATCTCATTTGGTTACATTCCCTGAGAGCATCTTGGTCAGCTTAAGAGACTTTACAGGCGACCCTCGTTGGTAGCTGATTTAGTGGAAACCAACTTTTTTATCTATATTTTTTGTTTCATTTTTTTCTGTACTTCTTTTTAGTGTTTCCTTTTCTTTCGTTATTATATTCATTTTTCCTGATTTCGTATTTCTTTCTTTACTGTAGTATTTTTTTATTTGTTTATTTGCTTCTTCCTATTTTATCCCTGTTCTTCTATCTTAATAGTTTTTTCTGCCTTCCTTTCTTGATGGCCTTTTCTCCGTTTTTAAAGGTGTGCTTGTTTCATTATTTGTGGTCGTTTACTCAATTTTTAATTATAAGCTCTTTCACGCTTTTTTCATTTCTTAAAATTAAGAATTTTGGATGTGAAACATTTTATTCTTCACTTTTCAAAAAATTTATTATCATTTATTCTTCCTTTCTTTTTTCTTTTTTAGTCTCTTTTTTCTTCCCATTTATTAGATGATAGCAAAAAACTGATCAGAGCAAAATAAAAAGAGTGAGATAAATAAAGAAAGCATCATTGATGGAGAGAAAGAAACAGAAAAAGAGAAGCCAAGAGAGGGAGGGCAAATGGAGAGGGGTGTAAGTAAAGAGAATGACAGTGGGAAAGGTTTTTTTTTTTTTTTTGTTTTTGTTTTATGGCATATGAACATTCGTAGATTATTCAGTGCCGAAACTTGTAGAAGAATAACTGGGAGGATAAGGAGCTTCAAACCTTTTCCAAGGATTTTTGTCCGAAAGTGAACACCGCAACAAGAGTTCGAACACACTTACCTCAAGGCCGCAGTATAATACATTAACCATTACACCAAGGAGACTCTCTGGAAAGACCTACAGAGAGGGACAAAGAAAGTGTGGAGAAATAAAGATAGCGGTAATGAGAGGGAGAAAAAGAAAGAAAGTGAGAGAGAGAAAAAAAAAGAGCAAAAGAAAGACAGTAAAAGAAACAGAGGGAAAGAGAAATAATTTACGACACGTATTGCTTAGATGTGGCACAAGGCCGAATGAAAGGGTCACCCTATGAGAATCGAACTCACTTGAGTAGGTTTGCTAGTAGTAGCTTGCTGACCATTACACCATCCAAGGCGAGGGAAAAAATAACGATATAGAAAAAGAGAGTAAAAAAGATAATGAAGGAATAAGAAAATTCTACAAATAAAACAATTATCCACCCTCCTTTAATTTAGTCAAATAAAAAATTCAAGTTTTCGTTCTTCTTCGAGAAAAAGAAAAAAGAAACTTATTAAATAAATGTTTTAATTCAGATTTTTTTTCACCCCAGTAACCAGTAACTTATATAATTCTTTTTTTATCCCAAAGCAAATTCAACTTTTTCTTTAATTCTCTGTTCTCCTTCTTTCAATGTTTTCTTTTCTTTCAAACTTTATTTCCTGTAAATCATTTCACTAGTATTCTCACTTCATTCATTTAGATTGTTTACTCATTTTATTGTTTCTGGAAATGCAAGTTTCGCAATATTTTGGTACGCGCTAGTTTGCTGTAACACATGATATTATCACGTGACTGAAGCATTACAAGTCATTGAGAGTAGCAGCTGTAGTTGGTAGTATCGCGATTGTTGGTGCGCTGACACGTTGTGCATTGCTTCACTCCATGTGAAAGCCCCATCAAGGAATGTACAACGTAGTCTAATTTGTTAAGTTATGCTTTACGAGTTCGGACTGAGCCAAAACACCACCGCCGCTGAAGCAACCAAAAACGTTTGTTGTGCGAAAGGTGAAGGCGTAGTCAATCACAGTATAGTAACAAGATGATTGAAGAAATTTCACTTGGGTTGCTCCAAGCCATAGAAGCACTCGGAGTGCTACTTACCGTATTTGGGCGAGCTTTGCATCTCACACTCCAGTGCAGTTTGTCATTTTCATCTCAGCAAAAGCATTCGGAGCTGTTGAATTGTGCCTCACGTTATAAAAATGATGCAAAAGTTTTGACTCACCCTCTTATATGAAGACGATGGATTTTTGGGTGAATGTAACGCGATAACGTTGAAGAGGAAATTTATCTTAGGTTTTCAAACGTAAAGTTTCAGTGTGTGGGGGTGATATTTCGACTTTATAAACTCATACAAAAGAATGTTTAATGTAATTTTTTTACTTTCTTTTTGCTATTTTTTCGGATTATTTTCTTTTCTTTTCGGTATATCTATCTATCTATCTATCTATCTATCTATCTACTCCATTTTTGTATCACTGCTTTTCATGCATTCACTTCTCCTTATTTTCTCTTTCTTGAAGTTTTTACTTTCAAGGGCCTGGGACAGTCGCTATAGGGAGGAGGCAATACTTTTTATCCCCTTAAAATGATTTGCTTCCTTGTATGTATGATATAAACTTTTGTGTGATAATTCTTACAACATAAACTACTTTTATTCGCCATCCATTTGTACTAGCAACCCTCGAATAATGGAGGCCCCACTTCACTCCTAATACCCAGGCGACGCATCTGTAGCAACCTCTTTCTCTTCTTTTTTCTATTTTTTCTCTTTCTTTTCTTTTTTCTATTTTTTCTTTCTTTTTATGTATTTTTATCTTTATTTTCCTTCATTAATAGGGAAACTGGCCTAGTAGAAAGAAAGCTCTGATTTCAAACCACCTTTACTCCTTTTCAAAAAGGGACCTATGTCACATCTTACTCGTGGTAGGGGCATTGAATAAATACATACATAATCTGTAATGACCTCTTTACTTTCTTCTGTTCTCTTTTCTTTTTTCTGTTTTTGAGATTTTTTTTCTTCTTTCTATATATTTTTATTTTCTACATTATCTTTAACATATATATTAAATTTTCCTCCTCATTCTCTTCTTCCTTATTCTTGATTTTCTTCAAACAGCGACGCTTTCCCTCTTCTTTTAATAGTTGCTGTAGTTTTCTCTTCTCTTTTTGACCCCGCTCTCTCCTTCTCTCTGTGTCTGTCTGTCTGTCAGTCTGTCTATCTCTCTCCGTAACCTATTTTCCCTCCGGTACCCTCGTTAGCCTTCATCTTTGTCACCTTCTCACTCCCACTTTCTTTTATTTGCCCGTCTCAATGAAGATCCCTTTTGTTAATCTTCTCTTCTCTGTTCTTTTACCTCCCCTCCTTTTTTCCGGTTCATGTCTCCCTCTCTAACTTTCTCCCTCCCCCCTTCCCACTGTCGTTAATGACAATTTTCAATTGTTTCTCAATTACTCGCTCTGCAGCTTAATTCTCTTCCCCCACCTTCTCCGCTGCGTTCCTTGGATTTTTCATTACACGCTGCTATGCCGCCATTAAATTCCTCCAACAGCCTACAGTCGCGTGACCATGGACGCACTTGCAAACACGTCATAAGCAAAAGCGAATACACCAGCACATAAACATTTAGAACAAAAGCTGCTTTCTACACAGAGAGGAATGCATGTTTATCATCATCATTATCATCATTTACTGCAGGATTTTTCATTGACCAATGTCACTTAAAGAAGAGGAGAAGTTTATTACGAGTCATTGATTTTCAAGCTGTTATTACAACTTAGGAACCTCTTCATAATAGTCAAGAAGGTGGCTAATTTTTCACAGAAATAATTTTCCAGATAAATGCCATGGTTTCTGATGCTGATTTTCAAGGCAGGTTGGCAAGTTCTTTTTATTCTGGAGATTGGGGTACCCCAAGTGTACTTATTTTTGGACTGCAATATATTCCTATTTTGGGCCACAGTTTCGATACTGTAGAATTTAATAAGATATAAATTTGGGAGATTGGAGCACACCAATTTCATTTCTCCACCACTACGTGCTACCGGAATGAGATTTGTATATCCTTTTCTTTCTTTCTTTCTTTCTTTCTTTCTTTCTTTCTTTCTTTCTGTATAAAGAAAGAAAGAAAGAAAATTACCACGCAATGAAGGACGATACAGATTTTTACCAAAGTACAGTACGTACATAGAAATCCGTACACTGTCTATACATCTCTCATTTTCAAAAATGCACGATTATAGATCTGTGTACGTGTTCATTTATTGTGAGTAAATCCAAACTCATATTTACGGTGTCTCAATTTTATTATCTCTCAGTTTATATATATATATATATATATATATATATATATATATATATTATTATCATACAACGTGTGAAAGCACGTGCGATACCCTGCCCCCATCAGCCGCCAACCAGGGTGATAACACAGTTTCGGTAGCTCAAGGCAGTACTACCACTCCTGGCTCTACCAAGCAGCTTTTGTCAACGGACAGGGTATTTAAAAGATATATATATATATATATATACACGCCAGATCAACTAAAAGCAGACATTGCATTAGACGTTCGTACATCTTCATTTTAGTGCAGTTTGTGATTTAAAAACGCGTTTACTTTCGGCCATTGATGCCATAGCAACCGTTTCTTGATGTTACGTAATCACACGGGAATGGCGGTTCCGCGTGCATTTCATTCATGTTGAAATCCCTTCTATATCCGTCATCTATTCGGTTCGTTTTCCTTCAGTTTTATCTTTTTTTATGCGTTACTGCACCAAAGCACTCGCGGCAAACGTCATATATAATTCTGCTGAAAGATGTTATTTGTTGATCAATGGGGCCCTTAAGATGGGTCGTGAGTCAAAAGAAAGTTCCTGGTCTAAGTTTGTCCAAGTAGCTATCTGATTACCCTTGGGCGACTAAATTTTCTCTCTCTCAATATATATACACATATATGTGTGTGTGAGTGTGTGTACGTGTGTGTGAGTAAGTGTGTGTGTGTGTGAATATCATAGACACAGAGACAACAGCAATTGGTGACGGCTTTTCCCCTCTGTGATCATCTGACCAAGCAGATGTGTCCGCGATACTTCTACATGCTCTGTTATTGATATTGAGCAATCTTTATTTATAAATATTGTGAATCATATAACAATATAATCTATACAGGGTGTCCCGGAAGTCGTTTTGGTCTTTAGAAATAAAAGAACAATCGTTTTTGTGGATAACTTGTGAATTTTTTTCGGTTGGGTGGAAAAATTTATACACTCATAATAAGTTTACGTACATGCATGCATTTGCCTCTGTGTACATCTGTTTGTATGTATATGAGGTCGATCAGCCACTGTCAACAAATTTACCTGTGAGTGTTATTTTAATTATGCAAATATCTCGCTTGATAGGTTGATCAGCTATTCACTAGAACAGGTACAAGACTTCATGCATGAGGTACTTAATCAGGATTGAGCTTTCCACAGGTAGAATTAACCACTGTCCCATGGTGAAGTTTCTTAGTAGTGTAATTTTCAGGTTTAGAATTGTCTGTTTCTGTTAGATATAAGCAATTTTTTGTTGCTATTGATTTCGATTACATCATCGTCATTTTCTGATTTAAAGGAAAAGTATCCCAAAAT
The DNA here is from genome assembly GCA_963585895.1 of Sepioteuthis lessoniana. Taxonomy (NCBI): domain Eukaryota; kingdom Metazoa; phylum Mollusca; class Cephalopoda; order Myopsida; family Loliginidae; genus Sepioteuthis; species Sepioteuthis lessoniana. The sequence goes on from OY757922.1 coordinate 55,815,995, forward strand.
GATGAGAAGGACACGATTCATTCACTACAGGAAAGCCAGAAAAAAGAAATTAGTATGGTATAAATTCGGGTCACGTCAAAGCAAGAGTAAGAAAAAGAAAGAAAAATAACAATGAAAGAAATACAGAAGAACGAGCGACAGAATGAAAGAAAAAGAAAAGTGAAAGAGTAACAGAAAAATAAAAAAAAATAAAGGATGAACGGAAAGAAAGTATGGAAAAAGAATCCAAAGAAAGAAAGAAAGAAAGAAAGAAGGAAGAAAAAACAAGAGAAAAAATGATAGAAAGAAAAAAAAAAACAAATTTATCAAACAGTTCAAAATAGTAATTGGATTTTTTTTGACAAACTATGACATATTTTCCTCGTATGGTTTTGTGATAGTTAAACTAGCTGCATTTCCCCAGTGACAGCAATGATTGACGTTTAAACCTAGGTAAACGACATCATTTTAAAAATTGATTAAATAAAAAGAAAGTCGACGCTGTCCATCTGCAAAGTATCCAGCCATTTTACAGTATTCCTATACTAAATATATAAAATAGCGAAAAGACTTTACCATTTCTTTTTATTATTGTCACATATTTTGGTGAAACTTCAATAGTTCAGACACACAGAGGAAGTGATTACTTTTCTTTTTCTTACATTATTATTGTCAAAGTACCCTTAGTTGTAGCGAAATGTCATAATTTTCTAAAAAGAAAATTCTCAAAAATATCCCGCTCCCCCTAAAAAGGGAAATTTCTAAGAATTTTCTTGTCCTTGATTTGATATTATAATTTGTGATTAGTTCTTTGCTAATGGCTATGAGCAGTTGTCTGAGTTTATGAACGTGCAAAGGCTTGATCTGTATCAATGATATACAAACTTCTATATGCACTGTTACTGATATTAAGTATTTTTTATTTATAACGATCGTAGCAGCCGAATGATGGTAAGTTTCTGAAGTCATGCGTCTGTAGGCAGGAATTTAATCGCCATCAGTCATCAAAAAAAAAAAAAAATTATATCTTAGTCAATCACTCTTTGAAAGCGTGACCAGGCGCTGACAGGTAGTAATAGATGCTAATGGATACCCAACCATTTATCAAGTGTTCATAATTTTTTCTAACTTCTCATAGAAGAAGTCCCCGTGGCATAGTAGCTAACGTGCTGGAGTGTGACATCGTAGTAAGCGAGTTCGAACCCCAATCGCGTTACTACGATCACTTTCGTACTAATACCGTTAGTTTGGTTTGGTTTCTTTATTTAATGGGATATCTACCTTCGCAAGTTATTTAATGCCAAAACCATCCTTGTAGGAGAACAGTTGTGATACTATTTAACCCATAGCTGCTTGGGGATAATTGTGTTCATATCTTTACCGTGAGTATTTGTAATAGCGTGACTGGAGATCGAACTCGCTTACTACGATGTCGCAGTCCGCTACTCGACGAGTGTTTATCAGCTCACCAACGAACACTGACCAAAATACTAGCATCAAGCTTCACACCTGTTCAACGTCTATTCCTATGATGAAAAAGACCTAATCAATTAAGACAAGTTAGGCCACCATCCACAGTTGAATACAATAATACTTAGTAGAAATACAAAACCATTCCATTGTACATATAAATGGAGACTAGTCCTTCAACACTTCCCCCTCAATGGGAATGGTATAAGATCCTTCAGGCACAACATTTATATTTGCAGGAGGTTTAACCAAGTCCTACGTCTTCATGGTTTCCAGCGACAGATATTCGCAGTCAGTCGCTACTGTATGAAAAAAATTGGAAAGTTTTAAGAAAGAAAGAAAGAAAGAAAGAAGAAAAAAGAAAGAAGAAAAATACTATACATATGGAGTGATGTTTCCTGAAGCAGATGCCTGAAAACGATTGTGGATATGAATCGCTGTAGCAATAGCTTCACTCCACACTGAATTAAGCAAATTGGCACTTTTAAGCATAGCACAGGCTGATTCCCAAAATGTGCTATTCAGCCGTTCGCAACAGCTCAGGTATCTGAGCTATGAAGTTTTGCGAGTTATATTGTCTGACTGCATGATCTTAACACATTTTCCTCTCATTTTCCACCATTTTCGTATTCATTAAATTTATTTGATGCTTCACTTTTATATTTCATGAACACTGTGAGTACATATCGGAATTTGTTATTAGTAAATGAAATAAAATTACGATTGCTACCAACTGAATATACAGTCATATCACAAACATCACTGAGCACTGATGGATGAGATTAACTGTTTCTTAAGGGTGTCTTATGCAACTTTCCCTAGTTGGATCCTTCATAAAGCAATTCATTGGGAGAAGAATTTATGCTATATACTTTATGGACAACATGGTCTTTAAACGTTTCACACCAATGTATTCAAATCGCTCAAGCGATTGCTTGGAATTAGTGTCAAGAATAGTATTCAAGTCATTTCGGGGAATGACGAGAATATGATACAAAGAGTTACATAAATACCCAACACCATAAAGTCACTGCTTGTGGCGAATAGAAACTCCTTTCATAGAAATTCACCGTGCCCATCTGCCTTTCTGACTGAAAGTAAACTTCGGCCCAATTTTTGAACAACCAAGACGTTGTGCAGTCTAACAGTATAGTTTGAAACCCAACCATTATTAACCCCAAGGTCAAAATAACAATGCTTTCAGCATTTGTTTCACTATTGTCACCAAGAATCACTTTGTTAGGACAATCAAATCTTTAATAAGAAGACAAATTAGATTTGTTGGAAGTCATGTGATCAAATGCCCTAGAAACTATTATTCAGTCACTTTCATTATTGTACTTCCTTTCAAAGTTCTTACCGTATTTTGTGACAATGAAATTAGTAGAACTGGAAACTGATGTCGGATGACCAAAATGACCCGTCGAATTTCTCTAACGGTGCCAATTGTTATTTTGATATTCACTTATTTGCTGATGAGAGTTCTGCTTACAATGTAAATCATTGTTACCACCACACGAATATGCATAGTACTCAGGATGTGGACAATCAAGTCTAAAAAGATGCAAAGAGCCACAGATATGAAATAACCCATTTACATGCTTTACTGAAACCCAACGGTTGTAATTACTCACACATGATTTTGAAAAGTTTTCTCTGGTCTTTCCATATTGAAGGCTTCACAATCGGAGGACTGTAAAAACAGAAACTTTAATCTATCGAACTGCGGATTGTTTTCACTCTATTCATCCAATGAGGTAATCAATGCTTCATATAAGTCAAGAAGAAGGCTTGCAAGTAAATCTCGTTCAACTGATCACGTAAAGTTTTCATGCAATTTATGTGTTCAAACATGTTCCCTAGTTATTTATCAACTAGTAATGAACACTATGCTACTTTTGGCGCAAAACTGTCTTTGGATATAATGAAACCTTGTTATACTGTTGACTAAGAGCAGATTCAGCGTGTCGAACATAGACGTATTGACTCTTGTCAATATACTGTACGATAAGGGAATAAACAAGATCACTTACCTAATCATGCTATTCAAATCTCTTAACATTTTCATCAACAGGGTAGAGAGCAGTCCTATTTATATATTTTCACGAACCACACCCTTTCAGCATAATAAACCTGGCAAATTCCCAATCATTATATTTTGAATCATTGAGGATCTCTACTTTTATTCTATTGTTATGAAATGTCATAATTTCAGAATATGTTGAAGAATGTCAAATCAGCAATATCACAGAGTTCACAAGCGTTGGTTTGAGCGCGTAGCCTGTTAATTTTTGACACCTTCATGTCATCTAGGAATAGTAACCTGCGGTAAGCATCACAACTGTACAACGTCCATTCCTGAGATGGATTATTTCGGGACAGACCTTTTCTTTCGAAATGATTACAAATTAATCAGGGCGTTCTTCGCCGAAAGCGTCTTTCTTTATATTTGTTTTCGGCTTCCCTAGGTGATTATTATTCATTAATCATTGAGATGCCCAAAAGAATTTTAGATTTAAAAAGGAATTTGATTTTCCGATTATTTCTATAGGAGTGTGATTCAGTCGTAGAAGTCGTAGAAGTGGCCGGAAATGACCGGAGAAAAAAAAGACGATCGCTATTTTGTACTGATAATAGGAAACTTAGTTATTTCGTTTTGGAATTACCTTTTAGGTCAATAAATAGGATACAACAACTGCACAAATCAGTAAATTGTTAATCTGGAACCAGTCTATGGTTATTTTCCTGAAACTGATGGTGACATTGCAAAATATTTTTGCTAGGCTGTGGAGACGTGGAATTGAAGTTCTAAGTATCCGATGATGAAGCTTTAGTTCTGAAGATCTGAAGAGTTTGGGTATCTCTTTATTGCCATTACTTTTCGGTTCATTCTGGGGTGACAGTACTTGTTGGGGTTCCATCAATGGGTCAAATAGATCTGTTTAAAAAGTATTCGTATTCGAGAGGAATACTTGATACCATATAACTTTAGATTATTTCTATTTAGAATAGTTACTCGAAACTATAATTGTTTATTAAAGGTTATTAATATTACATGAAACCATATAACTGTGTGGAAACAAAACTATATCATTAGATAGAAATTATTACTTGAAACCATATAATCATTAGTATTAAACAGAATTAGTTGAGACCGTACAACTTTGTACAAATTATTTGTATTTGATAGAAATACTTGATATATGTGTGCAAAATATTTTAAAAAATCTAAAAAACAAAAAACAAAAACTCTTCAGAAAAAAAACACACAAAAATGTCAATATAAATGTATAATAAACGTTATTCCCTAATCTCTAGGCACAAAATAACCCCAAACGGAATGACAAACCATTAAAATCAATCAGCTACAAACTCTAAGATAAATAATTATCGTCATTTAGGGATTTCGGGCTGTTGTGTTTATGTTTCTAATCATATTCATAACGTTTCGGCCGATGTGTCCTCCGGCCTTCTTCAGGTATTTCTTGTCGAACTCGGAAGCCAACACGGAACTTCGAACCGCATTCTTTATTTGATCAACGGGAGTAGCTTGCTCTGATTCTGTTAACCATAACCGGGTACAAGTGTTAAGTATTTCTGTATTGCTACTCGCTTGCAGTCAGGATTGAACCTGCGACCTCCTGATGATTGTCACTTAGAAGCTTTGAGAACCAACGCCGTTACGTCACCGTGACGTCAAATGTGCTGCTAAACAGCTCAGAGTGAATTTTTGAAATTTATAAACTTAACGTTCTTACATCACAATGAATTACTACAATTGTGTATAATTTTTTTTTTTACCAGAGTTCATATTACGATTTTTTTATCTAACCTGTTTGATTATTGGTTCCTATATTGTATTCATCTTTATATTTGGTCTACTCAACCGGTCACTGTTACCCAGTTTATGTGCTGGTTCTTTTAGGCATCTAATTCTCCAATGTTCTTCGATCAATTATTTTAACTTCATCCTATCAGGGCAGATGGTTTCCCTTTTCCTCCCATATATGGCCCGCCATACCTAATTTTTCAATTTCACCTCACACTACCGCTTTTCGATGTTTTTCCAGCTTTACTTTTAGAGGATGGCATGTCTCGCCTTTGCATACTTTACCACAACTACAAGGGATGAAGTACACACAGTTCTTGGTCATGTTGAATTCTGGAGGGGGCTTGACACGGAAGAGATACCTCCGGAGAGTTGAGCCACTTGTGAATATTGTCCTGATGTTATATGGACTACACATCTTTTGGATCCTTTCGGCTAGGCCTTTGACATAATACAGACATAATGTGATGAGTTTTCGGGTATCTTGGAGTCGATGTTATGCGCTCTGGGTAGTTGTTGCGATGGAGATTGTATCTTAAACAAATCATTTCTTCTTGATATGCATCAATATCGCTACAAATGGTTTTTGCTCGATGTTACAGGCAATGGACTATTCCTTTTTTCTTATTATACGGAGGACACTTCGGCCGAGTTGTCAATTTCGAGTGAAGCAGCTAATAGAAATGTAATTTTTTTATGTTATTAGTCAAGTCAATCACTGTATATCTTTTAAAATCAATCACTGTATATCTTTTAAAATCTATAATACTCAAGTTTCATTATCCTTCCAAATGGTGTTATCTATATTAGAAGCGATAAGCAAAAGAATCTTTTATTGATCATACAAATAACACAGATTGAAATGAGTAATTCTTTTGACTAATGTCATCCTCTGCAAGATGAAACAATGCCCGCCACCATCAAATGAAACAATTACCCTTGTCATCAACAAAAAGTATCATTCAAAAGAAAGAAAGAAAGAAAGGGAGAAAGAAAGAAAGAGCAGATCAAAATGGAGAAAGAAAGAAAGAAAGAAAGAAAGAAAGAAAAAAATTAGGAGTAGAAAGAAAGGATAAAGAAATAAAACATGTATAGAAACATTTTGGTGTCCTTAAAAGACATTAGTGGAAGACTTTCTCTGTATTTCTCTCTCACTCAGTGTGTGTGTGTGTGTGTGTGAGAGAGAGAGGGAGAGGGAGAGAGAGGGAGATTGGGGGGAGGGTGTCTGCTATTTTCTTTTTTTCTATTGTAGTAGCAATGTTTCGTCCCATTCTTTTCCCAATGAAGGATCTGTCAATATGGTGGAGACAATAAAACCTATCCGACAAATAGAGAAAAAGAACTCATTTTATTTTATTTCCTTTATTTATTTATTTATTTAAGAAAGAAAGAAAGAAAGAAAGAAGTTCAAAACTTTGTCAACGCTTATAAAAGCATTAAAATCTGCACAAGATAACCAGGATACTGCTTTTTGAAGGAAAAAGAAACTAAAATCATTTAGCAATATTTACACATTTTTGTTTCTGAGGCAAACTTTATATATATATATATATATATATATATATATATATATATATATATAAAGGTGTTTTTTTTTCTTTCGTTTTAAGAAAAATATGGCACACTAAAAAAAAGTAAAACTAAAAAAAAAGAGAGAGAAAAAGAATTAAAACAAAATATGGCTGTGGTTTGTTTGAATTTTGTTTTTAAATCAAACAAGACAAAAACGTAAAAGCAAAAAATTCTTTCTCTTTATGTGAGTTTCTTAAAATTCGTTTGTGGTTACATAACTGACAAGACGACATCGTAACATCAAACAAATATGAATTTCTCGGCAATTTGCTTATATGACTTTTTTTCTTAACACCTGCCCTTCAAGTAGTTATGGGTAAAACATTACTATTGTAATGAGTTACATATATATGACCTTATGTCAGATTTGATTTTTGATGCTTATCCCATAGTATTATATCATCAATATTATTACAATACATACAGCATCATTTGAAAGTAAGTACTAGATGAGTTAAATGTTTTTCTATATTTTGGGACGTGCTAGTTTGCGTAAACGAAGCAGTTCAAGCCGTAGTAGGTACCCGCTGTATTTGGTAGTATCATTGGTAGTATCGTGATAGTTGGTGTGCTGAAACGTTAAGCATTGCTTCATGCTGTGTACGATTTGAAAGCTAAACAGATGAATATGCAACATATTCTAATTCGAGAACTTATTTTTAAATTTCGAATAACGCCGCTGAACCAACCAAAAACATTTGTTGTGCAGTAAATAGATGGTTGAAGAAATTCCACTTGGGTTCCAATAACCTCGACAATCTAACAAGGTCAAATAGGCCTAATAGAGTGGATTTCCTGGCTGTGCTCCAAGCTATGTACGCAAACCCAGCGAGCAACACTCGGAGAGTATCAGGCGAGCTCTGTATCTCATAGTCCAGTCTGGTTCGTCACCTTCACAACTTTAGTCGGGAAGTCAGTCTACGGAGATCGGGAATAGTAAAGAAAAGGTATCGGTGAGATTCAAACTCCCCCCCCCCATCCTTTGCCTCTGGGAAACCTGCCTCGACACAACAGCTGCTTTGCTTGATGAGCTGTTTAATTCTTTAATTACTATTTTCTTAGTAGACAGAAAAGTACACCTGACCCTTTTTTTTTTTAGGTGTGTCATATACAAAACAAAGTCAGGAAGAGGGCGCATGTCTTTCCCCCCAAAAAAACATTGGGGAAACATTAAACTAAACTGCTTCAGACAAAATTGAACTCCGTTTGCTGATTTCACTTTCTGCAATAATAACCGCTACGCTACCCCGTTCCCTTACATTGAATCAAAATGACAAATTGCACACCTCTCACTGAATTAAAATTAATTAAAGCAATTTATTTTTTTGTTTTTGGCTTTTTTCTTTTTTTTTTTTTTTTTTTCTTCTTTCATTGGGGGAATTGTAAAAATCGTTTTATATTTATTCTTCGATTGTGTTGGGTTATTATTACATCATCGACAGTTCCTTCCCGCCGCTTCACGCAGGAGGAGTGATAAGTCATCATCATTCCCCGCTATCTTAATCATAATTAATAAATATCACAAACAAATTTGCGTACCTTTTAACAAACTTCTACAGAATGAATGAGATAAAAACAAAACATTGCTCTTTTTTTCTTTTCTTCTTCAGCAGTATTCATGTTCTCTTCCGCATCAACCTCGTTTTTATTTTACATTGGCTAGAATTTTCACTCTTTTCTTGTCAGTCTGCCTCTTTTTCTTTTACATCGAATTGCTCCATAAGATATGATTACGTCATGCAGTCAGTTTTTGAAGAGAAACTTGCCTTTACCAATGACACTTCTTATTCTTTGTTTTCCTTTTTCTTTTAATATATATTATATATTTTAGGTGAGTGAAATCTTCATGATGCGCAGCTGGAGACTTGGTCTCGCCACATATATATTTGTGAGTTTATACTTGTAAAGCCATGTGTTTTTATCTAAAATTTGCGGTAAATTACTTATAAGATTTTTACAGTTCTGCTCACCGGCACTATGATTGGTCGTTCTTTGTTTCATTTTACTGCTGAATGTAAATTTGTTTAAACAAAAATCTTGTGTATATCACGCACCTATTCCTCGTTATAACATAAGATTAATATCATTTTTATGCCAATACATCATAATAATATGAAATTTCTTCAATCATCTGCTTACTATACTGTAATCAACTCTGCCTTCACCTTTCGTACTATAAATATTTTTGGTTGATTCAGGAGCGTTATGGGCCAACTCGAACTCATAGAGCATAAGTTCCCGAATTGGACGACGTCGTGTGGATGTTCTTACGGCGTAATGGCTAAGGTGCTAGACTGCAGCTCCAGTGTCTGTGAGTTCGAGCCCCAGTCGCACTGTTAGTACACTATAGGATCAATATCCTTGGGAAATGTATAAACCTCCGTATCCCCTAAGATATGGATTAAGTAACATCAGTGTATTTCTTCTGCAAGGATGGTTTTTGTATTAAATAACCCACGAAAGGTGATATGCCATTAAACAAAGAAACCAAATCTAGACAACGCGGGACGTTCATTTGTACGGCTTTCGAATCACACATGGAGTTAAGAAATACATAAGGTGTCAGCGGACCAACTACCAATATATTACCAACCACAGGAGGTACCTACCACGTCTTGAACTGCTTTGGTCATGTGATATAAGTGCCACATACCAAAATATTGCAAAACATTTTACACTCTCTTGTATTTAAATGATAAATGGCTTGCTTAACCTTTTCTGTTTCTTTATTTCTTGAAATTTAGGTTCAAGCTTAAACAAACGGATATTATAAGATTTATCGAAATCTTGCTCAATAATCCAGAAATTGTTACATTTGTGTGATCGTAAAATCTAAAATGATTGCGTAATAGACTTCTTTTTTGCCTGAGATAACATAGATAAACTTTCCAAAATTGATCTGTGTGATCCACAACAATTCAACTCTGATTCTTGCCGAGTCGGCTGGGGCTGTAGAATACACTGACTGCTTCTCTGCAGATGGGTAAGACCAGCTAACGAGTGTGCTGGATATGACACTAAACAATCTGATGGTGATATTCCAGTGATGCTGGAGCTTTGGGAATGCGGAGTACCCCTTTATTGCCATCGCTTCTAGGTCCACTTACTGTACTTACACTAAACTGAATTGTTATATATAACTGCTTGAATAGTTTGAAATAGAAATGTTTTTGACAATTAAACTGTGTACTCATGCTAAACTGAATTATTTGAAATAGAACTGATTATTTACATAAAAATGGATTTGGCATTAAATAAACTACAAAGGTTGATATGCCATAAAACCCAACAAACCAAACCATGAACTCCGATTCTTCAATTTGTGGTAAGCCCTGGCAGGGGAGCTTAGAATATGATGTGTCCCCTGCAGAGGGGTAAGACCCCTAGCCCCAACAAAAGTGGTTGCTGAGTATGACACTAAACTGCATCTGGTGGTGAAGCTCCAGGCTTTTGAGATCAGGGGAGTGTGGAGTACCTCCTTAATTACCATTTCTCTCAAGTTCACTCTGACTTGGAGTTGTAGTAGCAGTTAGGGTCCCATCTATGGGTCAAATAGAAATTATTTGTATCAGATAGGAAGGATTGAAACCATATAATTATTTTCATGAAGAATAGTTACTTGAATAGTTATAATTTCTTAGGGTCATGATTATCGTTATATAATTGATGAGTCAAATCTTTTATTATTTTAAAAAAGATTAAACCGTCAACTTAGGTGAAGCTTTAACTATTTCTTTCTTATTTCTGCACCCTCAGACTTTCATTTGTTTGGGCTCATGAAGGTGGAATTCTAGCAGCGGTCCCTCAATGATGATATGGTGAAAGAGTCAACTCACCCATATCTGAAAAAAACTGCTAAGAATTTTCAACAATACATGCTCTCAATCAAAAATAAAATACCACAATAGAGAAGGAAGGAGACTATGTTGAGTATTAGATTAAAAATTTGTGATCGTTTGTGTACTTCTCGTATTCGATTTATTGTAAGTAAAGAAAGGTACACGTACATTACTTTTTTCTTACAGACTCTCATATGAATAGACTGAGATAGATAGATAGATAGATAGATAGATAAGATCAATTGCTAAATTTTATTGGTGAATTTTTTAAAATGACAGCAACATAAAAACAATTTTAAAACCATTCAAAACCAACAACAAAAAATCGTTTCAAAATACAAGAAAGCTAAGTGATTAATTGAAGGAAAGTTTTCAACTATTTTTTTGAGAATGTCTTTGTTTTGAATATAACTTCCTTCCATTCATTAAAACAAATGACCTTGAGAAAAGGAGAAAATGAAGGTAAAAAAAAATGACTTTTTTCACTTGTATAAACGTTCTTTAAAAGTTTGTTAATATCATTCACATTATGTTCACCAAGTGATTTTAACACAGGGAAATGAGTGTAACTGTTTAGCAACAGGTTGATAACAGTGTTATATATATATATATATAGAGAGAGAGAGAGAGGGGTAGAGAGAGAGAGAGAGGAGAGAGAGAAAGAGAGAGAGATAAATAAACTGAGAAACATATACATATATATATCTTTCTCTCTCTCTCTCTCTCTATATATATATATATATATATATCGTAGTCGACCGACAACTCATGACCCAAACAAAAACAAAGCAAACAAACCCCATTTCTAAAAATGATGAGTCTCTAATGTCGTCAGCCAATAGTATTTAGGAACGATTCGTTGAGGGACTAAATCGCTCTGCACAGAACGTTTTTTTTAAATTAAATTCAGCCTGTCTTTCTAAGGACAGTCCTCAACTAATGGACAAAATAGGTAGTATTTAAAAACACATGGTCGAATTAGAATGAAGTTTCTCACTATAATATAGTAATAATAAGCAAGGTCATCCAACATAGACCACATAGCGTAGTGGCACAGGGTAGCTATAAAAGCAGCGGTATCAAACCGGGTCAAATCAATTGGGCTGGACGCCAGCCGAGGTTACGGGAGAAACCTGATTCTCCCCTGGTCGTTCTACGACAGAAGCCTAATCAGCAGCATCTGCTAACGAGGACTGCTCAAGGCTTCCCTTAAAGCAGACGTCCTGATTCCAGCCGCAGACGACGCAGGAAGATTGCCAGCTTCTCTGCTTAAAAGCCCTTTTCAGGACTACTCAGAAAGTCTATCCAAACACCCCCTGAGACGGCATAATGCAGCAGACATAACTACTAGCCTTTCAATTTAACAGACTTTCCAGGACTAAATCAGAAAGTCTAATACTCTTTGAGACGGCACCAGGAATTACCTTCTTACACCGGCGACCACTTCAGTGCAGCAGCAACTACCACTCCTGCACCGTCAATCACCTTCCTGTACCAGCAAATACCAGCAGCTACCAGTTCTGCACCAGCAGCTACTGTTGTATTTTGACCTTCGACCTGGCCAAATTTGCTATTCCAAGGTGATGCACCGGAAGGAAGTGACACATTCCAATGACAGTTATGAGATGAAATCGCGTAGGCGTGCTTGGCTAACGAAATGGGACAAGGTAAAAAATCCCATGGTACACTCATAGACTGATGCACCGGAAGAGAGTGACCTCTGAACTGCATGACAATTATTTCCGCTTGATGACGATCAAACATGCCATTCCAAAGATTCAGTGGGCGATTGAGTGGGCGATTGAACTATTATATAACTCAGTCAAGACAGAAGTCAGATAGTTAGAGATCGGACGGAGTTATAGACGAGATGTGGTAGGGAAAGCCACACCCGGCCGAAGGGGCCCTCGGGAACCCCGATGGAGTTTGGGGACTAGACCAGTTGGTGAAAAGATGCAGTAGAGAAAGCCAGCAGAGTGGGCGCCTGGGCCTCCGGTTGAGCAGCCCTGGAGAACGAGAAAGACGCAATGCTGACGGCCATAAGAGTGGGGGTCAATATATTGCAGTTCTGTTCGGTCCCCAACTCCCTCTCACACGCAAACCTTGATTAACCCTTTTTCGAACCCTTACAATAAAGTGAGAGGTACATATTTTGTTGAAGAAGTCTTCGCTCGTCCTTTATCGTTGTGTCGTTGTGATTCATTCAGCATATATATGTATATATGTGCATGAATCTGTATATGAGAATGCAACACTACCAGCCATGCACCGGCGACATTCCTGCAGTAGCGGTTACCAGTTCTGCACCAGCAGCTTCCTGTCCTGCACCAGCGACCACCTTCCTGCACCAGCAGATACCAGCAGCTACCAGTTCTGCACCAGCAGCTACCAGCTCTGCACCAGCGACTACCAATCCTAAACCAGCGACTGCCTTCCTGCACCAGCAGATACTAGCAGCTACCAGTTCTGCACCAGTAACTACCAGTCTTGAACCAGTGACCACCTTCCTATACCAGCAGACACCAGCAACTACCAATCCTGGACCAGTGACCGCCTTCCTGCACCAGCAGATACCATTCCTGCACCAGGGACCATCCATCCAGCGAATACCAGTCTTGTACCAGCTATCCAGACCAGCTCCAGCGACTAGATCCGGCTCCAACGATCACCATCCGGCCTCGGCGATTGTTCGCCGTACGCTTTTCCGATTGCGATTCGCGATAATAAATTTTAGCCTTTCGAAGCAACACCCTTGTTTTATCATTCTGGCCTAGTTCGTTGTCAATCACTTATATTTCAAAAGTTTGCGGGGACCGGTATATTCATCTGGCCTCCCCAACATATATATATATATATTTTTTTTTTTTTTCATCATACAACGTGTGAAAGCACGTGCGATACCCTGGCCTTATCAGCCGCGAACCAGGGGTGATAACAGAGTTTCGGTAGCTCAAGGCAGTACTGCCACTCCTGGCGCTACCAAGCAGCTTTTGGCACCGGAGAAGGTATTACGTCAGATCAATTAAGAGCAGAGACTACATTGGGCCTTAATCTTTATTTTTGGCGTGCAGTTTGTGATTAAAAAAAACCCACAAAAAAACAAAAAAAAAAAGAAAACACGTATACTTTCGGCCGTTGATGTTATTATGCGTTTACTGCAACCGTTTCTTACGTAATCACACAGGAATGGTGGTTCCGCGTGTATTTCCTTCATGCTGAAAAGTTCTCGCTTTCGACCAAATCCAACTTGATGCATACTGCGCCATAGTCTGAAGACGATTTAAGGCAACTTTTAAACTGCGGTCAGTGATTCCTATTTTTGAAAGAAACGAAATGACTGAGTGCCCTAGAAAACCACGACATCCAACCTCAATAGGAATCACATGGCATATCCAACCCTTTTCCACGCAGTCGGCACGCAGTGTCTCGTAGCGGTTTTTCTTCCACTCGAGTGATTCCTCCCGGTTTTCTTCCCAGGGAACATTCAATTCTATGAGGAGGACACTCTTCTTTGAATCGGACCATGCTACAATGTCCAGCCGCTTTTCTGTTATATATATATATAAATAGAGAGAGAGAGAGAGAGAGAGAGAGAGAGAGAGAGAGAGAGAGAGAGAGAGAGAGAGAGAGCGAAAGAAGATATCTTTCAAATAAAAAATGGATAATAATAAAATAGGATAAAACTCATGACTAAGAGTTTTCGCTCCTCAGGTGAGCTAGTATTCAACACTTCTCACATAGATAGATAGATAGATAGCCCAGGTATGAATACACCCTGAACACTTCTTTTAATAAAAAACTAATTTTTGACATTTAGCCATGATTTTATTACTTCTAGTGAAATATTATTCAGTCAGATCAGATATCATTAGGTTATCATCTATTACCAAGCTAACATTGATATTCTATAACCAAATATAAAATTGTATTAGTATATATAAGTGTACTTCTTTTTGAACTGTTACACATTATACTAATAATAATGAAAATAATGGAATAAGAATTTAAACTATAATAGTAACAGAAATTAAATTGGTTTAATTGCATAGAAGTTCTTTAATCAAAATCAAAATCAAAATAATAAAAACATCTCTAAGTCATGAATTATAAAAGAAATTATTTAGAAACAAACAATATCATCTAAGTTAATATGGCTGTAGTCAGAGATAAATATTAAAATATTAAAATAGCGATACACAAATTAAAGAGAGAATAAAGTTAACTAGTGATAGAAGGATAAATAATCCTGATGTAATTTAGTCTAAAAAAGGAATGGTCTGGGTTAGGAACAGAGTTATTCATGGCATCCCTAAGTGAGATATAAATAAAGAAAAGAACAAATAGATTGATATCTTCTAAATAAAAAAAAAGACCAAATAAGAAAAAATACTAGCGAACAAATGAAAAACACGTGGATAGTAAATTGAGAAATAAAAAGAGATCAATGGAAATCCAAGACATGGGAATGGCGACAAAGCTTAACCCGGATCCCTTTCATGTTCCACCTGTTTGGTTTTTTCTTTTTTTTTAAATGTTTGTGGATCTCTTTCCCTTTTGTAAAAAGCTATCTGAAGAGGTTATCCGCATCGCCAGCTCGCCAAAATAAACTTATAATTGCATAATGACGATCAGTTGAGTTTTCTTTCAATTTATATCACAGACATATATATGGGCAAATAGTAGATTTTAGTGAATTTGACAGGTAGTCTGTATCTAAAAGGATCGGATTCTAAAAATTCGGGGTATTAGCTTGTCTATTTTTAGAATTTTTAGAATCCGGCCCTTTTAAATACAGACTACCCTGTTAGCTTGTCTATTTTTAGAATTTTTAGAATCCGGCCCTTTTAAATACAGACTACCCTGTGACACTACTTATTTTAGGTATATTGATGATATACTCATTTTCCTACACCAAAACATAAGAAGCGAAGAGATTGCAGAGAAATTAAACAATGCTGAGCCCTCCATCAACTTTACATATGAAAAAGAATCAAATAATACCATACCCTTCCTGGACATCTTAATTATTAAATCCTAAAATGTTTTAACGTTTAAAGTCTACCGCAAATCCACAAACCAAAACGATTATAAACATTTTTACTCCCACTACAAAAACAAAATCAAAATAGGCTTCATAATTAGCATTTATCTATGAGCACATAGGATATGTAGCCCACAACACCTAGATGAAGAATTTAAGTACATCGAACACTCCCTTAAAAGCCTAAAATACCCTAAATTTTTCATATTAATTGCTGGAAAAAAGCTCTCAATTTACACTCATCAGACATATCTCTCTACCCACTAACACGCATAACAAACCTCTCTATGACAAATTAACCAAATTAGTAATTGTAGTATATTGGTTAGTAAGAAACAGAAGCACCGTTTCGGCCATCTTTGAGTTGTGGATATAAAACGCGGAAGCGATTACTTCTCGGTGTACATTCACTCTCTGGACTATTTGCATTTAGGGCGTTAACCAGACTACAACATTTGGCCACGAGGATTTGTTCTCGCTCAAGAAATGCCATTACTCGGACACCTAGAGGAATTCTGCACGGAGTCAGGAAATATCTCGACTAACCTGGACCGCGTGGAACAGTTTGTTTTTTTTGTTTTTGCTTTTTATCGCAAACGATATCGGATGTGGAAACCAAACAAAATGCAAAGCAATTTTGCTTAGTGCAATTGGAGAAAAGACGTACAGAGTCTTGGATGATTTATGTACCAATGTATGAGTCAATTTCTAATTTTCTTGTTCGCCTTAAACATTTGGCTTCTACATACGAATTTGGGTCATTTTTGAAAAGAGTGTTGAGTGACAAAATTGTGTGGACGATGAAATTCAAGAAAAACTATTGTCTGAAGACAAGTCGCTAGAAGAAGCTGTTGAGTGACAAAATTGTGTGTGGACGATGAAATTCAAGAAAAACTATTGTCTGAAGACAAGTCGCTAGAAGAAGCTGTTGAGTGACAAAATTGTGTGTGGACGATGAAATTCAAGAAAAACTATTGTCTGAAGACAAGTCGCTAGAAGAAGCTGTTAAAATGGCTAAAGCTATGGAATTAGCGACGGCTAATGTTGCGCATATGAAAGAAAAAGAGACGGATGAAGTAAATAAAATGTGTGCGGAATCTAATGCATTTGAATAACAAAAGAAAAAAAATGTGTTTTGGGTGCGGTGGAAAATGGCACGAGAGACGCTCACAGTGTCCAGCATGGGGAAAGACGTGTTTTAAATGCAACAATAAAAACTATTTTTCCAGACATTGTAAAAATGAACAAAGAGGAAACATGTCGCATTACATACAAGAAACACACGATATGCTCTTATTGTCTACAAGATACAGTAACTATAAACCATATACGTGTAAACTTGAATTAAATAGCGTCCAGTGCGAAATGGAAATTGATACCGGATGTTCGTCGACTCTGATAAGCAAAAGACAGTTTGACTTACTACCGTACGCAAAACTCTCTAAAAAGAGTACAATACTGAAGTTACGGACCTATTCGGGTGGGGTCATTATACCAAATGGAGTTGCTAACCTGAAGGTCAAATACCAGGGTAAAATGTATGATTTAAGAGTGCTAGTTGTACCCGGATCTGGACCAAATCTTCTTGGAAGAGATTGGCTGGAAAATTTGCCAATTAATATCTCTGCTACCTGTAATGAAATGGAATGGACCGATTTGAATCAGGAGTTTGCAGAACTTTTTAAACCAGGTTTAGGTACATTGAAAATCGCAACAGCAAAATTGTACCTTAAAAGATAGCACGCCCCATTTTATGAAGGCTAGATCTGTACCCTTAACAATTAGAGAAAAGGTGGAAACTGAACTTGAGTGAATGGTTGCTACCTCCATTATCAAACCAGTCTGTTTCTCAGAATGGGCTTCCCCTATTGTCCCCGTTTTAAAGAGAAATGGTCAAGTTCAGATTTGTGGGGATTTCAAACAGACTGTCAATCCTGTTTTGCAAATAGACAAATATCCCATTCCGAATATAGACGATCTGTTTTCTAAAGTCTCGGGTGGACGTTATTTTACGCAACTGAATTTGAGTGACGCTTATTTACGAGATCCTTTGGACGAAGAGTCACAAAAACTAACGACGATAAACACGCATAAGGGTCTTTTTATGTATACTCGGTTGTGTTTTGATATTGCTTCTTCGCCAGGAGTATTTCGAAGAATTATTGATCAACTAATTCAAGGAATACCAAGAACAGTTGCTTATTTCGACGACATCCCAATCTCGGGACGAACTATAGAAGAGCATAATAAGAACCTGCGTGCCGTATTTATGAGATTACGAGATGCTGGTCTCCGCCTTAAAGACGATAAATGTGAATTCAGGAAGTCGCCAATTTCATACATGGGCCATAGGATTGATTCTGAAGGAATCCATCCAACGCAAGATAAGGTCAATGCAATTTGCAAAGCATCCACTCTAAAGAATGTGTCTGAACTGCATAGTTTTTTAGCTTTTGTTAATTACTACCGCCGGTATTTAAATAATATCAGCACGGTTTTAGCTCCATTGTACAGGTTATTATAGAAAGTAATTCCTTGGAAATGGAGACCAGACGAAGCCTTTGCCTTCAAGCAATCAAAGGGGTTGCTAATGTCAACTAATGTCTTGGTTCATTACAATATTGAATTTAAACTTATCATGACGGTAGATGCTTCTCCAGTGGGTGTGGGGGCAGTGTTATCGCATATAATGAAAGACGGGAGTGAAAAACCGATTTATTTTGCCTCCAGGGCATCGTCAAAGGCAGAACGGAATTATGCGCAGATAGAACGTGAAGGACTAGCAGTCATTTTTGGAGTTTCCAAATTCCATAAATATATCTATGGTCGAGAATTTACCATCATCACGGACCATAAACCACTGCTTGGGCTTTTTAAAGAGGATCGTTCAATATCACCGACAGGAAGTGCTAGAGTGCAACGTTGGGCATTGGTTCTAGCAAGTTATCACTATCAACTAGTGTACAAGCCTGGTTCAAAAATTTCCAATGCAGATGGACTCAGTCGGCTACCTATAGAGGACTATGTTATGCCTTTACCTTGTCCGGAAGAAGTAGTACTCTCCATGTCAGCTTTAGACTTAACCCCAGTCATGTCAAAAACTGTTGCTTTTTACACATCAAGAGACCCCGTGTTATCACAAGTGCGTAAATGGATCTTGCATGGATGGCTGAAAAAAGATCTCTTGATTTTCAACCATACACAACCAGGAAGGATGAGTTATCAGAACAACTGGGTTGTGTTTTATGAGGATCACGGGTGGTTATCCCAGCAAAATGTCGAGATGCTTTACTGAAAGAATTACGTGAGAGTCATCAAGGAATTTCTCGGATGAGGTTTTTGGCTCGTAGTCACATTTGGTGCCCTAAGATGGATGCAGATATTGAATTATTTGTGAGGAATTGTGAAATGTGCCAAGATAGTGCGAATATGCCTCAGGCTGGTGCATTGCATCCATGGGAATGGCCAAAGAGGCCCTGGTTCCGAGTGCACATGGATTACGCGGGCCCTATCCAGGGCAAGTGGATTTTAGTGAGTGTCGACGCTCACAGTAAATGTATAGATGCACATGTGGTGTCATCACCATCTTCTGCACTAACAGAAAGGATGTTGAGACGCACATTTGCGACACATGGGAGTCCACATGTGATCGTATCTGACAATGCAAGCCGTTTTACTCGTAAGGAATTTTTCAGGCTCTGTGCCCTAAATGGCATTAAGCATGATCGATGTGCGCTATATCACCTCTCCTCGAATGGACGGGCTGAGCGTGCAGTGCAAACCATTAAGAGTGGGCTTTAAAAAGTTACTGGGGATTTGGAAACGCGATTATTGCGTGTATTGGCCCGATACCGTTTACTCCCGCAATCAACAACGGGTCAATCACCAGCAATGCTACTAATGGGCCGTCAGTCTCGATCACGTTGAGACCTTGTATATCCAGATCTATCTACCCAAGTCACCACAAAAATAGACAATGCTAAAAGAACGACGGATGAAAATCGTGTTGTTCCATATTGGAGATACCGTTTGTGTGGTGAATTTTCAAGGGAGGCCAAAATGGCTGGCCGGAGTTTTAGAGGAGCAACTTGGCCCACTGACTTTTAGAGTGCAGTAAGAGGATGGTCGATTATGGAAAAGACATGTCGATCATATTCGCTCGAATATTCCAACAGAACCTGTTGTGAGAGGCTCAGAAGTATCCAGGCAACCTCTGGGGAGTCGGGAACAAACAGTTACAAGGCATCCCAGAACTTAGATGAGAACACGTTTTCAGAAACTCAAAGAAGAGGAAAGAAGGAACAATACTGAGAATAAACCCAAAAGACATCAGCATGAAACTAGACACAAAAGGGAAACGGCCCAGTGCCATGCCCTTAACAGGGGAAATTGCTGCTCAGGAATATCCAAAGACTATTGATGATGTGACTATGTCCGAGAGTCGGACAACATTTCCCACAAGTAATGGGAGTTCTTGCTGGAGTTCCGGGGAGGGACCTATGGATGTTTCTTGGTGTCATTAAAAATGTGTGTGCGTGTGTGTGTGCAGTTGCAAGCTAAGTGGGGAGGGATATAGTATATTGGTTAGTAAGAAACGGAAGCACCGTTTCGGCCATCTTTGAGTTGTGGATATAAAACGCGGAAGTGATTACTTCTCGGTGTACATTCACTCTCTGGACTATTTGCGTTTAGTGCGATAACCAGACTACAACAGTAATACAAATCATTCAAACCACATCACAAACCATTAAAAATCTCACTGACATCTCGAAACGGACCAACAATGAAACCACTTCTCAAACTGGCAAATATTCTATTCCATGCAAAGATTTAACAAACATTACATCGGCAAAAACCAACGCAATCTAGAAAAAAGAATCTACGAACACAAACGATCAATTAAATTAAATGACGACTGAAATCCCCTTTTCTCCCCCTTTTTAGATCTTAAACAAACTTTTAATTTTTCCAAATCCACTCTAATCAAACCCATACTTTGCAAAAAATCCCGCAGATTGTTAGAACCAGTAGTAATTTCCAAAACAAACCTCATAAAACAACGTCCAAGGTTCAATCAGATTTCATCCTACTTGGCAGACATTATATTATACGAAAACAATATTGAAATAGAGAATGGATAAAAAATCAAGCAAATGATTAAACAATTTTTTTTTTAGCAAATTAAGACATTTTTTCATTCAGTACCACCATACTAATGAGGATTCATTCCTTTTCATTTTTTTCTTTTTCTTTTCTTCCTTTCCACTCAGACATTCCATTATAGTCAATGTCTTTGATGAAACAGGATATGCCTGAACCCCTCACCATCCATCCCTTCCATTTCTTTCCCTCTTTCTTTTTTCTCACTAAAATTAATCCACTTTCATCTAATCAAATCTCTGATGAAACCTGATACATTTGACTCCCCCAAACTCCAACATACACCTAGACAGTTACAGTCAAAACTAATTACCCCAACCACCATTACTTAAACCCACATCTGCCTCCATTTCTTTTTCTTCCCTTATCTGCCCCTTGTCTTTAGACCTTCTCCCTTTCCCTTTTATACCTTTATTTTCTCCGTTATTTTATCTATTTCCTCAATTGCTTAAATGTTGAAAAACTCAAAAAATGTTTAGTTTGGAGAAATTCTTGAATAAAGAATGAAATATTACAACTAAACCCTTCTTAATGTCCAGAGACGATGTATTTGAAATTATTCATATATAGAATATATCAGAAATTTCATATGATTCTACAGGAGTGCTCGATGTATAGCTATTGATATATAAATCTATCCGAATATATATAAAAACATTCCCATACAGAGTAAATATATCTGTAATGTCAATGAAAGAAAACTCAATTGACAACTACTGTGCTATTATAAATTCAATTCGATGAGCCGTATTCATATGATTTATCAAATAGTTTCCTATAGTGGTTATATATAATTTTATAGATATTATTAGTGCTGGAGTAACTAATTTTCACGGTATTTCTTTGGAAAAATTTTCTTTGAAGGTCGTCCTTATGGAAGTGCTTATCTAAAAGATCTAAAAAATACCTTTCTATATTAGTATTAGAAAGTTTACAAAAAGTGGGGTTAAACTAGATTACAATTCTTGTTCTTTTCTTATTTCTTCTAATTGAATCATTGTTTCCACCAAACCTATAACTACAGCTACTGCCACTGCTGTTTCTATTAATAGTGTTGCCTCGTTCAGTTGCTCTGGTGATCCCTGGGTCCATGTACTCTAGTTTATGCTGGAATACACTGTTTTCTTGGGCTTCATTATATGCCCACATTTTCATCAAATATCTTTTTTTAGGGTGATAGCCTATCCTTAGATTTACCGCATTTGGTATTTGTTTTACCATTGATGTGGGGTATTTAGAGTTGATATTGATTATGTATGTAATTGTTCTTGTTAAGTAGTTTGAATGTGTCATTCTCTAAATTAAATGTTTCATCTAGGAAATTCACTATTTTCAAATGGGAAGTTATTTCTATTTTTAACCAGTAGCCTGAATGTCCTAATGATTTTAAATGTATTTTCGACGTTTTGGGGTCGTTGCTATCAGGGATGAAGATGAGGCCATCATCTCTATACAAACCTACCTGATTTAAATTAATAATTCTCCCTAACATATATACCTATATCTAAAATATATACCCCTATTAGGTCTGCTATTTGTGCCTAGTTGTATACGCCCATGGGTACATCAACGTTATCAATGTGACTTTTTACTTTATCTGGGTTTTTTCGCAATCTGAGAGATCTTCTACACATCAGAATAATACCTATTTTTTCGTCTGTGATATCTATATATTTCCTAGCGTGGTTTAAACTATTTGATAGTAAGTCCCAAGAGATGAATGGGTAGAATTCTATGATGACAAATTGGATAAACGTGGTACATTTTTTTTTACATTTAATGATTTGGAACCATTCTATAGTATCTAGTGAATTTTTTCATAAGTTATATCAACAACTTTTAAGTATCTCAGAGATTATATTTTATATCAAATCTTTAGAAACTAAGCCTAGTTCTGTCTTTATAGGGTTTATCAACCTGGCCAACTTCTAGTTCTGGAAATTCTGCTTGTAGTCCTTATATAGAATATATACGCATTTTGCTTTATATTTTCTCAATCTATCCTAAATGCATAGCTTGCTTGCGAATTTTGTAGTGTAGCTGTGGTCCTATGCTCGTCACGGAGCCCAATGTGTTGTGACTACAAGTCACAGTACATATCGTGGCTATTTTGTTCATGACTACCACATTAGCTTCCGACAATAGCTTTGTCAAATCCTTCCGTGCCCACGCTGTGTTTGAAAGATCCACGGAGGGGGGTTGACACAGTTCAGCCGGATCTTCTTCTGACGGTCAGGTAATATGAGTGGCTAGATTGTCTAGCAACTCAAAGAATAGAGAAAACCCGTTGTTTAACAACAACAAAAAATCGTTTTTATTGAAACACGTTTGTGAGACAACAAATAACAAACAAGCGATGTTTGCTTTCCTGGCAAACAGAAGAAGAAAGAATATTGAGAGAGGAAGAGTGACGATGAGGTACGGTTAGAGTGACACTAACGTCTCTGAAGTCTGGGACTTTGAATTTTTGTAACGTCTGAAGGTTGTTCGGAGTGCCTCGGGTCTAGAAGAGAAACTTCTTTGGCAGTCTCGAGTTTCTTCTTGGTCCCTTTTTCTCATTCTCTCTGAGAATTTGTTTAATTATCCCATTTTTATAGATCGATATCTGGACTAGAAATAGTTTCTGATTGGTTGTCCAATAAGAGACAATTAGGATTCATATTCCCATTGGTCAGTCAAGTTCAGGATTATATCTTACATGTAAAAAAACCCTTTTTAGATGCTTTGACCAATGGGAACAGTTTTAGGGCAATAGGGGTTGAACAAAAAATTCTCAGCCTCACCTGACTGAATGAGTCATGCCTAGCTCGCCTTTATTTAAGGTGGAGCAAAATTAAATCTCCCTTTTGACATTGACCTTCAAGATAAGGACTAGAAAAATATGTTTTACGAAATGACCTGTTTCATCATGATGATTGATGAAGTTAGTTGACAACCGAAAAATCAAATAAATTTGCTAACCTTTAAAATCAATGTATATATATATATATATTAATTAGAATATATTTCATAAATTCTAATTTTTACATATTAATTAAGTACTCAACCGCACGCCGTGTCACATCCTCCCCCGCCTACTAAACGTTTACCTGCTGGATAAACGTTGGTAAGCCAGTAAAATAAGAAAATATACATGCATGGAGTTGGTTACAGATGAATGATTTTTGTCCATATTCATAATGTCCATCCTGTAAAAGAAATTTTTTTAATAACACAAGAGAAAGTGCGTTTGTGAGAAGAGTTCTTTACAATAACAGAAAGTCTGTGCTCTGCTTCTCTTGCTTTTTTTAATGTTCAGGTAGAACTATTTATAACTTTTTTTATTTCCATTTCTTTAAACTGACGGCAACTGCAGTGGCTCTTTTGAGTTAGCAGTGGGCTATTGTCCAGGTTTCTTGCTAAGGGTCCCATTTCTCTTTGTTGCTCTGGTGTAACTTCTGGTTGGTCAGTGACACTTATTCCTGTGCTTCCTCTATTCCTGTGTAAATGTACTGGTTCATTTCATTTAAGTTTTTCAACCAAGATCATAATGTTGTGACTAATATTAAGGAAAGTGATCCAATCATTAAACTTATGGCTATTATTAAAATTGCTCACTTGCTTATTTCCTATGGGGGTATCTTTTTCTCGAATAGTGTCAAGCTTTTACGTTCTACAGTGGGACTTTTTAAAGGTTTTGTCATTAAGACAAAGGATTTCGGAGCAACTGGAGGACTTTGTGGTGATTTTGGATATAAATTTTCGAAGCTTTCAGATTTTGACCCAAATTTAAGAAAGTCAAAACTGTTTATAAGTGATTTTGAATTTGCACTCCTCAAATTTGGGCTTCCTAATGGACTTCGTACAGATTTTGGTAGTAAACTTGGTGATCTAGGACTTAAATTTGGTGACCGCAAAGAGCTTCTAGGTGACTTAGAATCTGAAAAGCTTTTTGAGGGTTTTGTAGCAAAATTACCGAGCTCTAAACTTGCAATTATCTTTTTAGGAGACTTTGGCCTGTCCTCATTTTCATTACTTGGTGCTTGGAGTCGTGAGTTTTTTCGTTCTTTTAGGTTCTCCCTTGTTGGAGTCTGTATTGGTTTTGTTTGCTGGTAGATTTTTGAATGTTTCTCACTAAGAAGACTTTGCTCCTGTTCAGATGTTTTAAGTGTTTTTTGTATAGATTCTTGTGCATCTGAGCTTTCGATAACACTGTCTTATCTTTGGTTTTGTAGTGTCGCTATTTATTTGTTTTAGTCTATTTTATAGGTGTAATCTTAATATTCAGTATTTTATCGTAGTTATAGGAATAATCTTGTATATGTTACAAGACTTGTCGGTTCTATCACAAATAAGATTTTTTCATTTCTTTTAAGAAGTTTTCTATTTTCGCCTGAAACTCATTCCTTTGTTTCTTAAATTTGATCTTTCAATAGTTTATCTTCAAACGAGTTCAGCATTTTGTTGCTCGGTGGTGTTTTTTGTAATTTCATATTTGTTCCATCTTTTACTTGTTCCCGCTGCTGAGGAGTTTAGGTAGAAATGGATTCTCCATCGCATCCTCTTTATGAATTCCACTATTTTATTGGTGTTTGTCAAAATAAATTCATCATGGCTGAGTGACTTTCCGTTGAGTTTTCTTTCATTAACATCACACACACACACACACACACACACACACACACACACACACACACACACACACACACACACACACACACACACACATATATATATATATATATATGCCAATATGTGATGATGTATCTTCTGAATTATATTTAATTAATTTGAAATTGAATATAATTCAGAAGATCCAACGTTATATATTTGAATGCCCTGATGATGGTTTAATGTAAAAGCCGAAACATTTAACGTTGGTAAATAATTGAACTATAAATAAAATCATCTTCTGATTACTTTGTTTTTATATTTGTATGTTTGCATACTGGCAGATTTACTTTCACACATATACACAGAGACACACATATATAACTTAGGATAGCATATCCACTTTTCTTTAGTTAAGAAACCCACTTTGAAATGTTATTGTTACCATATACCCCTTCACAGACAATGATTCTTTCCCAAAATTGCAAAACGAGCTTATAAGGGAGGACGTAGGCTATTGTTCTCTTGTCCATCGTCATAAAATAGTATCACTGACGGTATTAAACAGATTGCAACCATCTGTGGACCCATGAATCAACAATGCAGGCAATTTGAAGGCATTTAAAAAACAAAACAAAACAAAACAAACGGTCCCTTTTTTTTTTGGTTGTCTCCCTTTTGAACTTTTATCGTGACATGTGCAAATTGCTTAATGCGTTACAGAAGATTCATTTTCAATTTTCCGCTGTAATCATTTTGAAAAACTCTCTGCTGTTAATGTTTAAAATGATAACTTGCCAAAAACTTGAGCGACGTTTTATAAGATTGGTACAAAAAGGGATAATTTCTCACATTAAACAAATATAAAGAAATAGATATCTTAGAATCATCAGACATTATGTGATATAAGCTAAAATAGTTGAAATTAGCCATTATATAATTACTAGAATAATTCCTCTCATAAATAACAGGATGATTTATGTAGAGATCAATACTTCTGCCGAATGAGAAAATGTTACTCTTGCCTAGGATCAGAACCTAGCTGGACAGACTATATATATATATATATATATATATATATATATATATTACTTATGGCAAAAAGGATGGGATTAACACACTTAGAGTATTTCATTTAGGATTTTTATAAAGCAGCAAATCAACTAGTAACAGATAAGGCGAAAAACATTATCTCTTTAATAATTGAACATTCTGGTTTCATAAAATATTCCTTAGATAAACTGGATTAAATTATTCAAATCAATGGTATATTTTTCCAAGTAATGGAGTAGAAAATATTCTGGGTTATAACCGAATACCAAGAAAATTTGAGGAATTTACAGACAAAAACCATGCTAATTCCATAATTTTTGCCATCGGTAGTATATATATATATATATATAACAGCCAACGAAAGATTACGATAACTCTGATTCAAACAGAATGTCCAAACTGCATTGCCGTTTGCGCTGATAAACAAGGGGCGTATTTTGCTGAGGTTGGAACTCTGGTCCCAGTGTTCAAAA
Organism: Sepioteuthis lessoniana; assembly: GCA_963585895.1. Taxonomy (NCBI): domain Eukaryota; kingdom Metazoa; phylum Mollusca; class Cephalopoda; order Myopsida; family Loliginidae; genus Sepioteuthis; species Sepioteuthis lessoniana. The sequence goes on from OY757922.1 coordinate 55,843,001, forward strand.
AATCAGCTACAGAACACAAACCCTAAGCAAAATTACTTTGATGCAAAAACACTGCTCACATAGCGACATTGATTGTTAGGACTTTAAATAGAGTAAACCAGTTACTTTGCTGATAGCTTCTGCAGCAGATTATATGCATACGAGAACACTGATACTACCATTAGAACTGAAAATAAAATACCATGATACTGGTAATAAATGGACGTTTGTCTCAGTATCTGCAGGAAAAACTCCATCAATTCCATCATAGGTTAGTGTCGGAATGCTTCTCACTCCTCGTGTCTTAAAATAACTTTATAGCGCAGAGAAAATCCAACTAAGAATAAATACATGCCTCATTTAATGGCAATTCTGCACAACAATAATCTCTTGCTACAATCCCAACAATGCCAGTAATGAAATTGGATATCATTACCTTCTAGAATGAAATATCTTCTGATGTTCGACACTTACCCAAACACAACGTTTTAATCATCGGTAGAGATATGAACGTTCAAATTGGCAAAGACAAAAATAACAAATTCTGCTTACACAACACATAAAACAGATTCGAAAACAGACTAGCATGCCTTCATACTAAATTCCAAAAAAGGGAGGGAAAAACTATGGACCTATGCCTACTTAAATATTTCTAAAGCACAGCAAACAAGAAGAGGATAATTTTGGATTTTTGAAATTCACCAGCTGTGACAATCAGGCTTTAGTAGGGTGTATTCCAATTACTGCTGTAGCTGTTAATTTGAACGTGAAATCATAAAAATTGGTCAGTCATCTCATAAGAAGTATAGCAACAACATGCTGAATTTTCAAGAGTCTACGATAATTTTAAATGCCTGTACAAAAGAATGTCTGGAAACTTATTGAATGCACCACGTATATTAGTCTGATGATTGCATTAGCGAGAAACGGGCGGTCGCTAAGCGACATTGGCTTTGTGTCGATGCTATTATAGAATAGCATCTTAGATTTACATATGCTTTATCACCGATATTGAGCACTCTTTTTTTTTATATAAATACAGCAAACTAGATTATATATATATATATATTTACTAATCTAATATCTACCAGCATTCACGGTTACGAGAAAAAAGAAAAAAAACCCGCCAGGAACAAGAGATAAAAATGTCTCGAATCACCGCCCGGGGGAAAAAGAAAAAATATCATAGGACAAAAAGAAAGAAAAAACCTACCCTGTCACACCAGTTGAAAAAAATCAAGAGATATGCAGTCAGTTGGTCAAAAGAAAACTAAAACCCTCCGTAAACGCTGCAATGCTATAATTACAAGAGTGCTCAACACGAGTGGAGCCAATTATAAAATTAACTTAAATCGCGAGTCGGAAAAGGTCTTTTGCTCATTTTTTTTGTTTCTTTTGTTATGTAAATTTTAAGCTAGGTGGGTTTTTGGTGAATATCATTGGTCGGTATCATTGGTCAGTATAGGACTTCCTGATGATCCGTTAAGGTGAAACTTTAGTAGAAGATTTCCGACTCACGATTTAAGTTAATTATATATATATATATATATATATATATTTCACAAATTGTCATATGTAAGAATTAATGTGTAAATCAACGTTCTTTACATTTTTAGCCTTGTGTAACCCCATGAAACAGTTTTTATGTCTCAGGGAAACACTGCATAATGATAATTATATTCTACCATTAATGTCCTCTATCTCTTTAATATTCTTATTTCACTTCACGCGGTAAACATAATATCTTTGTCGGATAACTAGTTAAAAAATTGGTTTATTAGACCTTACACCGAGGTTTTCATTCACAAAAATACAGGCACCACTAGCTACATTCCCTAAGATTATTATAATTTTAGATAAATGGTTGAAGCCTTTATTATAATAACCAATAATACGCTACACATGTTTAGTAAAATGATGAACATAAGATGGAACAAAAATTACGCAAAAATGCATTAGTCTATTTATTACTGTTTTTCACGGAGCTTCCTATGACCTCTTGCAGAACCCTTGGGCTCCGAGTAACACCGGTTGAATAGCACTGGTGTCGAGTGTCGTCGATAAATAAGTGAATTGCCCTACATGAAGACTAAAAAAATTCTCTTCTAAACTAAAGATACCAGGATTTTATTATTTCTAGTGGAACATTATACAATTAGAACATATATTACTAGATATTATTTATTACTGTTAGATTTATTCCTAACATCTTTTATCCTTTCTTCTTGCTGGCTGTACTGTTTGTGTTTGTTTCAGTCTCCTAATCATTTCTATAGTTTTTACATTGATCTGCACTCATCTATCTTAACCAGAGTTATTCCAGTCATTTCTCTTTTCATTGATCTTTGTACAATTTTGAGTTTATTTTCTAGTGATCTTGTTAATTCTTATATTTCACACCGTGTGTCAAAACTAACATTATATATTCATTATACAATTTACGCTTTAAGCCTCTTAGCAAGGTGTTTTTCATTATAACTTCATTTTTACTGTTTTCCAACCAATCATTTTGCATTGTTTTATTTCCCAATCACCATTACGTACTTGTATTCTTTAACCTTTTACAGTTCTTCACTCTCTGTTTTTTATCGTTCCCTGGATGTTACAATTGGACATCTGTTTTTATTTGTGTTTATCTTTACAGCTAAGTTTTGAATTTATCTTTTCAGGCCATTTATCATTTCTAGTAGCTTATCTGATGTTTCTGATATAAGTACAATGTTACTAACGTATATATATATATATATATATATACATATATACGCTGCTTTATTATCGTTAATGTGAATAAAGTGAAAAAAGTGAAACTATTAGTAAGAACATGTGGTTCTGATTTTGGAGTGAAACTGATGATATATAGTCTATCTTTGATATGGAACTAAATTTTGAATAGATTCTATAACATTTGAAGTCAATATATATATATATATATATATATATATATATATATATATATATATATATATTGGATATCTCAAATTCTAAAAATATAATTTGAGATGTATAGTGTATTTCGGAAAACAAGATATTTTGTAATCTAAAAACTTGACCATTTCTTGTTCAAATGATTTCAAATTTGAACAGCCAGTGTCAAAACAACGCAAAATAGCATGTTTGTATTTAAACACTTTTTCAGTGAATTTCCAGTGAATTTCCTAAAAAGAAAAAAACCCATAAAATATTAGACAGAATTTTGAGTTGTTTCTGCTCATACAGCTAAAATCTGAAAATATTTGAACAAAAACTAGTTGTTAAGAGATAATGAAATGATATCGACTCTTCTGAAATACCCCCAAATTAAAGTATATATGTTCTCTGCCAAGAATTTTTTTTTAGTTAATATGACGAAAAACAATCAGAACTATTATTGGTCGTCCTCGATAACAAGTGGAGAGCTATTCAATATAAGTAGATGTGTGTATGTGTGCGTATGTATGTGCATTAAAGTTTAGAAGAATAATGGCTGTCATTCGTGAAAAGTAAATTGTAGTAAAAGCCGTTCAGTAAAATTTAATGTCAGACGGTAGAACGAATATCATCATCATGTCACGCCATCAGCACGGATATCCCTGACCCTCTCTCGCTACCTCTCTCTATCGTCCATCACTTCCGGCTGTTCCTCAGGGCTACATCCCGTATCTACATAGAGCTGCTGTATGTAGGTCCGAGCTGGTCACCCTGCCTTTACTCGGCCATGTGAAGGGGTCCACAAGAGTACATCACTTATGACCTCGTCTCTACTTCTCCAGCAGTGTCCCGCATGTCTGATTCGTCTAATTTTGATAGTTTTCGTGATGGGTGGTAGGTGGCCGTATAGCTGCTGCTTTGTGGGATGTTGCCTCCAGGATTTGTTCAATATTGCTTGCAGTATTCTGGTGTAGTTGCCGTCAAGCTTTTTCTTCATCCGCTTAGTTAGCATCCATGTAGCGCATCCCTATAGCAGTATTGACACTACCGCTGCTTGGAAGAAACTGCCTTTCATTTTATCGGTCAGGTCTGACTTCCATATGACTGATAGCTTATCGATAGCTACCCATGTGTATCGATGTCTGTCTCAGTTGATGAGACACTGCTTCCTAGGTAGGTGAACCTGTCAACTAGTTTCAGAGGGCCACCTTCCAGTGAGGAGATGTCACCTGTTTGATTAAAGCACATATATTTCGTTTTGTGTGCATTGACATGTGTAACATATTGACCCTCGACCGAGCCGTCAATCAAGAGATGCACCTGTGTAAATAAGCGGAAGAACAGCGGAAGCAGGTGGACGTTAAACAATAATATAAGCAGGTGCACTGACGGTCTATGTCAGTTGGGGACAAGGTGCCGAATTGAGAGCCAGCTGCAGACAGAGGGCTTTGGGCCCTCAGTGACCCGCGGTTGAGCAATGGGGTTGCTCAAGGTGAGAAAGAAATGCTGCTATGGCCAGAAGAACTTGGGGTCTATATAGCAGTCTGTCCCCGTCTCCAGCTCATCTTTCACACACAGCAAACATCAACCCTTTCGAGAATAAAGTGTGAGAGATATATTTTTATAAAGAAGTGTGTCCGTTCGTTCATTGAAGTTCGTCATTATGTTTGATTATGTTCCGTATATTTTTGTATATATATGTGGCTATACAACACATGGAGGCCAATGCCTGCAGCGGTTCGTTCCAGACTATGTAGCAGGATTTTGGCTTGGGCGGGTGTATTTGCCAGAAGCGCTATGTCATCGGCGTAGTCGGCGTCGATAACTGCTTTTGCAGGGTACCTTCTGCTTCTTTCCTTTGTTTGCTTGAAACCGTTTTCTTTGATTTTATCAATAGATGTTCTAAGCACGTAGTTTAGACGGATGGTGAAGAGGTATGGGGTTAATGTATCTGACGAGCAGATATAACATAATTAGAATTTTTAAAAGTTCACGAATTCATCTATATATATATATATATATATATATATATATATATATATATTGTCATCCACAGACAGACTGTTTCGTTCTATTAGAACTCATCAGTGTGGCTAGACAGGCTAGATTTCCGAAGCTGGGATCGAAACCAGGTTGATTGTAACGCCAATCCAGCCACGAGGAAACCATCTTCCCTTACGACATAAAGTTGAAATAATTGATAGGGCTGAACATTGGAGGATTAAACACCTTAAGGAATCAGCACATATGTTGGGCTACAATGACCTACTGAGTAGACCAAGTATAGAGTTGAATACAAAGTGGGAACCGATAATTAAGAAGGCTAGATGAAAAATTAAAAAGATCTGAATATGAGCACAAGTAAAAACATCATACATAATAGTAGTAATTCTAGTCATGTTAGAATATTACAGGCGTTGGTTCCCTAAGCTTATAAGGAGACAATCATCTGGAGGTTGCAGGTTCAATCCTGACTACAGGCGAGTAATAATACAGGAATACTTAACACTTGTACCCGGTTATGGCTAACAGAACAGGCGATCCCCGTGGATTCAATAAAAGACGTAGTTCCCGAGGTCGACGAACACCTGAAGAAGGCCGGAGGACATATCGAAACGTTATGGAAACGTTATGAAGAGAATAGTCCGAAAAATTAACAAGCTTCGTCTCAGAAATTTAGACAACTCTCTTGTATACAGAGGGAGAGATTGAAGAATTCAAAAGCGTTTAATGAAGAAAATATTTCGTTTCTTTATAGTCTGTTGTTAACATCAATTTGAAATTCATCGTTGCTTGAACACCACAAAACCTTTATAAAACAAAGTCTTGTAATACACAGAAGATAAATCTGCAATATTCAAGAGGTATAAATAACTGAAGAGTTTGAATCAGAGAATTAAATCATCTTTATTGTGAGTCAACAAAAAAATGAAAAGTGAGTTTCATAAAAATTATAGATTAATCGATTGATAAATTTTAAAGGGTGAATTTATGTCTAGAGGTAAGGGAATCGCGCTTTTTGAACGTCCATATTTAGAATTATTCCTTACATTGTCCTATCGAATACAAATAATTTTTAAACAGATCTATTTGACCCATCGATGAGACCCTAACAAATGAACAAGATAGTAATGGCAAAACTCCGCATTCACCAGATCTCTAGAATTGGAGACTCAACATCTGACGCAGTTTAGCGTCATAAATCCAACAACCTCTTTATGAGGGTCTTACTTTACTGTAGGAGATGCAGTCAGCATATTATGAACCCTACCGACAAGGTAGGATGAAATTATCGTTGCCGTAGTGAACCACAGATTTACGATATCTTGTACAGTTCCCCCGTCTCTCTCTCTCTCTCTCTATATATATATATATATATATATATGTGTGTGTGTGTGTGTGTTGGAATTTGAGTTGTCAAATTGTACTCCAGTTGTGGATTTCTTAAAAGAAAATATACGTCTTGTCAGTATAAGACTGTAATACAATAAATTTATGAGGATAATTCGCACCTCCTCTCACATGTCTCTTCACGTCATCGCTGATCGGCTGTTCACCTCCTGCTGCAAACCGGCAAGTTTAATAAATACAGTCTACCAGACTGTGGACGGCTTATACCCACTTCTGTGACCTTTTCTGATCGGCTGTTTTGGGTACGCGGTTGGTTTGGAATCAGTGGTGAAATGATGCGTCATGGTCGGTCGAAACTGTCTGACGCGATTGCCGTGTAAGCCCACTCCTCCAGCCTCAGAGTACCATCCCTCTAGGCTCTAACCCTCCTTGGGAGGGGCTAGGTTAATCTCCTGGCACCTGAGGCGTCCCTTTTTAAGGGAATGTCGACGGGGCCAGAGGCATTTTTGTGCTCGCCAGGCTTGTCTTGGCTACGACCCACCTAAATCTCGCTCGTTTTTGGTGGGGCGTGCGACAAATATCTGTACCTACTTCTATGATCTTTCCTCAAACAATCCAACAATATATATATATATATATATATATATATATATATATATATATATATCGGTCCTTATACTTCTATTCTTTTCTCTAAGAAACGCTCGTCAGCTCATGTAAATCTTCATTCCTGTATGTTAGGCATTTTTTAGGCTCCGACTACATCTAACGTGAGCATATCACTTTTCAGCAGATATATATATATATATATATATATATATATATATATATATATATGAAGAAAAATTGCATTGGTAAAGTATAAAGTGCTGAGTCAAAGTTCTGGAAATTTGAACATGAAAATTGGAAATTACCTCTTAAATATAAACATTTTTTTACAGTGTCATACGTCAACGGTAGACCACGCCATATCTGTAATTCTATTAAACTATGTTTCCAAAACGCAGACTATTTACCACATGATACCATAAAAAATAGCTAATGGTACGTGTGTGGAGACAAAAGAAATATCCTCTTATTCAATGATTGAATCGTGTTTCAATTTTACTCAAGAGAAGTATGAAAATAAACATGATTGCCTAGGAAAATTAATTTAATGAGTAAACGGGATAAAATTTGACCATTCAGACCAATTATTGTTTAATCATTTCTTTCTTTTTCGCATTGTTTTCTAAACTTTTCTTGGTTTGGTCCAAAACTTTTCTTGGTTTGGCCTCGTGTTGCTTATAGTATCCGATGTTACTAAGTGGTCACATATCTAAAAGTTTTGTTGGATTACCGTTGTTTAACTTCGCTGATATTGTGTTTACAAATGTTTTATTAAAATTTGGTCGTAATCCTCTTCGTTATTAATATATGCTTTTTTTGTTCTTCGTCCAAAATTGACAATTATTTTTAGTTTTAAATGAACGTTTACAAAGAATTGTCAAAAATGTTTTTTCTGTCGTATCATTACTGATTACTGAGTCTTATTTACAGGTTTATCTATTAATATGTATTTACACACATATCTAAAATTTTCATATAAAAAGCGTGTTAAAAATTAACGTGACAGAATCTGTATCTGTCTGAATATATACAGAGATATGATGCTGGACTGTATAATATATGAGGTGTGTACAAAAGGAATAGAACGTTAATTTTATTAAAAATAGTCTGTTTGGCTTTCAATACATTTATTCTGAAGAGTTTTATACTGGGCGAAGAAACTCTGAAATTCCTCTTCACATGTAAATTTGTGCCTTTGTGTTAATTTCAATGTACTCAACATAATTTAATCTGGTAACGATGAACTTTTCGTTTAGGAAACAAGAAAAAACTTACGGAGTTGGTTTTTTTGTTAATGCTGTTTAACAATCCTGAGTTTCATCAATAACTAATTATCCGAAAGTACTAAATATTGGCACTGACTAATCTAGATGTTACTTTATTAATAAGCTGCTCTGGTATACACATCTCTTCATTTAAATTTTATATTTAAAAAAAATTCAGTCACGATTTTTTTATTTTAATACATGTGCACCCACTTCATATATCTATATCTCTCTTCATATATATGGGAAAATGGAAATACGATGGTATGTAAATGTAAAAATATGAAGACGCAAGGTAAAGCTAGGTATTCAGGGAATGACTTCATTCAGAGTTGAATTATTTGCCAATATTAAATGTTTCAGTTTTACATCAAAACTTCATAAAGGCATTTAAATATGTAATGCTGTATCTTCTGAATTGTATTTAATTAATTTTCTTATTCCTTAAATCAAACGAAAAAAAAAAAAGAATGTTTTTTTACATTCTATTTCCGTTAGCGGCATTTTGTTTCAAAACTGTTTGATGTAGTATTCGAAATTCATTTTAAAAACCTTATGTATTTCCTTAAATAATTATATATATATATATATATATATATATATATATATATATATATATATATATATATATATATAATGGATGGAACCAAACTATTTAAAATAAGGGATATTGAAACTTTTTAGTACTAATTCGACAAAATATGGAGATTAATCGGGTCTCTGATTGTTTTGTGGTTTGAAATGATACTAGATTCAACACTTTTCCATCTTTTTTTGTTCCGTATGTAAACTAACATTTTGGTATCTTTAAAGTTAAAGTTGTGATTAGTTTCTAAGTTATGTCGGACCATAGCATTATTTGCATTTCCTTTTATCAAGTCTTTTTTGTGTTTTTAATTTTTTTTTTTTCAATATTACAGGATGATCCACCAGAGTATTTTTTAGATCAATCGCTGCGATCGCTAATATTAACAAAGATGGCTATGCTATATCTAAAAGATACTTTACTGCATTATTATAACACCTTCTGAAAATTGTGGAGATTTATTTATTATGGACTCTACACATTACAATAACAAAATAATAGAATTATAATGTGCCAAAAACACGTATGAACAAATTATACAACACATAAATAAAGATATATATGTTTTTGATAAGTTCTATAAAAATTAATCACAAATGAAAACAAATTCTCTTCTTCATTGATTGATTATTGCCCTACAATCCCTAAAATTTATGGATTTCCTAAAACTCATAAATCTGTAATTCCTTTCTGACCAATTATTTCTGCAATTGGAACTGCTACTACCATAACATCGCTAAAATATTAAAGCCTCTCTTAGGTACGATTACTAATTCGCTCATCAAAAATTCTGGTGATTTACTCAACAGAGTAAATTTAAACATGGAAACAAATCTCTGGCCAGTTTCGACATAAAATCATTATATACCAATAATCCTGTTAACAAATGCATTAAATGTTTCGAAATTCACCTTATGAAAATAAACATTACATTTACCTGTTAACAAAATAATTAAAATTTGCACATTTTGCATAAAACAAAGCTTTTTACAATATATCAATAGTTTCTATGAAGAAAAATCTAGTTTATCCATGGGTTCGCCTATTTCTTGAATCTGGTTCCTACACGAAGATTCTAACTATTTCCGTTATATAGATGTATATAAATAAATACGTTACTTATATATCTCCGGGATAATGACTTAACAAAAATAGTGATAAACTGAACAATATTGAACCTACCATAGATTTTACTTAGGAACTAGAAACTAATAACACCTTATCTTTCTTGGATATTTTACTAACAACAACAACAACAACAACAACAACAACAAAAATTCAAAGTTCATCATAACTGAAAATGACCATATACATGATGAACGTTTGATGTGAAACCGAAATGATTATAATCGGCAAAAAATTCAAATATAGATAAAATCATCCTCTGAATATCTTGTTCTTTCATTTTTGTGCGTTTACACACACACACACACACACACACATACACTTATAATGAAGTTTGATATATTTTCAGATATCGGTGATAGAATATAAGTAGATCTAAACATAGCAACAGGCACTTGATGACAGTCAGTTTCTCGGCTATGTTGACCTTATACCGAGTGGTTCCCATGTCTTAGGCATTCCATATGGAAACTAATCGGTGTGATGATCGTCTTTACGCGATTCATACTTATTAAGCTAATTAACAAAGACCCGTGAGTTGCAATCCTTGCCGTATTTTTAGTAATTTCTAAAACCAGTTGTACTATACTATTATTCTTTAAATGAACGCTATCTACTTGTAAAGTAGATTGCCATGTTTGTAAATTTCAATTGACAAGTAATTTGCGCGAGAATTACTAAGATCTGTCATTCTGATTGCAAGGAACTTTAATACTTTAAAATTATCATCTGATGTTATAGGTTTTAGAAGTATCCCAATTTTTTATTTTTTGCGGCACACTTAGAGCGCATTGTGACTCTTAACGGTTGAGTCCCAACAATAAGTAGTTCACGATGAACAGAAAGTTATTGTTTCGTCTTTTTCACTTACTGAACATAATACTATTCGTCTTTTTTTTACGAATGCTGAAGCCCCGCATTTAATTGTATAATTACAACAATATTCGCGTTTTCTTTTCGGAGAAAAAAGACGTCTCTTCTTTTGACAAAATCATTTAGAGACGGCAGGAAACACACATCTGCTAACTATAAATCGTTCAGTAATTGATAACCAGATTGTTACAATCTACATCGGTGAACTTTTATAAATAGCTGAGATTCTACTTTTTCAATAAATAAATAAATGAGAATAACAAATAAATAATAAAAGCAAAATGGAATATATCTACAAGCATAGTTCCTGTCATAATTGCTGGAATTACACTTTTGCGCGTCTTTGGTTTCAAGGCAGTAGCATCTTGTTGGCAGATTTTTACGTAATGCCCCCCACCATCAGCTTCTTCAGAATTCTGAATAGAGAATATGTCGGACATTTCCAGAAGGGTGATTTACTGGTGACAAGTTCAATCCCTTACAGACTCTAATGACCCCAAAGGTTTTTACCAAAGCATGAGAGTAGTGTGGGGACCAAGAGTGAACCACCCAGAAAAATGGCTAGGCCTCGAAAGCAAAATAATCAGAGAGAACCGTTTAAGGTCGGAAACGGAGTAAAATAAGGTTACGTTCTTGCCCCCATACATTTTCTCGATTTTCTTTCCATGCTTTTATCAGATGGATTCACTGATTTCATGAAATAAGCATACAGAGTTGGCTGGGGGGGGTAACCCAATTCAGTGCCAGTCAACCTATGTCTGCAAAAAATGCTTTTATTTGCTGATGACACTGTTTTCATGACACACAACCACCAACATGCACAGGAAATGATCACCCGTTTCTCGAAATCTGCGAAGGTATTTGTGCTGAAAATTAATCTCAAGAAAACTGAGATTATGTGCCGACTCCCTCCGAGTTTTTTTAGCATTGGTCAAGACATACAAATAGATGGCCAGCTATTAACCCCAGTTAACAAATTTCAACATCTAGGTTCTATAGTCGCTAACAAAAGACTAGATGCAGAACTAGATACAAGAACGTCAAATTCTTCCAAGGCGGGCTGAGAAAGCGAGTCTGGTTCAACAAAGGCGTCTCTATAAAAACTGAATGTGCAGAGTACCGTGCCATAGTTTTCTCAACCCTCCTTTGCGGTGCAGAATCTTGGACGGTATACAAAACGGATACCTAAAGACTTCAGGTCTATATGATGCGTCACTTGCGCCAAATAGTAAACTTCAAGTGATAGCAGCGTATCCTAAATTAATTCATCTTGCAGAAATCTAAACTCTTAAACATATACGATGAATTCGCCCAACTGAACCTAAGATAGGCTGGCTACTTGGACACACTTGAGATCCTGTTCTCTCTACTTACAGAAGGGCCACGCAAAATAGGCAGACCAGATCTCAGACATAAGGACATCATCAAAAGAAACCTGTGGGCCATGATCATCCCTTTAAACAATTGGCAATACCGGTTCAAAAATCGAAAAACAATTGGAAAAAATCAGGTGTGCGTCACCATCTGATACGATGGACAGCTAATACTATTAATAGCAGTATCGTGATCAAGTGACAAGCTTTTTTCTTCATATCCCTGGGAACATCGTAGGAGCATGGTTGACAGAAATCTGTTCAAATAACTCAAGTATACAGAAGAAAGAAGAAAACTGAAAGGAAATATAGGAAGAAATATATACATATATATATATATATATATATATATATGTTTTGTAAGATACTGCCGTAAGATTCTGCTGTGTGTGCATATATATATATATATATATATATGTTGCTAGATGATCTGACATTCCCTCAACACGACGGAAAATCATCAAAGTGTAATGATTTTTTAGATTATCATACAGGATGCAAAAGCAAAATTAGAAATATTCTGGTATAATAATAAACGACTCTATTATAAAACAAGATTAATTTGAATTTAAAGAAAATAACATAATTAGAAGATGGACACAAAACAGTAAATTTACTCAATATGGCCGCCATTTTTTCAACCGAAACGATTTGCATGCCTTCAAAATAAAGTCTTCAGACATTTTATTCTATTCCTCCTCAACAGCAGTCTTAAGCGAACCAATATTTGGATGGGAAGTTATATTTGTTTTATTTTTTAAAACACCCCATATAGCGTAATCAAGGGCAGTTGGGTCCGGGCTGAATTCTTTGTCGTTTCTTTTCTTGAATACTTATATTGGGTAAAATTTTAGGGAAAAAGTGCATGAGTAAAAAAAACTATTTATGAAGATGTAGATTTATCACATTTTTTCCCAAAAATTGGACTAATCAAACTAAAATATGTTTTGAAAATTATTCTTTGTTTTGTTTCCGCACCCTGTATATGTTTCTGCAATTGTACTATATAAGTATATATATATATATATATATATGTGTGTGTGTGTGTGTAAGCATTCTCACCCCAAAATAAGTATACACACACACACACACACGTGTGTACGCGGTTATAATAATTAAATGATAAATGCATATATATATATATATATATATGTGTGTGTGTGTGTGTGTGTGTGTACTCTCTCTCTCTCTCTCTCTCTCTGTATATATAAGAGAGAGAGAGAGAGTGTGTGTGTGTGTGTGTGTGTGTATAATTTTCTATAGGTACTGAATTTGAAAATTGCTGTTTGTAGCAGATTCATCCTGAAAATAATTCTTTTTTCTCCTGATTGTTCAGAGGAGACGACCACAGTAAGAATATGCACTGTCATCAATGGAGCCACTACTAAACTCATTTTGTCTGCAAATACCAGTTTTCTGTTATGCTATATAAAGTGATTCCAACACACGAAGATCAAAGCTCGTCTGTGCAGATATTTATATGTATAAAAATACAAGGCTGCAAACAAGGGAGAGAGGTGGGGCTGGTCATCACTATCGTAACTTTAACTTTAATTGATGGATTCGCTGACCCAAAACATATTATAATATTCCTTTCACCACAAAGATACGTCTCTTCTGAAAACCTTTCGCACTAGAAATACCGAAACAAACCAGTCATTCCATGAGTGTCGAATCTAATCTCTTATTTACATAATTAAGAGGGAGGAGGAAATGATTAAAAGATATTACTAGAAACAGAAAAATACCACAACAAAAGCAGATGTAATGTCCGTTAGTATTGGGCACCCACACACAGTAAAATGGCAGAAAAACTAGTTCACCTGTTGGAAAAGTGCACTAGAAAGAAAAATTCTTTAAATCTCCAGAGAAATCAAATCTCAACACCTAATGGGGTGGAAAGAAATAAAAATAAAAAGTGGGTGCTTAGAAAATAAAGATGGGATGAATGAGTTTACATAATCTAGTTAAATCGCTTATTCAAACAAAGACCAAATAAAGCTCGTGTCACTTACCTGAAATGAGTTGTCAAGGGACCCAAAATCCTTAATCAACATTGAATGTCTAACAAGAATTCAAAGTCGGTTTTTCCCGACACAAACGCGCAAATTTCACCCATCTTTCGCCGAATTCCAAACAAGGAAGTCTCTGTTTCTCAGACATAATTTTGATCTTAATCTGGTACTTGAAAAAAGCTACCAGCATCTTACTGAGTGGAACGATAAAATTGTCGCCCAAGTTGCAGACCATCTACTAGTTGGCCAGTGGTGTAGAAATCCCAAGAGCGATAGGGGCCTTCTATCATGCCTGAAAGTGACACAATGTTCAACGAGCGATATCGGAGATGCACCGCTGTACAACTCATGCTCTCTATCGGTCCAAGTTATGACAACAGGACCATTGCCAGCACCCTTAAAATGCAAATCTAGATTGCTACGAATAACAGAGACGTGCTCAGGGTGATGAAAACAAAGTTTCCGGCTATGGTTATGGTCTTTGGTGTGGTTTTAAGTGAGGGCCATATCATGCCACCTCATATCTTCGAAGTCGGCTTGAAAGTCAACACCAAAGTGTACCTGGAGGTATTGAAGAATGTGGTGATCCCCTTCTGTCACTGGCCCCCCCTCCTCCCCCAACCTGAACTCACTGGACTACTTCGTTTGGTCATACGTCGAGAACATCACCAACATGACCTCCCACAACACCAAAGCCAGCCTGATCGCCGCCATCCGCAGAGTATTCGCCGAGCTCCCGCTGGCGTTTGTGGAAAAGGCATGCTCCCAGTTCCGGATCCGTATCAAGGCGGTGATTGAGGCTGAAGGCGGTTACATTGAATAGATGTTAGCTCTACTACATAATCAAGTTACCTAAATTGATTTTTTCTATAAAAGTTTTAAAATAAAGCTGTAATGTTGTTTTCTTTAGGACAACAATTTTATCGTTCCACCCTGTAAATAAGAAGAACACACCTTAATGAAATCCCTTCTGTCACGTCGTATTAATCTGCCGAGTTAGCTGAGAAACACATAGTGTTCTGTCTTGTTCAGGAACGGAACCATATTGCTACATACAGAACTGGTTTCTGGGACAAAGAACTGACAAAGATGCCCTGAGAAAAGCCTCTTGACTATCCAGAGGGCGCTTCGAATTATTTGCTAGGTGAGTACTGATTCGTCGTTATTGAGGCACTTCAACCAGAGAGCCGTTCCCATCATGTTGTACGCACATGCGACCTAGGTAAACTGAGGTGCAACGTGTGTCGTTATGTATTCGTTACACCTAGACCAACTTCGAAAGGGTGAAGGTAGCAGATCTCACAATGCACTAACGAAGCCCATTTGCCTCAAACAAATTGGAACAGGGCTCTTTTTAAGTTAATTAGAACGGTACACGGAAGAGAAAGCACTGACTGTCGGTAAAGGACGAGGAGATATGCGAGCCAAACACCTCAGCCCAGCCCTTTAAGGAGAAAGTCCTCTGTGGGCAAATGCCGGCAGTAGCCACGATCTTTTTTAGTACCACCGACCAATTTTTTTCCAGCTAGGGATCGAGGCCGAATCAGACGCTGTGTATCTCGCATGGACCGTCAATCCAACTGAAAAACTTGGAAAGGCAAAACCCTTTCACGAATCCAACCGCAAACCCAGTGACTTTTTTCGCTTAATTTTGGCCCCTGACTAGCCCTCATACCTTCTGACTTCTTTGCTGACCTGTGTAATTCAGCGTATGACTTTGTTCCTCCTTAACTTGCGAAGAAAAGGCTCCAACGAAAGAACATACTGCATGAGTGAGGACGAACAACTTTGACGAATCCGGGGAACGGGTACAAAAGGTGAACCCAACAGCAAAAGTTCAATCCGAATTCAGCCGCAAACAAAAACGCCACAAAGAAATCATGGTTAAACATATCAAAAACTTTGTGTTGATTTAAATCAATTAACGCAGCATAACCGTTGATTTTCTCTATGTTCATGAAAACCAAATGAAGACTGTCCGGGATAGTCCTGCCCTTAACATCACAAGAATGCTCAAGACTGATCAGACAAAGCAAGGCAGGTTACAAACGGTCGGCCAAGATCTACGCCAAAAGTCTGTGTTTAGCATCGTTCAAGAATTAAAAGTTTTCCCCTCATATGAACCTCGACCTTTCCTTTTTTTGTTTGGGAATTCATCTTCCGACCTATCCAGTGAAGTACTTCGCTGCTGTTTTTTCGGTAACGTTGCCGGTGTTGATGTTGAAGGAGGCCTAAGTATCCGTAGCTTGGAGGAAGACGGGGCTAAAAGACCCTAGAGAGGAGACTGATTTTCTTATCTCATCAAGCCATTTCTTAAACAGGGGTAATTTTTCATATTTTCCATTTTCCAGAATAGTGCATTCGCTTTTCGTTGAAGCTGCTTATGACTGTCGGGTCTCTCCTATCTTATTTATGCCCGTCTGAGGAATTTTACGGGACTAAGGTTCCGCTTATTAAACCTTCCTCCGACTTTTCTACTGTCAGCCATTTCTCCTTTGACTTCTCCAAAGTTTCCAACATACTTGTAGATGTCAATGGAGAAATCTTTGAAGAAGGAGAATGATTTTTTCCCGTCAAGAACGGAAATCATGGTTTTAACAATAGGTGAGACTACGGGATCCTCTTTTTTACCTTTCTTCATGAGAGGAGAGAGAGAATTCCAAATGTGTTGAGCAATTTGCTGAGAGATCTCCCACAAAGCTAATTGGTTGATTTTCTTCCTGTGACTATAACAGGCAGACAATAACCTTCGAAATCCAACCTTTTAGGAATGGAATAGAAGATTTTAACATTGATCATGAAGTCAAACTTCCATTTTCAGTGTATACTGTCATGTGACGGAACTACAATTTCGCCAAACTGTAACATGTATGCAGCTGAATCTTCGTCTATAAGATACCAAAGGCTCATTTACTGCTACCGTTGTTTTTTTGCCGCCCTAAATATTCTTCTCTAAAGATGTAATCTTTACTTTCCTAGTAAGAGTGACGACATCTTCTATTGTCAGTAACAGTACATCCCAAAAAGTTTGCTATGATAACAAGCTTCTTTACATTCAGACTGGCAAGTGATTTAGTGGCGAAGTCTTTAGTAGATCTGAGAGTTCGTTTCGTACATTTGTCAAACGCAAAGACTGACAGTTTTTTCCGTTGGTGTTACCGAAACTGATCTTTTACGAGTAGGCATATGACCTTTGTCCGCAGGACCAATTCTTTGTCGTTGACTGTTGGGAGGGGCATTCCATTCATTCGGAGAATACCCATTTATCGTTTTTCGGATGTTATTTTTTTGTCTGTATTTTTTTCAGTTCTGATTTTTTTGTGGTTTTAAACCTTTGTCTCTTTTTTCCCTCCCTCATTTTTAAATGAGTGCATATGTACATAAGTGAGTTTGTTTTCTCCCTATGGTATATCTATCTATCCCTCTATCTATGTGTTTTGTCGAGTCAAGTTTGAGTTGTTTGCTCACACCTACTCACATGAAACCCTTGGGGAAAGGTAACAGCTTCGGTGACCTACCCGTTAAAGAAAGACGGTCATTGCGTTTATAAATACGTAATTTTTATTTACTTACTGAACAACCATGGATTACAATGTAAAAGCGGATAAGTCGACTCCTCTCTATTTCAGACAGATTGCACAATTTACAATGGAGTAAATTAGCGCTAAACTAACAATTATCAGTTTCTGATCCTCATTCAGTGTGTTACTACTGTGGATTTATACCTACCAAAGGTTAGTCAAACCCACTTTTTTACACACACATACACACACAGCACTATATATATTATATTATAGTTAATATAGATGTGTTGGGAAGTGATTGCACAAAATGTAGAAAAAATTGTTTTAAAAAGAGCTTGATATTAAAAGTCGATTTAAAATCTGCTGTTTTAAAATGGTTACTATATCATATATTCCAAGTTTCACGTACAATGGACTGCACGATTGTAAGATTACAATCATTCAGTAGGTGAAAATGTTTATATCAGTATCAAGTTGGTTTATTTGCTTTTATAGTTATTTTGATCATAATGAAATATGAATAAAGGTCGGGGGAACAGAGAAGAAAATAAAAGATAAAAAGTAACGATATCTCTCCCTCCTCATACTCTCAGCTCATTTTGTTCTTTTTTGTTTCACTATATGTATATATATATAATATGCGGATGAAAAGTTCTTAAATTCTTTTTTAACACACCTCGTATTGAATTAAACACCTACAGATAATACACTCCCCACAACACCGAGGAGGAAGTACCGGGACGTAGTCAAAATCCACGGATACTGCTATCTCATCCGAACAGAAATTACAGAGAGACAAAAAAGTCACACTTATGTTTTGTTCTAATCAATTTAGTTTCAGTCATTGAAATATTTCTCTGTTCCTTAAGCCAATCTTCTGGATCAAATAGCTATTTTATTATCGTCCAGGTAAAATAAGTTCTGTAAATGGTATCTTGCGTCTGTACAGAGCAAATGGATGAAACTTTTTGCTGGTGGGCGAACACTGGTGTGTCCATGTATAGGAGTCCATAGAAGAAAGTCACTTATAAGTGAATTCTTTCTTCTCTGACAGTGCTCAGCCTGTCTTATTCGCCTTACTTGGATGGTTTGCGAGATGAGAGGCAAGAGGCTGTTTTGTTGGGTGCTGCATCTAGGATTTGTTCAAAATAGCACGCAACATTCTCGTATTGG
Source organism: Sepioteuthis lessoniana (assembly GCA_963585895.1). Taxonomy (NCBI): domain Eukaryota; kingdom Metazoa; phylum Mollusca; class Cephalopoda; order Myopsida; family Loliginidae; genus Sepioteuthis; species Sepioteuthis lessoniana. The sequence continues at coordinate 55,861,781 of OY757922.1, forward strand.
TGCCGTCTAGTTTATTCTCCATGCTTTTCGTTAGAGTCCAAGTGGTACTACTATACTGACACGATATTTACACAGCAACAGCTTGGAAGAATTCCGGTTTTATTTAACTGGAGAAATCAGATTTTCATATGATCGATTACCTATCGATAGCAATCCATGCTTAAAAGATAGATTTTATTCAATATACTCATTTCATTGTTTGTTTTGTTTTTTCGGTTACATTTCAGCCAGTCTTTTCTCCATCTTTCTTCAGATGATTTCTCAAGCGCTTTGTGTTTTTATTGTGTTAACCCAGCTTTGTTATTACATCGTATTTCTAAAAGACGTTAACAGATAACTCTAAACAGCTTGTATGTCTAACACGTTCATTAATGTACAAAAATGCTCAGAATCTAACATTCTATTTCACTTGAGAAGCTGTTTGACTTACATATTTACACAAGGAAAAAAAATATTCTGAATTTATGGAAAAACCGATAAAAACACTCTATCCTTTTTTTTTGTTAATTAATTACAAAATCTCTTTTTACTCGAGTAGCGTGTATATTTTGAAATGGATAATTAATCTTCATCGTTACATCCGATCATGAAGTTATTAAACTTACAGGTCTATAGATAAAAAAAAATCCTTTAGATGACCCACTTTCAACTGTTACGTGCGAAACCTTCCTTTTTCTATTCTGTGTACACAGCTGGTTTTTCCGTTTTTCATCATTTTCACCTGTCAGCCGATAACGATGGACTACTTGCGCCCTACAAAAAACGACGGACGTCATTCACACACACACACACACACACACACACACACACACACACACACACGCGCGCGCGCGCACACGCACTCGCACACACATATGGGGGGGAGTGAGAGGTGTGTGTAAAAAAGAAAAAGAAGAAAGAAAAGACAATCGGAATGCTTCCGCATAACAGACAATGAATCTTTTCCCGCATGGAAATATCGAATATAACACACACACACACACACACGCACACACACAAAAACTCGCGTAAAAGAATCGGGTGTGGGCTGGAGTAAACTCTGGGTTCACAGATAGTTTTAAAAACCGTCGCCTCTTCTTGACTATAATCATACTAACATGTGTTTGCGGTTAGAAAAACAAATTCATCAAAAACAGGGCTGTTTTATCAATAATAATGATTAAAAACGGTAGAAAGAGGGACGAAGATGGAACTAATAACATATTCGCTGCTACCATCTCGATTTATTTGTAAAGTTTAGGAAGATTACCCCGGGGTAACTGATAGATTTTTTAAGTTCAAAATACCGTAAGGCAGAATAACTTAGAAAAGTACGTTTTAAGTCAATTTAAAAGACCTATGTCTTTTGTAGGGATTTGAAAGAGAAGAAGAAAAAAGAGAAGATTAGAAGCATATATTGATATGTTTTGCTGCTTGGTTTGTAACAACTTTAAGACTAAGACAAACCAATTGCGGATTTAGGATGTGATCCGCCGTAAGATTTCAGCTCTAAGAGCAAAAAGAAGGAAGGAAGAAAGCAAAGAAGGGGAAAAAAAAAAAGAACTTTGATTTTTAGTGTCTTCAAGACATTTTTTGTAGATATGCTTGAATGTTTACGACACAATCTGTTTGACAATGCTACTAGACATTGTTTTATTGCTTTTATAAGATAATTAGAATCTCTCTAAAGAAACTGCTATAAATATAGACTACACTCGTTGTTATAATTTACTAAGCTTGGCTTAGATATAGCACACTACCCTCGGGTTACTTACAGTACGTACTATTGTTTTAGTGGTCACCCATCAAGCAATGAACAGTCTCCACACTACTTAACTTCAATGATACTAGTGGAAAACAGTGCTTTCAGTACGACTTGACCGTAAGTGTGACAGAATATACAGTTTCTTTCCCGCTTTCTACTTCTTTAAATATCTATAGTATCAAGGGGAATAGTAAAGTAATTGAAGGCTGTCCTTGTGAAAAAATCTGTATATTATAATATCTGGAAGTAAACTGTTAAGAAGCAAAAAAAGATTTGGTGTCTAAGTGCAGACTCGGAAATGAATTTTTATTATGTCATCTACCATCAATTTAATTCGAATAGTTCCTTTTTTTTCATGGGTAGACGATATTTTGTTTTTACTATTTTGAAAATTAATATCATAAACAAGTAACTTCAGTCTTAATATCTGTATGAAAATCATGCCAACAAATACTGCTAACTAGAATAGGAGAATAGTATTGTGAAAATGAACAATGAATAAAATTACTTTTGCTTTATAACAGTTGATGAATTACTTTATACATTACTTATAATAAATGTACCATCCATTATGGAACAGACGAAGTATTATGCTAAGTTTGTTAAAAAATATCGAGACTGAATTTATCATTATTTTACTCCTTTTCGAGTTTTTACACCAGCGTTAGCCGATGGTTTCTCATTAGAGTTTGAGTGACAGCGAGTCTTCTCAATAATGCTGTAGTTTGAATGGTGTCCATTTGTCCTCCTATTTCTAAGTCCTCCATTCCTTGTATCAATCCTTTGGTGACTGTACCAAGAACACTAATTACAATTGGTATCGCCGTCACTTTCATGTTCCACAGTTTTTTCAATCCCCTAGGAAGGTCCAGCTGCTTATCCCTCTTTTCGTTTTTTTTTTCAATTTTATTCTGTGGTCAACCGGGGCAGCAAAGTCCACGATTCGGTAAGTTACTTTTTCTGGTTGATAATTACAAGGTCTGATCGTCTGGCCGAGATTAGGTAATCCGTTTGTATCTCAAAATGCCTGAGGGGTTTGTGTGTCTCATTCTTCAGGACAGACTCTGGGTTGTGCATATACCATTTATTCGTATGGTGAAATTTGAATTTCTTGTACAATTCCCTGTGAATCACCTTACCCACCCAGTGGTGTCTAGTCTTTCTGCGCTATTCTGCTACACTCGCTCATTATGTGGTTGATCGTTACGTCTCTATCACCACATAACCTTCATCTGCTATTTTGTTGCATCTTATCTGTTCTTGCTTTGATATGATTAGTCCTTATGGCGTTGTTTTGTGCCGCTATTAGAAGAGATTCAGTTTCTCTCAAAAGGTTTCCCTTTCTTAACCATGTCCACGTCTTCTCGTGTGAAATGTCGCTTGTTTGTCGCTTAAAACGTTCATAGAGTTGTTTTTCTTCCCATTTTTGTCCTGTTGCTCCTCGTGTCGTCAGCATTTTTTTGGTGGTTGTGATAAGACTTCATTCGCGCTTTTATATATAGTCTTCGAGTCGTTGTATCGATGCGTCAACGCTGTCTTCAATACTGGCTAGCCCTTCTCCTCCTTTTCTTGACACATATAGTGTATTAACGTCATCTCTGGGCTGTTATGCCTTATGCATGGTTATTAGTTTCCTTGTTCTCTGGTGCATATGTTGAAGTTCTTCTTTCATCCACTTTAGTAATGGTCCCGACTATCTAACGAGGTGGGCAGCCCAGGTATTTATCACTTTTATAAGGTTTCTGCGATTTAGTTTGGTTTCGAGTTGCTTTTCTGTTCTCCTGAGATATTCTTTTTTTAAATTTTTCTTTCATCTTCCCTCGTTTGATTGTGTCAGCTTCCAGTATCCCCCAGTTTTTGTAGGCTTCCTTTTCTCTGAGCGTTCTAATTTTTCTTGATTTGGTAGCTCCATTCCTTCCCCCATATATCGTTTCCCGCTTTTCATTATTAGCATGCCGCATTTTTCTATACAAAATTCCATCCCTGTGTCCTGACAGAATATTCTCACTATCTGAATAAGTGTTTCCAATTCTTTTTATTTTTGGTAAACAGTTTGATGTCGTCCATGTTTCTTAGGTGATTGATATTTTCCTGCGATTTAATAAGTTTATACCCGGCCGTGCATTTCCTCAGTATGTGGTTGAGTTGCATCATCGCTATTACAAATAGTAGTGGTGATAGTAGATTTTCCCGGAATATACCTCTCTGGATTTTCGTTTCGGCTTAGATTTTTTGTCCTGCAATCTATTCCACTTTCCAGGTTTTCATGGTTTTCTTCATAAAGTTTATGATATCGTCTGATAGTTTATTCATTTCGATCGCTAGTCTGTCATGGATGGAGGTGAATTTTTTTTAACAAGACCCATGTATGCTATCATGGCCTGGTGTTTTCCAATTTGGTCTTTTCTTTAGTGTTCAATGTTTTTATGAAACAGAGTAAGTTTAAAACCCAAAATAATAATAATAATAATAATAATAACATTGATTCACTCAATCATGTTATTATCACTATAATTATTATTATTATTTTGGGCTTTAAACTTACTCTGTTTCATAAAAATATCGAACACTTAAAAATACATTTTAGGAAAAAATTTGGTGAATATCTAGTGAATTTCATTACACACACACACACACACACACACGCACACGCACGCACACACATGTATATATGATGAAAATGAGTGGAAAAGTGAATAAATCAAACACTCTCAACGGGTTTAATGGCAATATTTCGTTCTTTATAAACAGAAGAACTTCGTTTGACTAAAAATGTTTTGCGTTTTTCTACATTTTTGTAATTTGAGAAAATTGATAAACTAAGGGAGAATATAAAGAAGTATAAAGGAAGGGAAGGTATAAAAGGAGGGAAATGGTCTAAAGATAAGGGAAGAATAAGGAGGTTTGAGTTATGATGGTATTGGTTAATTTGGTTTTGAGTGTGACCTCGAAGCAAGGTGGCACCGAGTGTATCGCATTTCATTAGTGATTTGACCAGATTGTGATTTGACCAGATATTTTAGTGAAAAAGAGGGGAAGATGCGGTGGGGGAAGAGGTTTATTTAAAGAAAAAAAAGAAGAAAGAGGAAATTAAACAGGGCAAGGGTTAATGGGTATCCTGTTTCATCAAAGACATTGTAATGGGGGTATCTAAATTGAAAGGAAAGAAAAAAGACTGAGAGAAATTAGAAAAATCGTTCATAGTATGGTAGTGTTGAGTGTAAAAATGTTTTAGTTTTTGCTAATTTTTTAAATCCATTTTCTATTCTGATATTGTTTTCATGTAACATAATGTCTGCTAAGTAGGGTGAAATCTGATAGAACCCGGGACGTTGTTTTATGTGGTTTGTTTTGGAAATTACTACAGATTCTAACAATCAGCGAAATTCTTTTCAATGTACGGGTTTGATTAGAGTGGCTTTGGAAAAATTAAAAGTGTGTTTGAGATCTAACATGTGGGAGAAAAGGACATTTCAGTCGTCATTTAATTTAATTGATCGTTTGTGTTCGTTGATTCTTTTTCTAAACTGCGTTGGGTTTAGCCGATGTAATGTTTGTTACAATCTTTGCACGAAATAGAATATATGCCTGCGTGAGAAGTGGTTGCGTTGTTGGTTCGTTTCTAGATGTTAGTAAGGTTTTTTATAGTTTGTGATGAGGTTTGTATGATTGGCATTCCTAATTTGGTTAAGTTGTCATAGAGAGGTTTGTTATGTGCTAGTGAGTTGAGAGATAGGTCAGTGGGTAATGGGAATGGTAGGAGTGTTTTTCTTAAGTTTATTTGATGAGTGTATCTTGAGGGCTATATTTTTAGCGTTTAATATAGAAAATTTAGGGTATTTTAGGCTTTTAATGGAATTTTGATGTATCTAAATTCTTGATCTAGGTGTTGTGGGCTACATATCCTAAGTGCTCTTAGATAAAAGCCAATTATGAGGCCTGTTTTAATTTTGTTTTTGTAATGGGAGTAAAAAATGAATATAATCGTTTTGGTTTGTGGGTTTGTGGTAGACTTTAAACGTTAAAACATTTTGAGATTTTATAATTAGGATGTCCAGGAAGGGTAAGGTGTTATTTAATTCTTTTTCATATGTAAAGTTGATGGAGGGCTCAGCATTGTTTAATTTCTCCGATTTTTATATTTTGGGGTAGGAAAATGAGTATATTGTCAACATCTCTAAAATAAATAGTGTTACAAGGTAGTCTAGGTTTAAAAGGGCCGGATTCTAAAAACTCTAAAAATAGATAAGCAAGCACTCCGCTAAGTGGGTTTCCCATAGGAAGGCCAGATTTCTATTTATAAAATTTATTATTAAATTTGAAATAAATCATGTTAGTTATGTGTTTGCATATGTCGATCAAGGTGTTTATGGGAAGTGGTGTATCTTTCTTAAGTGAGGGTGTAGAGGGAAGTTATATCTTAGGTGTTCATAGTTTTGTTTTTTTATATCAATGTCCTTGATTTTATTAAGTCTCTGTGAGGGGCTGATTGTGCCGAGTAATAGGGTTTAATATTTTAGCTATAACGTGAGCTATTTTGTGGGTGGCACTACCAATGCTAGAAATGATGGGTCATATGGAAGTGCTCTTTTTTGTAGACTTTAGTTTGGCCATAAAATGTGGGGATTGTAGGGTGGTGTTCAATAAGGGATGTCCAATTTTTTGTTTTTTTACGAGTTTTTGAAGAGTTTGTCGAAAGAACTAATATCTTTGTTGATGGTAGTTAAATAAGATATTTCATATGTGTTTGTGTCTTCTAGAAGTAAATTGATTTTGTTTATGTATCTCTGTACATGATTACAAGGCCACCGCTTTTATCGGCGAGGGGAATGATGATGTTCAGGTTTTGGGTTAGGTTGGTTTGGTTTTATGGTACATCAACCATTGTAGGGTATTTAATATCAAATCTATTTTTATACCAATAAACAGTTCTATTTAAACAATTCAATTTATAAGTGCACAGTTTAGTTCTATTTGACCCATAGATGTGACTATCAGGTGCTACCATTTCGGGCGTAAGTGGACCTGGAAGCGATGGCAATAAAAGAGTATTCCGCATTCCCCAAAGCTCCAGCATTACTGGAGTCTCATTATCAAATTGTTTAGTGTCATATCCAGGATACTCGTTGGGAGAATGTGACCCCTCTGCAGAGATGCAGTCGGTGTATTCTCTCGCCCCAGCCGACTGGGCTAGGATAGTGCCTGTATATATCTTTTGGGAATTGTTTAGTTGAGAGACAGAGGCGAGAATGATTCCTTGGATGAAACCCTAGGAAAAGTCGTTGTCACATATATGTATGCATGTATGTATGCATGCTTCTTTTTTCTGTTATCTTCTACAAAGGGATCAATATTTAATACTGCTATATGAATAATCATCATTATAATTTTATCTGATGGGACACATTTGTGTATTCTTTTTAATGCTACTTATATGTATTTTATGTATATCTTAAATATTTCTTTTTAAGTAAATGAGCTTATCCTGTCTTTCCTTCTGTTTATTCAGTGTCAGTATATCAAGGATATAATAATTCTAATACTGATCCTTGGAGAGTTAAGACTCCATTAAACATCTTCCTTACCTCTAATCACCCTATAACAGTTTCAAGTGTAAAAACTAATGGATCTATTGCTCTGATAAACACAGAAAACGCAAGTATGAAAAACATAATTGTCTTCCCAAATGTTATTGCTATAATGATGCTCTATAAAGACACTAAGAAATAGTTCACTCACCCGATGATAACATTGATTTCTTCGATATTGTCGCATGATTTTTACAAGGAAACTATATAAACTCAGATAAAACAGTTTATGAGTTTGTAATTAAAATGTTGTCATTTCATCATTAAATAGTAAAACTCTGAAATTAGTGGACCAGTTCTTATATTTGGTTAGCATTATCGCATCTGCAGAAAGTGATGTCAACATACGCATAAATTTGGCACGGACTGCTATTGACAGGTTAATGAACATATAAAATAAAAAAGGAATTCCTGCAAGTTTTAGCCATGTCAGTACTATTATATAGTTTCACCACTTTGGCGCCTGGAGAAAAAGAACGCCTTTGGTGATAAACTTTTTTGTTATAGTAGTCAGAAAATGACCACTCGAATCAGCAATATAAAGAAAAACTAGCAAATCTTCACTTTTTTGAAAGCTATACACCTAAAACATATGTAAAATTTCAACATATTATTACTTTTAAATGTTGAGAATTGTGTCTCTGATAAAAAAAAAATTATAAATTTTCGAGATAAGTCGACGGGATTTTAGCCTGCCACATTTTATTTTGGGGAGGAAGAAGAAAACATTTTATCTGTAAAGATTTTCAAACGTCAGTAGATTGGGAAATGACAAGTTTCCTTTAAACGCGCCCCTCCAATCTCCATATTTGCTCCTCCGTTAAAAAAAAAAAAAAAATTAGATGAAGAGGCAGCTCGCAAAGCTTGATATATGGAATGCTGTTTGTCATAGTGGAAAGGGCGTTAACTTGCTTTTTATTTCCTTTTTTTTTCTCTGAAGTCGTTAATATAAACAAAAAGAACATTTTATGTTAGGACAACATGACATGGCGTCTTTATAAAACGGATGGTTTCTTTCACTTTATATTTTCGTTTAAAGATCTAAATATGCAAATTCACATTTATCTCCACACATCTATATTATAATTCTGCTTTTCCATTCATTCACACGTTACGCTTATCCACATACCCACCTCGTTGCCAAGTGGGATATTCTCCCGCCCTCCCCTTAACTAAGTGAGATTCTCTTCTACCTCTCCTCCACGCAGCCAAGTGGGATATTTTTCCACCCGCTGCCTCAGTCAATATTCTTCAACATAGATATTACTTCTTAAGATCAAACATTGTGTTCAACTCCTATGCCTCGTTCTAACTTCATCTATCTTCCCCAAGAATCGTAATAAACATGAATTATTGCATATTGGTTTGATGAAGACCTGATGAGCTTCAGATAACCGATGAGCTCTGAAGTTCTGATAAGCTCCAACTATGTATCGTGGAAGGCTTAAAGCAAAGAAAGAGAAAAAGCTCCAGATGTTCCTTCGCACCAGCGATACCATTATATACAAAATAGAATATACAGCAATATATTGATCTGGTAGCTTCAGAAGAATTAAATACAAACAAATGGACTGTGTATTAAGTATTATATAAATTATCATATATTTTTATTTTATTTATTGCAAAGGCAACAATAGGATTTATGTGTAGCAAAAGTCCACACCATACTTCTTGCTTGAACTGATTCTCACGATTTTTTCGTTTCGTGGAATTTCCACGGGTCCAGCTAGCATCAACTAATGTGTTAAAAAATTGCGAGACAGTTGCCTAATATATATTTCCTCCCTTTACCAGAATAACGTCGGCTAGGAAGTTGTGCTGGTATATCTATTCAGGCACGTTTTTAAGTTATCCATAACTAAGTTGTGTTTTTTGGGTGAAACTAAAAGGAATTTAGTGGTGTTGAGCGTTTAAATTTGTTGAACGCGGAAATCAACCGAGTGTTTCTGAAGTCAGCTTCAATGACGGAATTGCATTAAGTGTATGGAACAAATCATCGACATTAAGGAACAAGGTGATCATAAATGAGTGCAAATGGTCTGCAAAATCTGTTTATGACACACTTATCAAGAAAGACGATGGTTAATCGTCGGATAAAGAAGGCGAAATAGACAAACGGAACTTCTCTTAAGCATTAGGACCTCGTTGCTGATCCTCTCCTTTCAATCACTGAGGCCATGGAAGCAGGTAGAGAGAGAGAGAGAGACAGACAGACAGACAGAGACAGAGAGCAAATAAAGAAATCCACCGTCTTATATTGGGGGTTCACAGAACACGCCCTCTCACTTCTAGGTGACATCATTCGACCCGCTTCCACCACTACTGAGATGGCCGATCAGTGGTAATCACAGCAAAACCCGGTCAGGAGTTTTAGATCAAGCAAATCTTATTACAACTAACCTATCGAGCGAGATGTTGAACTATGTCAACTCATCTTTGTTCCAGATGCTGGCCTCTTTGATTAACTTACCTATTTGCACTGCAATATCATATGCTTACAATGTTATAAGATTCTGTTTCGTGTAATTTCCCCCTCAAAGGCTGGAAAATCTACCAAAAGCTTTTGAAAACTAAACGTTGTCAGCCTTTCACGGTTCAATATAAATATTCTTGGTGAGATGTAGGAACAGATATAATGGCGTCAAAATATGTTACCTTAGTTGGTCAACGACACAAAAACTCATGGAATACAGTGAACGTTGTATAGTCGATTAGCGATTAAGCTAATAATCAGTATCGTTGAACTGAGCTGTGCTTTCATTCAGTGTACCAGTTCACTTGGATGATATTAGTCAATGTTAGAAGCTAGCGTGTTTTACAGTGTCAATAAGCATTTTGGTTTTGGCTGACACAACTCATGAAATGTTATTTTTTTTTTTTGTTTTTTTCGTGTGAGAAACGATAAATGAAGGCAAAAATAAAAAAGAGAGAACATTAATAATTTAGCAAAAATTGGTATAATGGTTAAAGTGTTCGCCTATGGTCCGGGAGACCGGGGTTCAATCCCAGATCGAGTCATACTAAAGACTCAAAAATGAAACATGATGCCTCCTAGCTTAACACTCAGCATTTCGATATAAGGGTAAGTGGAGCAATTCAAGGAAAGTAGTGGCATCCTCCCCTTGCACCTTGGTGTAGTAGCTATTGAAAAGGAAGCCTTCGACTACGGTCGGGCAACTTACTTATATATATATATATATATATATATATATATATATATATGTATATGAGAGGTGAGCGATAGAGTGATGGTTTGCAAAGTCGTCCTGAAGACGATGGTTAATGAGTTTAATTAAACTTTTGTTGGAATTAAGCTGAACAATCGAAAACAATGTTCAATATCGGTGGTAGAGCATATCCAAGTAGACACGGTGTCAAAAGCGCTTAGTGACAGTCATCTTCTGACCTATATAGGGTTTGTTGATCACATAAGCGGAAAACTGATTGTCACTAACTGTTGTTGACTCTGTGTCTACTTCTCTCTCTCTCTCTCTCTATATATATATATATATACATCAATATATATCTTCCTGACGTAAAGTTAGGTGGGTTTCGATACTGGTTTGGGGCGTCTCGCATGTCTAGCCACACTGAAGAGTTGTGATACAACGAAACAATCTGTCTGAGGATGACAATATATACACTCCCCCACCCGGGGGTGTTGAGCATTCTGTCAAAGGAATATGACGGTTGCAACTCACGTAATGCAAAGCTCTTCTTGCCCTGTCGGCTGGGGCTGTAGAATACACACACACACACACACACACACACACACACATATATATATATATATATATATATATATATATATATATATATACATATATATATGATAAAAATGAGTGGAAAAGTGGATAAATCAAACACTCTCAACGGGTTTAATGGCAATATTTCGTTCTTTATAAACAGAAGAACTTCGTTTGACTAAAATTTTTTGCTTTTTTCTTCATTTTTGTAATTTGCAGGTTATTTAATGCCAAATTTTATGTAAATAATCAGTTCTTTTTCAAACAATTCAGTTTAGCATGAGTAAACAGTTTAATTTTCAAAAATATTTCAATTTCAAGCTATTCAGTTTAGTCAAACAGTTCTAATTCAGCTAATTCAGTTTAGTATAAGTACGGATTTTGTTTACACACAATTAAATCTCAAAACAGTTCGATATTAAACAATTAAGTTTAGTGTAAGTACAGTTTCAATGTCAAAAACAGTTCCATTTCAAATAATTCAATTTAGTCAAAAAGTTCTAATTCAAACACATCAGTTTAGCTTAAGTATGCAGTTAGTTCTATTTAACTCATATATAGGGCCCTATCAGGTGCTACCATTCCGGGTCAGAGTGGACCAGGGAGCAATGACAATGAAGGGGTGCTCCGCATTCCCCAAAGCTCCAGCATCACTGGAACCTCACCATCAGATTGTTTAGTGTAATATCCAGGACACTTATAGGCGGGAGGACTTACAACTCTGCTGAGAAGCAGTCGGTGTAGTCTTCAGCTCCAGCCAACTGGGCAATAAAATGAATTAACCCAACATATTATCTAATTATATACAAGATGGTATGTAATTAATTCTTTGCTGAATGTATCAATAAATTCTATGACTGGCAAAATGATTAATGTAAAAAAATAAAGGAATAATAAATTTAAAAAGTTAATAGAAGCAATTTACTTCATAAATGCTGCATGTTTGACTGAGAGAATTTTTTCAAGTTTTTTCTTCATTATTTTAAGCTTTGCGTTGATTGGTACAATTTTTTAAAAAATTTCCTTTCAGATTTTTTAGTCACTTTAGATGATATTATTTTAAGATTTTAGTAATAGTTTTGAATATAATCTTCTAAAATCTTCTGGTTATTACTGAAAACTTATCTATGACTATAGTCTTACGAGAATAAGGAAACAAAAACTTGTGTTCTCCGACAGGACGATTGCTGTTACAACGCGAGTTTCCTATATATCTATATAAGTAAGTAAGTAAAGTTAGCGACCATAGTCGAGGGTTACCCGAAGGCTCCCTTTTCGATAGCTACTACACCAAGGTGTAGGGGAGGGCGCTACTCCATTCCCAGGATTGCTCCACTTTACCCTTGAACCGTACCTTATAATGCTGAGTGTTAAGCAAGGTGGTATCAAGTACCATTTTTTAAAGTCTTTGGTATGACTCGACCTGGGATTGAACCCAGGTCTCCCGGGCCATTGGCGAACACTCTAACCGCTGGGCCAATAAAAAAGTATACCTCTCAAAAATTTTGATAAAAATTTAATTTTTTTCTACACTAAAGTTATAAGTATTTTATTTTTCCATTATTTCTAATGTATCATTATACAATCAAGATAGAGATTATTTGGTATTACTTATAAAATTAAAACCCCGTCAACAAAAAATATTAATGTCCAAAAATAAGTATATAAGTCTATAGTAATTTAGATATCCTCATGACGTGCTGCTAGCACAGATTTCCCTGGCCCTCTTCCCCCATTCGTCCCTATCGTCCATCGCTTCCGGTAGGTCTTCCTGGCTACATCCTGTATCAGTACAGTACTGTTGTAGATAGGTTCTAGCTGGTCGCCCAACATTTGCTCGTCCGTATGAAAGGGTCCACAGGTGTACATCGCTTATGAGTTCGTCCTTACTTCTCCGACAGTGTCCCGCATGTCTTGTTCGTTTAATTTGGATGGGTGGCAGGTGGCCGTAGAGCTACTGTTCTGTGGGATGTTACCTCCAGTATTAGTTCAATATGGCTTGAAGCATTCTTGTGCAATTGCTGTCAAATTTTTTCTCCATACACTTTGTCAGCGTCTATGTGGTGCATCCATATAGTAGTATAGACACGGCCGCTGCTTGGAATAAATTGCGTTTTATTTTATCGGATATGTCTGACTTCCATCTGACCAATAGCCAATCGATAGCTGCACATGCTTTCACTAGTCGCGTATTGATGTCATTTTCAGTAGATAAGACGCTGCTTCCGAGGTAGGTGAACTTGTCCACTAGTTTCAGAGAACCACCGTTTAATGGGGAGATATCGCTTCTTTGATTTTAGCCCATGAAACCTATTTTGTCTGCGTTCACGTGGAAGCCTTAGCCTTCTGCTGGTCGTTACAGACTCGGCAGTAGGGATTCGGCCTGGGTGGGTGTATTTGCCAGAAGATCTATGTCATCAGCGTAGTCCGCTTCCGTAATAGTTTATGCGAGGTATCGTCTTCTTCCTGCCTTCGCCAAAGTAAAGCCATTTTCTTTGATTAAATCTACCGACATTCGAAGCACGTTGTCAAAATAAATAATAAGCAGGTATTGGGATAATGTGTGCCTTGCAGCACGCCAGCGATAATGTCAAAGATGTCTGTGTCTCCATCCGATGAGCGAATTTTTATTTTACATTTTTTGTTTTTATAGAACATCATTATGGCTGTGACGGTTTCTTTGGGGAGACCATAGGCTAGAAGTATTTGCTACATCTGTCCTCTGTGTATGGAGTCAAATGCTTTGGAGAAATCTAGAAATAATAGTGTCGCCTCGTGGTCTTTTTTGTGCGAACACATTCTAAAATTCGACAGATTGTCAGAATTTGTGATATTGTGGATCGATTTCACCAAAAGCCATTTTGATTCTTCCGAAAAATTTTCTTAATTTCAGGTTCAATGTGGTTGAGAAGCAGGGCATTGTAAATCTTGGCCGCTATGGAGATAAGGGTTATACCTCGGTACATATTTACCAACCCCTCCGCTCGGGCAAGATATGACACAAGGTCAATTTTTAAGCGGAGTTTAACAGGTCTGAATTCAGAGTTTTCCTTCTCCTAGACGAGTTGCCTCATCAAGGCTGAAGAACCCAGTCTGCCCTACTATTTACCCATAGCTGGAGGGAGAATAATTAGATTCATACCTTTCCCAAGGGTATTAGTGCTATGTGAAATGCAATCAGTCTCGTCCAGGATTTGAACTCGTGTCGCCGTGTCCATAACCATTACACCACGGGCATCTCGGTAGAATATTGTATCGGTAGTTCTTGGCAATTCCAGGGTCACTCTTCCCGAGGAAAGGGAGGATACAGCCCTTTGTCCTATGTTTTGGTTATATACTGCGTTGCAGTATCGAAGCAGTATGTCGTCGATTTTCCTTGTTTTCCATACTTCTGGGAGTTTTTCTTCAAGACCGGCAGCTTTCCCGTTTTTCATTTTTGTAAGTTCTTCGTCGAGTTCTTCGTCAAGTTAACTGTCCTAGTTTGATGTCTAGTTCATTATAAATAATTTTCGTGATTGGTTCATCCGTAACTTTCGGGGATTTTCCAAGCAAACTTTTGAAATGTTGCTTCCACAAGTGTATTCGTTCTTGGCTGGCAGCTTTTAGTTTAGTTCTCACTTCAGTTACTGTCTGCCATGCTATTCTAGATTGTCTATCTTTAACAGAGTCTCTAATTTTATTGATCTGGACTAGGATGTATTCTGTTTGTGCTTTTAGGCCTGCTTTAGTTCACTTTGTGCCTTCTTAAGTTTCTGAGCGTTGGCATTAGTTGGGTTCCTTTTATTGCGTAGGGATGCGGTTTTCACCACCTTACGCTTTTCCTAACTGCTTAAATCACCAAGGGAACTCTAAGTTAATCTATTTTCTAGAGTGAAGTCCGTTAAGTGTTCTCCATTTCCGTTTGACGAGTTATGTAAGCTGAATTTGTTGTTTACGTTTTTACTTACTAGAGCATTTATGGGTTCATCCGCCTTATTTCATATTCACCATGCTGCTTCCCATGGGGTCTGAGATTTAACACGCGAGAAAAAGTCTCCTTTTCCTTTCTGCTTTCTTTCTCTCCTGTTACTTCTTTTCCCTCCCGCTCGTACATTTCTTAAGTTTTAACTTAGTATAAGTCCACAGTCATTTTAAAATTCACTGGATAGTGAGAAGTCGTTATTGTAAGATTTTTCCTTCTGATTATTCTTAGATCAATAATAATAATAATAATAATAATAATAATAATATCCACTGGGAAATGTGCAGGAAATTTTAATTCGACCATGCGAACAAATGGTATATGCACAACCCGGCACCTGTCCTAGAAAATGACTCGCATAAACTCCTATGGGACTTTAATATACAAACGGATCACCTAATCCCGGCCAGAAGGCCAGACCTTGTAATAATCAACAAAAAAAAAAAAAAAAAAAGAAAGAGAATCTGCAAAATTGTCGACTTTGCTGTCCCGGCGTACCACAGAATACATCTGAAGGAAAGTGAAAAGAAGGATAAATATCTCGACCTTGTTAGAGAATTGAAAAGGCTGTGGAACATGAAAGTAACGATTTGGCCAATTGTGATTGGTACCTTAGGCACAATAACTAAAGGATTATTAAAAGGCCTGGAGGACTTGAAAGTTGGCGGACGGGTAGAGACTATCCAAACGACAGCATTGCTAAGAACGGCCAGAATCCTGAGAAGAGTCCTGGAGACTTTAGGAGACTTGCTGTCACTCAAACTCCAGTGAAAAACCATCAGCTAACACTGATGTGAAAAACTCAAAAGGAGTAAATAATAATAATAATAATAATAATAATGACAGAAGAACATGCTTGTTAATGCCAAAATTTTGATCAAAAGTTCAGTTACCTTTGCAAAGCCTCCAATATTGGATTAATGCAGGATGTATAGCACTGTCGACTAATGCTCGCTTTGACTTGAATTCTCAAACCCTGTGTGAACCTTTTTCGTTTATGTGCTCGAGTTTTGACGTCATCCCAACTCCACTTTTTTTTTAATTACTTTGGCAGACAATGAAGATATAGTAAGTATATTTGCAAACCAAACTTGATTTTCTTTTGTTACAAAACATCAATGCTGTCGATTTTCATGATAAATAATAACTGATAATACCTGTTTTGATTCTATTGTGAGCTGTACAATATATATATATATATATATATATATATATGTGTGTGTGTGTGTGTGTGTGTGTGTGTTTGGTTAAAGAGAACAGACAAGTAAGCCGTTATTCGATTCATGTTAATACTGACATGTTGATATGGGTAAGACTAATTTCTAATCTATCACAGTTGAGTCACTTGTAATTATCGTTTAAAAATGATTTGAAGGTTGGTGATATCAATCTTCTGGCAATCTTTCAGTTTTTTAGATTTTTCTGACGCTTGCTTTTTAAAAATTGTTATTGTTTGCTTACAGTGGTCTGTTTTCAAGGTCAAATATATAATAGCTGATTTTAAGGCAGCTTAATTACTGAATCCAAAAATTTACTCATTTTTTTCTAATCAGATCAACTTCTGAAGATAGAAGCTGTTACTTGAAATGTATAGATCATTATTATAACTATTTTCTTGTTGGATCAAATAATGCTTTTATTAAAGGCTGATATATTCGCAGAAAGCTCACATTGCACCATAGAAAATCGAAAAATACACAAAAGATGTTCTTTATGGATGAAGGATTTTTTCAGGGACTTCTTCCTGTGCTCGACAGCCACCGCAAGTACCAGCAGTAGTCAGCGAGAAAGTTTATATCCCACCGGCCTTGGTAATATTCTTCCATAATGTGAATGTGTTGATCTTCACTCAAATCTCCTTAGTTCTTTGGAAAGTGTAGTTTGACTGACATTTATACTCCGAGTTGGCAGAAACACTTCAGTTGCTCTTCAATTTCCACAGTCATTTAAAAAAATTCACCGGATGGTGGGAACTCGTTATTGTAAGATTAAACCCTATAAAGATTTTTTTCCTTCTGGTTATTCTTAGACCGATAAATAATAATAATAATAATAATAATAATAACGATCGAAGAACATGCTTGTTAATGCCAAAATTTTGATCAAAAGTTCAGTTACCTTTTCAAAGCCTCCAGTAATAATGTAAAAAAGTATAGCACGGTTCTTTCCCAGAAAGTTTGTAACTACTGTGACTTCAGTGACTGCCAAGCAGACAGTTCAGCTTCATTTAGTGCTTCGTTAAACATTGGGTCCTTCATGCGTTCTTTCATTTGAGGGTCGTCAAATATACCAGCCTTGAGTTTCTCCATGCTTATCTGTGGAGGAAAGAAAACTCGCTGCCTTCCCTGTCCATTGCCTTCACAAAGTTCTTCATTACTCCTAACCTGATATATAAGGTCGGAAGAAGTTCGCTTCAACGAGAGGGTGATACTGAACGTTATGTGAACCAGGTTTTAACCCTTGTCTTAACGACCACTCTCGTCTGGCAACTCGGCTGTCCCAGAGACAGAGAAAACAAGGATATTTTGTGTACCTAACTTAGAGCTCTAGGGCCAGTCCAACCACCTGAAAATCTCCACTGACCAACCATTTGTGCTCCTGGTTGTTAACAACAAATGATCCATGCTGTTGTGAGTTTCTTTCCTTTGTACTGAATGTCTAATAGGGACAGGTGAAAAACTATTCCCATTATGTGTAGAAGAACTGCTTTGAGACTTCTGTTGGATGAGTTAATAAAAAGTCTCCATTCCGTATCATCATTGATTTGATCAATCCAGCAATGTTGTTACAATAAACTGACATCCTGAAACGTGAAGAACTGTCTTAATTATCTCTCACGGCCTCGATACCAGTCGAACGTCGTTCCTGGTGGCAACAGATGTTTCTCTAAAGTCGTTGAGTTCTGCTTATGTCAAGGGTACTGGCTGGTCTTCCTCTTCTGGCTTGTATGCGTCATCCCCAGCTACAACTGTCAAGTTACTACATTCGGAATCAGAGCTATATTCCACGTTACCATCTTGTTCAGGAAAAGGAATATCGGAGGCATGAGGGGTTCATCTTATGGCAGAAGGAATATCGCTTGTTCTTGCGATTTATTACTTTTAGACTTATCATACAGAAATAGCAGTCTGTAATGTGATCTTTTCCTTCCCTCCAGACCATAGGAATGGCAAATAACTCACTCTTCGTTTTACCATTTTCCCAATCCCTCAAGTTCTCCACATCCTGATCCCCGAGTTTGACTCCAAAGTAATCGTAATATTCCTTCTTCACAAGTCAGTAATTTTTGCTTGACGGTTAGGAGGAACAACATAACCGCAGGTATAACAGAACCTGTCAGGGTTATTCTTAGACCTGCAATCTATTCTTACAGGAATACAAGGGTTAAAATGAAAAGAGAAAAAATAAATCAGTCCTTAACTCGTCGTTGAAGCTTGACACAGTATATTAAAATCATTTTAAGCTGAGGGACAAGCCCAGTTCCTTCTTGGTATGTCGGTGTTAGCAAGTAGTGTGGTATAAAGTAGTTAGGTATACATATAACATTATATTCAATACCCAACATCAACCACCCACGATCAGCTGTGACAAGTAGAGTCCACAGGCTTTTGAATAAGTGTTATTATCGTATACAACTTGTTATGAAGTATTCAAGTTAGAAAACCAGACCTGACCAAACACAATGAATGGTATTTTTGAATTCAGCATAAAATGATGATCATATATCACATGATAAACCTTTGACCTTTGGAAGGAAGTTTTAACGCAGACCAGTGTTATCTACTGTTCTGTACCAACGTGATAAGTGTCTTTAAACCAAAGATTCATTTTATTTTACGATATTTATTTCTTTTTGATGATATTTTAAATTATGTGCTTGAATTGTTCTTATTTCATGTTTCGACTTTCTTATTTGCAATTGGGACGACAAAAGGACATCTCTAAATAATAAAAGAGCATCTCCAAAAACCTTATTATTTCTAGGCTAACATTTTTCAAATGGTGTTAAGAAGTTTGCTAAGCATGAAATTGTCTGAGAGAAAATGAGAGAAAAATTGATTGATGCGAACTTAAAATGCTGAAGACAAGCCTGGAACAGTCTGAAGTTATAGTTTCAACTCATACGCTGCAACTCAATCGAAAGGAGCTTCATGAATAAAGGCTGATTTTTTTAGATTAAAAAAAGAAAACATAAATAGGAAGTAGAATACTTGTACAAACCAAAATCTTTTCGGATAAATTTTCTGTAAACAGACAAAACCAGAACATTTCTATTTCGAAATACACCAACAATTTTTTATAGACTATGAAGGTTAACTGCTAAAAGTCTTGACCGCATTAAAGATTTGGGATGAAAACCTTCTATTCGGTGTCAGTAGATTTTGTTTATAGATCATTAGTCATCCAGAAGAATAAAAATCAAAAGCAGATATTCATAAACACACAAGAAAAAAATGAAGTGACGAGTTAGCTGTTTTAAACTGGCCATCAGTGAGTTCTGGTGACAATCAAGAAATAAAATCCTTGAAGAAAGTGGAAATATGCCATTGGGTAAAAGAATCCTATGAAAATTCAAGAGTTTGAATAAATAGCTTTGTAGGAACGGAAGAAACATTCAGCTGACAGCAATAAGAAAAATACTGATGGCTACAAGAAATATTTGGAGAAGATTATCATTGCCAAAAAAGGGTGTGCAACAGTCAGAGATAAAATTGAGTGACTTTTATACTCTTCAGGTTATGTTTTATATTTTTTCTTTGAAATGTTTATTTATTTATATACATTAAATTAGTACATTTCAATAATGAAGAGGGATTAGCGTACGGTTATCGTCGTAGGAAATGGAATTGGCGAACTGTGTTCATATCCTGAACAAGGTTGTTTACTTTTCCCTTTAATGCCTTCAGAAAAAGTTTGAATCCTTCTGTTTTTCCACTAGCTCTGGGTTCTTTAACCTTGGTTAGGTATCCAGTCTGGGAGAAGGAAAACACTGTACTCAGACCAGTTTTACTAAGTTAAAAAATGACATTATGTCACATCATGCTCGTTACAGAGGGATAAATGTAAAAAATGTTTTTAATTACTTTCAACATTCAGAATAGTTTGACAAGATAAATTGAATTCCAATTCATTTTTGAACCGAAATTCAATACATGGCTGCGAATAAAAATATATTATATGCTAATAAATGTGACCAAATCTCTCTCTCTCTCTCTCTCTATATATATATATATATATATGTGTGTGTGTGTGTGTGTGTGTGTGCGTTCAGAATTTTGAATCATGAGTTTTATTCAGTTTTTTAATCTTATTTTTTACATTTGAAATATATTGTGATATTGCACTGCATTTTCGTGCGCTCCAAAGGAAGTAAGGAGACAGTAAAGCAGCAAGGGGAACTTTGTCTCATCTTGAAATTTTTGTACAGGACATTGTGTCTTCTTTGATAAAAACAGATGAACATGGAAGAAAGACTCTATGTGTGTGTGTGTGTGTGTGTGTGTGAGAGAGAGAGAGAGAGAGAGAGAGAGGAAAAGGAAAATGTTTATAAATGAGGGAAGAATGAAAAAAGAGAAGACGAGAAAATAACATACTAACTTTTCCTGAAAGAAAGAAAGGAAAAAGGAAAGAAAAAAAATCACCATAGCTGATGTTAATAAACAACAGTTAAAAGGATTTTTTTTAAAAAGTGAATGAAAAATATAATAATACAACAAAAAAGAAAAAAATCCGAAGAAAGAAATTTAAAATAAAGAATAAAAATATCAAAAATGTAAATTTAAGGTTTATACAATATTTTAATCGTAAAACAATTCGCAATTCATTTATATTTCTGGATTTTCAATGCATTTCTATGATAAAATCTGATTGACTGATTGGTTTTAATGTCATATCAATCCGACTCGGGTTATTTTTTATCTTGTGGTTAGGTAATCGCGTTAATTGTACGTTCATATTTATATTTTTGTGTAATTGTTTTTTGGGATTGTTGTTATTAGGTATGTTTTTCCCACAATTTGTGGTGGCTCATTATTGAAAGGCAAACGATATAAAGGATGCAGACAAAAGAACATTCTCAACAAAGTAATACAAACAAAAATACATTTATATATCAACAAGTATATTTAAAAAAAATATTACGAATGTTCAAAATATAGTTCGTTATATATTCGTGTTTGTGTATAAGCGGTTATTATCTAGGTGTATGCAAGTAGACTAAATATTAACAATATTCTATGGGCTATATGTGCATGTTGATAAAGTACTAATTAGTACAAAGGTACTAATACCGCGGCCCCTTATCTCTTACTGGTTTTGTCGAAGAGTCTGAGGTTGTATGAAGGTTTTAGGCGGATAGGCAGAACATGAGAAGAAGGAACTCGCACACTATATACGTGCCCATTGTATGTTTCTGGAGCTACGTGTCGTTAGCTGGGATTCAGAATGTAAGAGAGAATGAGAGTTGTCTCTTAAAGTCAAAATGTAAGAGAACGAGTTGCTGGAAGTCTAGAGTATATATAGTTAAACCTTGTCATGCGATCGGCTCCAAACACACCGTTTATTTTGCGCGGGACAAAATCAAAGGTGCGGACGAAGTTGGGAGCATAAATCAAATGACTTCCCTGACCAATAGGTTCCCGAAACTAATTAGTTTACCGACGTCTACTATCTTTGTTTCGGGAACAAGTAAATCAGTATCCTATTTTCGAGAATTTTTTTCATATTACGGCCATTAAAAAACATGGAAGTGTAAATCCTATAGTTCCTTATCTATTTATTTATTTATTTGCACACAGTTTTATCGAATACGAGCACCGAGAAAGAGTGAACCAGGGAGCAATGGTAATGACCGAGTAGCTCGTAGATCTCCAAGACTGGAACCTCACCATCAAATGTAGTTAAGTGTCATACTTAGGACACCTATTTCTCCTTTGTCGGGGATACTGTCAGATCCATTGAAAGGATAGAATAAAATTTAAAGAAAATTTACATTATACACAATTAATAATTTGAGTCTATTGCATTAATTCAAGACCACTGATCATGAACAAAAATAGAATTAGACAGAAAACATATATAAAATCAAAGTAAGAGAAATATAATCCGAAAGAAGAATAGTAAGTAGAAAGAGAAAAGATAAGAGCTAAAAAGAAAGAAACAATTCAGATAAAATAATCGGAAATAAAAAGAATCAAAGAAAATGATGAGAAAAATCAAAAGAGGTAGAAATTTAGAAGATAGGAAGCTAGAAAATATAGAAAGCCTTATAAAGTGTGTTAGAAGAACCGACAAAAGAATTGATATTGAATTGAAAGAAGAAGAAGAAGAAGAAGAAGAAGAAGAAGAAGAAGAAGAAGAAGAAGAAGAAGAAGAAGAAGAAATGCTAAGTGAAAATCACTTTAACTTTCTTCATAGTTGTTCTTTTCTTTGTGTTTATCTTTCAATCCGTTAAGTGATGTCGGCCTTTCTCAGTCAACAGACACAAAGACAATATTTTCTTTTCTTGCAAAGAAAGCCCCAGAAAACAGATGACATTAAAAATAAATGACGTCAGGTTTTTGCTCTTCTATTGAAGGACTGTATTAAATTTCACCAGTCATTTGATTTTGGATTTTAACACTTTTCAACATAATCGGGCGTTTGGGCCTTCACGTATTGATGGCTGGTAATTAACTGTTGCCATTTCGACCTTCCAAAAAGTTGTAGAATCATAATTAAATCTCTCAAATTTGAAGTCATATGCTATCATTATTTAAAAGAAATGTTTATCAGCATCTATTTAGATTAAATGGTAATGTACCAAATTAAATTTATCAGAATTTTTAAGTGTCGAAAGTAATTAAATATTTTTGAATTTAAATGTAGTAATTTCAAAAATGAAATATAGAATATTGCCTAGAGAGCAAATTTATTCAAATCAAAATAAAAATCTTCAAAACAGTACATTGGGATATTTTAAATTCTGATTTAAAAAAAGCCTTATTGATATTTATTTGTGTATTAAAGCACTCATTTAATTTGCGTAGTTAAAAACTATTCATAATGTGTGGTAAATAAACAAATTAATATAAAAAGGAGACTGTGCAATTTTTATCATTGTATAGTTATCTCCCTTGAAAGCTATAATGATCAGGGTGAGTGCGAATGTAGATCTAACATTATTTTTGAATTGCAATACTCTAATACTCTCGGAAAAGGCATGAATCTCTTTGTGCTTCCCATAGCAATTGGTGAATAGTAGAGCAGATTAGGTTCTTTAACAACCATTCTAGGAAAAGGAAAAATCTGAACTCAAAGTAGATATACTTCGCTTAGAAATTGACCTTGTGTCACATTCTACGCGTGGCAGAAAGGTTAGGTAAATTCATTCTTTCAATGATGGAAGATAATTTCAGTTTTCAAAAGTGTTTAAAGGGAATTTTGTTCTCTCTCTCTCTTTGGTGGCTCTGGGTCCTTTTTATCCAAACTGATAAGTGGTCTTTAATTCTAACACGAAACTCTCTTTGGTATGTTGGACAAGAAAACCTTGAGTAAAACAAAGCAACTTCTTAAAAAATATAACACTAAACTGTATGATTATTCATATTCGGTTCATTCTGATAAATTCGTTTAACAATTTTATTCAGGACAATTAAATCCATAAGGTTTGTATCCCCCACCCCATTTGGCCTTTATATCTTAATAATCGGGTTTATTGTAATGTTTTTATTAGTGTATATCGTCTAAATGCTCTAACTTTTAGCAATCCACTTTGCAATTCAAAAATAGACGAGAAGCAGGCGGTATCCCACAAAAAACTATGTCAGACGAAAGACTATGTATTTATCGAATGCTCTTCGTTAAGACATCTGTCCAAGTCGAATCTCTGCAGTATAGCTTCGAACAATCAACATTAGCCTCTGCGTGAATGTCTTTTAAACTAAGAGAAGCCATTACCACTTTAAGTAGAAAGACTCTGAAATTAGAAGAGCAGTTCATATATCTAAGCAGCAATATCTGATCTACAGAAAGTGATGTCAGCATACGCATAGGGGTTGCCAGGACAGCTATATTGAATTCAAGGTGTTTCTCCGGGCAATCATTTTTTCTGTTAGAAGGGAAAACATTTGTTTGGTTCCCGGGTTTTTTTTATGGGCGAGGTATTGTCTGGAGACGCATTTGATGGGATGTTCCGCTTGTGCTACTTTGTATAAAGTATAAATATTGATTTGCGTGTGTGTGTGTGTGCTGAAGTTAGATTCCTGATCACAAGCTGGTGGCTGATCAACACTAGCTGGGTCACCCTAATAAAGGTGTATGATGTTGAAAGACCCGAAACTCCTAATGATTTCGGGAAGAACATCACTGACGATGTGGTCAGAGGCACCAGAGAGTATATTCCTTGAAACAACAAGTCAAATTCCAAGTAAATGATAACAAGCATTATAAAACATGGTTCGATGATGATTTGAAATTTTGCAACTTCGCTCAAGTTTCTGAAATTCCTTGCCCGTATCAGGTCGTATATTACTAATCCTAATTCTTTAACAACTGGTGACATCTGACACTGGGATCATTTAAAAAAATAATCTATATTCATGTTCAAAGTTTATTCCCAACATATTCAGACGAGTTTATCTGAACTAAAACAACATTCTCAGGCTCATATTTAGTTGCTCCCTTATTGCGTAACACACTGGATAGCTCAAGTACTCCACCTTGTACAGCCGCCAGCCAGTCTGCTGGTCTCGTTCCACATTCTGTTGACCATCTATCACCGGTCTTTTTAGGGCAGCTCTCTCTTTCTCTGGGCTATTGGCATTTAACGGACTAATATGCTGGTCTTTCGGTTGGAATGTCAGGAACGCTCTGACCAGAGACGTAGTCTGAAAGGATGGTTAACACGAAAAACAGCTGTGAACTACATGTGACCTCTTTATTTAACTATTTTATCTATTAAACAGATAAATTGATTTTAACGGTAAGTCAACCCGTTTAGGGTTATTTTGTGCCATGAGGTTAGGCAGTTGTGTTCAATATACGTTCATATTTCCATTTTTTTGTGTAGTTGCTTCTTAAAGACATTGAAGACAAATAATTCTTAAACAGATCTACTTGACCCATAGATGGGACCCTAACAGGTACTACCACTCCAGGAGAGAATGGATGTCGGGGACATAGCAATGCAGGGTTACTCCACACGACCCAGATCTCCAGTACTGGAACCTCACTATCAGATACTGATACTCCTTTCGGGATCGATTTAACCTGTTTGCAGACAATTAGTATTCTAAGCGTCACTGTCAGGGCTGGAAAGAGTGGATTATATGCATAGTACACTTTGATCCAACCAAAAAACGCAGGGATTTAAGCTATAATTCAATATTTAACAACCTCCACATACGAATAGAATCTGATATGTTTTATTTAACATGGGGACCCACATACGTACATGTGAGCAAAGACCTGTCTTGAATTTTTTGCAGTTTCTTTCGGGGTTTTTTCAAAAAATTTCAACAGTTCCATTTTATCCTCTTAGAAGTCGCGTTGAAAATGAGACTTTTATGAGTTTGTTGAAGAATAAAACATTTAACTTAACCCTTTTCAGACAGACCAGTCATTGTTAGTCTGCCAAACAAATGAATTTTTTTACAATTGAATGTAATGATAAGAAGTGGTGTTACATAATAAATCGGTGAGATCTACTTTTGATATTTAGTGTAACATTTAGATTAGATCCTGAACGTTGAATCGAAAAATACATGAAATTCAACGGGTTTGATGGACAGCCGTTAAATTCCGAGTCAATCTGTGATCACGACTCTGATTGGATAGTTTCAGTGATTAAAACGGCTCTGGAGTTAGAATCAATTAGTTTATGAGAAAAACTCGATCTGAGTCGTCGAAATTTCCATCTTGCTCTCTAAATTCTTGATTCGGCCAAACGGGTAATAATAATTAAAGGTTGCCGAGAAATAATGAAGTAAAATGTACACATGAAATTATGGTGGTCACGTTGTCATTCCTCATCATCGAATAAAAATAAGAATGTCGACACGAAGGAGATAGCAGAGCAACCAAGGCAACAAGATGAGACAAGTGGAGAAGTGAAGTGAGGTGAGGAGATGGCAGCTGACCGATCATAGCTGACTCGTTATCATATAACAAGATGATCGTAAAGTAACGTCGAACGATAGAAAAATGATTATCCGACACTGGTCATGGGTTGGTATCTGCAATTGAATTAGTCCAAGCTACATAACGGTTATTTTATTTTATAATTTTTCCTCAGTAGATAATCGTATTTCGATTCAATAACAAATAGATAGAGATTCATGAATACGCTGGAGGATTACGTTGACTCTAAAAATGTCTATGGGTTTGTAGAAAAATGAAAGATTGGTGCTTTACGTTTGTTTTGCAAAAACTGTGTGCATTACTTGAAGGATGGAATGTAAATATTGCAAATTGGAAACTTAGAAACATGCCGCAAGAGGCAGGTAGATTGACAGAAATAAAGTGCGACATCTATCAATCTATCTCATTCTGTTCGTTATCTATCTATCTATCTATCTATCTCATTCCTATGTCAAAAAGAAATATTAAAGTGAAATTCACGTATTAATACTTCAAAGAAAAATTTCAGTTTAAAACTTGTATCTTGTTGTAGAACGGGTTTCCATCTAATTTTAGAAATGTATCATATATTTACTTAAGAATTCTATCTTATGAGTCATAATCTCTGTTGTGTTATCAACGCTGCAGCATATCAAGTGTGTATTCACTTTTTTTTCATGTAGTAATGACACCAAAGCTTTCACTATTAGAACTTTGAAAAACACCGTCTATATTGCATCTCTGCATCCACTTACCCTTCCGCAGCCAAGTGAGATATTCTTGTACATCTTCCCACTCCAGAGAAATGAAATATTCTTCTAACTCTTTCATTCAATTGGAGTATTCTTAAACGTCAATTTTATCTTGTTTCTAGGCCCCATCTTGCACATAAAAACAGCTTTTTGTGGTTAGAAATTAGGATTTGTTTCATTTCTTGAGTATATACAATAATTATTTCTTCTTGCAGAACCTGAGAAAATTCTACGCGACGAAAAATTCAAGAGGATTTATTCTTTCAAGGAAGGATCATTTACAATTTTGTTACCTATAAGTCATGTTGTTGCCTTTTTCCTTATTATTCAAGTACTAGAAACAGCATGGGATCACGAGGAAAGACGATAAGGCAAGAAGCAACCACTGGCCAAAAAGACAAGATGGTGGTAAGATGCCATCACCGGCCGAGAGAAGTTGACTCAACAACAATACTTTAACCATTCATGCTCCTAATATTCATCTCAAGAAAATTAATTATACGAGTTGATTTTTGTAAATGATATTAGTTGTTTCTCTAATAAATCTGTTTGGATATTGTTTCTCCCCACTAAAAAAAATTCAGATCGTCTATCCAATTTCCAACGACGATAAGCACGCCTTCAAATCAATTCTATCTACTCGTGCATAAATCAAGTATCAGTCAATCCTTGATTTAATTTATGGAATTAGTTTTTGAAACCAATAGTAGTTCCTAATCTTTTTCATTTTAAATAGTATGGCATTCGGTATTAAATGTTCATAGGTCATCATTCATCAAATATTGAGCTGACTGAAAGCTGTTTAACTTTAGCAATCAAGTGAGAACAGGTACTTTAAGCATGAGAACAGGTACTTTAAGCATGAGAACAGGTACTATAAGTATGACTTGTATGTAAAGCTCTTGTCTTGTTCATTATTATTGATTGAATGATTTGAACGGCTTGTCAAACTGTTTAGTCCCCTTCTTAGAGGTTAGAGAATCACGTTCATTGTACATTCATATTTATATTTTTGTGCAGTTGTTTCTTAATATTTTTTTTATAGTCCAATAAAATACGGATTTTTAAACTGATCAACTTGACCTATAAATGGGATCTAAACAGGTAATACCACTCCGGGTCAGAGTAGACCTGGGAGTTATAACAATGAAGTGGTACCCTACATTTCCCAGGCTCAAATAGATCTATTTAGAAAACATTAGTATAAGTAAAAACTTTTAAGAAACAACATAAAAATAACCTCTTGGCACAAAATAAACCTAAACGGGTTGACATGGCATTAAAATCAATATCTGTGCATTCGGCCCGCAAAAAATTGATCTTTTAAAAGTAGAATCCTTTAAAACCGTTTTCTTATCCTTGGACAAGATGCGAGAAAAAATAAAAACAAATAAAAAACAACTACAACAAACAGACAAACAAACAAAGTGTACTTTGACCCAGAGACTTCAAACCCTTTGCGACACTTTCCTGTTGCCCACAAGAGGTCAGTAAGAGTTGGGTATAATATTCCTGACACTGGTCCCCGAGGTTAGGCAAATTTTTTCCTTGTCCATACGTTTTTTAGCCCCCCTCTCTCTCTTAAACTAATCATGAATTGCACTCTATCCCGATATGAACTTAGCGATTCCTCTTCCTCTTCTTTTCTTCCTCCTCCTCCGATCTTATTTTCATGTGGGACATGGCAATAAATAGATCAGTGAGCCTGGTCTAAGTGACTTCAACTCGTCTGTATATTAGTGGTGCAAGACAATCATAAAAAAGAGTCTATCGCTGGGGAGTATTAATAGTAAGTCTCACTGGGTACTCATAACTTGAAGTCTTAAGAAACAAAAATGTATATTCAGAATCATTTGAAACAAGTATTCTATTCTCGTCTTACAGCAAAGTAGTTAAACCAAACGGCAATAAAATAATGGGTCAAAATAATTTTTAAAAATCCCAGATCGTAGCTATGGTGAAAAGGCAAGGTGTTATTGACATAAAACAAAAGAAAGAAAATGGAAAGTAAAAAAAAGGTCAATATTCTCCAATAACCTCAGGGTAAAAAAAAAAAGATTATGAAAATATCAGGTTTCGGACATGCAAATACACATCTGGATCGTACGCTAACTTTGAGAACTGAAAAGTCTTGAAGAAGCCGCCAATTCAATGAGGTGGGTGTCGTAGGATCGTCTTTTTATTTATTTATTTACATTTTTTTTGTTGCTATGTCTGTTTTGAGCTTGATGGACAGGGATGGGTCTAAACGGAGAGGTAAGATGAGTGGAGGAGAAGGGGTAATCTTAAAAGATGGCAGAACACTCCCGGATTGATTTTCGAAATATCAGAAGTCATTCAAAGGTCCAATAGAAGTTGTTATCCTACGATAGTTCTCGTTGAGTTGCTCCCGACTACGAAGATATACTTTGGTTTAGACGTTTAGTATAATGATTTTTGTAATCGCACGAATCAAAATCCTGAGTTTTCTTTATCAGGGTTCTTTTGGAAAACAAATAAAACTTTCTGATCCGGGTGATCACGGCCATTCTAAATTATTTCCAGATAGAAAAACTTACGAAATTTAATGGATTCAGTTCTTCGAAAATGCAGATTGTTTATATGATCGAATTTCTGTGTCGTGTTCGGTTTCTATGTCGTGAGGCGGTAAGTTTCTACTGGGATACTCTTTGACTGAGCAAGTGCATTAATCTCTATAGATCTGCTTGCAACACCTGTTGGATTTTGATCGGTAGGTACGTAGTCTAACTGTTCTAGAGAAGAGAAGTTTCTGATGATCTCTACACAATAATTAAAGGAGAGGTAAAATCTGAGAGAAGTGTTATTAATGTATCCAAAGACGACCTTGTTGTCAATGAAGAATCTTAAATTTTCAAGTTCAAGATCCAGTTCCTCAAACACAATTTCGGCGACTTCTGAAGCCAACGTGAAAACTGCAAGGCCGAATACAGGTGGTAATTTAGCTTAAGATGAATCCTGTATGGCAGGAGTTGATAACTTTTAAATACAGCAGTAACGGTTCTGGTAGAAGTAACCGAGAATACATACAACTCTATGCGTTAATCAAGTGCCCGTATAATAGCGAGGAAATTTTATTTGACAACGAATCCTTCCTTGCAGTCCAGTCTCATCCTTATCCAGCAGGAAAAGAGTTCATCCCAATCACTTAACCTAAACCAGAGTTCCATGAGCAGAAATTTGCCCTGTATAGAAATGGGGGCTTGTAAACTGAGATGATCGTAGCAAGCAAGCTTCCCTTCCATATCGATATCTTTGAAATTGGATACATGTTTCGAAGAGGGAAATGCTATCATGACAAATTGGGAGTTGGAAGCAATTTTGTGTAGACGAATCTATCACATGGCTAACATTTTGTGTTGCTTCAAGTAAGTTTATGGTTCTGTTGGTCGATGGAAAGGGAATAAGAAGAAAGTCTACCGTAATTCAGAATCTGAATCTTGTAATCATCGAAGTTTTTAGTCCCATGGTCTGCTATCCAACACGTATCACTCACAAAAACCCCACCCAGTTATGTCTATTTTCTGTTTCATTGTCTTATGGACGTCGCGTCTAAGAGGCTGGATTAAAACAGTAAAAACCAGAACGGGGATATTTTACGATGTGTTGAAAGAGTGTCGTTACTTTGGAAGTGTGAAACTCGTACCTGTCGTCAGGGATATAAGAGCACTCAATCAGTGAGGAAAGGCTGATCTGAAGATTCCCGGCTAGAGGTTGGATGGCGAATTCAGTAGCTTTCTTTCACGTCATTTCTCTTAGACCAGCGCATGTGTGTTATAGTGTAAGCTGTTTTGAGACCCTTCACGTTAAAGGGGTCGAAAAATTCCGATTTGGCTAACAATCGATTACTTTGGTCAATCTCTCTGATAATCCTGAGAGAAACACTTTTACTGAGCAGATTTTTGAATATAAACTAGATACAAACTGTTTGGTCAACATTGTGCTTGAGTAAACGTCCCTTGTGTCGAAGTTGTTGGTTGTGGATTCGAGACCTGAAAACAAGGTTGGGAACTTCAGCAGTTTGTAAATTCCTCTATTTTCGTTTCATATCTATTTACTTTTGTGTAAAGCGGTGATTTCTTGGTTAATACGTGTTTGTTCTGCTAAGAGTAACTATTCTCTCCTCCTATTGTTTTAGCTTTTTCTAAGACTTTTCTGACTGGACCTTTTTGTGATTCTTAGTCCGCGTAACTTTATGTTTCCCACGAAGAGTCAATGTTGACTGCCAAAATCGTCGAATCTTCTGGTGTAAGACAGTGAGCAAGCATATCATTTCACTCATCATGAGATGATCGGTGAGATAAATGATATTTTTTCTTTGGTGAAGGATGACGTTAGTTCCCTTCGACAAAAGACAATAAATCAGCATGCTTTGGTTTGTAGAAATCCGTCTTTTTTCAGACTAGTTTCTACCTTCCATTTACAGGGAACTACTAAAAACCAACATTTAACTAAACGGAATATTATCAAATAATGAATAAAAGTAATAGAAATAAAATCAGAGACAGATGATATGGTGTAAAGTAAAGGTGTTATGAATATAAAAAGGAAGAAAAGAAAGAAAGGAAAAAGTAAAGAAAAGTTCAATATTCTCTTATAACCTTATAGTAAAAAAGATTATGAAAATGTCAGGTTCCAGAGATGCAAATGCACATCTGTATGATGGGATAACTTTGAGGTGACTGAAAAGTCATGAAGAAACCTCCTATTAAATGATGTGAGTGTCAGGTAGCATAAGGATTGTCTGTTTTGTTGCCAGGCAATTTCTAACTGAGTCTTAAATGCTGGCGAGCTTGACGGATAAGGGCAAATCTAAAGAGAGAGAGGTGATATGTGTGGATGAAAAGGAGGAATCTTAGAAAGCACAAAGTGGGTAAACAGATTCTTATCTCGATAGATCTATTTGACCCATAGATGAAATCCTAACAAGTATAATTTTTCTCCAAGAGAGAGTTGTCCTTGGCAATGAAGGAATATTTTACACTCCTCAGACTTCTTTAATTAGAGTTTCACAATCTTTTGCTGTTTACCCAAGACACCATTTTGTTTAGTGAGAAATGTATTCATCCCCTTCAACAAGGCGAAAAATAATAGAGGTCTTCATCGAAGTGGGGTTTAATGTCTATCTTTTTTTTCAAAAAATGCTTATTTCGCTGACCATAACTTCTGTAGTGAGATCGATTCTCACTTTGCTCTGTTGGTCTTAGGTCTAAGCTGATACAAATATACCTAATGTATCTCCCCCTTTTTTCTCTCTCATACAGCGTCTCTTTCAATTTTCTCTCCCTCTCATTTTATCGTTCTCATTCTCATTCTCTCTCTCTCTCTCTCTCTCTCTCTCTCTCTTTCTGTCTTACATTCTCTTTCTTTCTCTCTCATACTCTCTCGCAATATCTCTCTCTCGAAATCTTTCTGTCTGTCTGTCTCTCTTTTCCTTATCTCTTTACCATAATTCTCTCTCTCTCTCTCTCTCTCTCTCTCTCTCTCTCTCTTTCTAAACCAATGCCAGAAGTATAGAACACGAGGAGAATTAAAGCTATTAGTAATGTCTTGCTAGCTTAGCCCGTTTAACTATTGCGAGACACAAGGCATCCCGACTATTGTATAGTAGTCAGCCAATTCAGCAAAAGACGACAGATCCAATTTAAATGACCTTAAAATGGTATATTTCCTTCTTCCTGCCTCTTTTGTCTCTTAAACTCAAGTAGTGATATCTGCCAAGCAGTTGGGCAAGATTCCTTCTTTGTGCTTTTTCGAATGCGTTGTACAACACTTGAAGGTCACACAAACACAAGCAACTCACTACTATGTCAAGACAAAAAGTAAAAGAGTAGCCATCAATTTTCTTCATGTATTAACTTTAAGCAAAGAGTATAAAAAACGGAACACAAGAGATCTTATCATTTACATTTCATATCAAGTCTTCACACATGTAGAAAAACGACATAATTTTCAAACTAGGAGAAAAACGCCACTTTTTGCAGACAGACATGCCTTCAAGAGAAAGAAAACAGCATGGAAAATTTGGATCTTTTATTGATCTATCAATAAAAGATCCAAATTTTCCATGCTGTTTTCAGTGCTTTGTTTGTGTGCAATTTTCAGGCTTCAGTTTGCCTATTGTTCCTTAAATATTACCCATCTCAGGACTGAATAGGAACGTTGTTGCTCAACTTCGATTGTACCTTCTGTTTCAAAATGGTCACTGTAACAGTATCATGGGAACTACCTCCCAACACACACACTGATGAGTCCATTTGTTATATAATTACGGAATGATTTCTTATATTAATCATTTTTCGTTAATTATATTTTACCATTCGGTTTGGTTGGGCTTTGAACTTTTCGGCTCTTAGTGCACGTGCACACATATTGAGTACAATTCACGCTCGTGCGCATAGGATATGACAATCACAAATGTCATAATAAAAACCCCAGATAGGAAATATGACTGGGGTGTGAATGACGTCAGGCCCGGAAGTGATGGGCTGAGAATTTGGTGATTTTGAAAAAGACATTAGTTGAGATCCGATTCTGGGCCGGGCCATTCTAGCTGATGGCTACGGGATACGCAGCGCGTTTGTTGGGTCAGATAGTACAGTCAGCATAGTAAAAATTGTGTGTCTCTCTCTTCGTGTCGAAAAACTAAAGTCAAGAAGTTAATAAACGTTTCATACCTGAACAACGGAGAGTCGTCAGTGTTTCGTATTTCCCTGCATCTGTATATTTGTATAGTTATATCATGGCTATACTACACATTAGCGTAATGATACTATACAACACTTCACTTCGATTCATGGCTCAAGATACAACGCATCAGATAATTCATTAACTGTAAACTGATGTTAATAAATGTAATATAAGAAACATCGCTTTCTATTTTATTGATACTTAGCAAAAACAGCCAAATTCTACGGTCACCCATCTAAATACGGGGTAGATTCATCGCTGCATAAATTCAGTGATCAAGCAGGAATCGATGATTTCAGTATGAGTTAACCATAAGTTGTGTACAGTTTTATCTATTTACACAAACTTTTCGCTCCGAAAAGGTTGTGACCAAAGGTCAATTTTAAGGGATAACGGATACTAAAATAGGATCAGTTATCGTTCGTGTACAGAATTCGAAATCTAGTTAAAGATTTTTAAATTACTTAAACATTAATGCCTTAAAAATTATTGATCGAACACTCTATGTTCTATATCACCGTGATATAGAACATAGAGTGTTCGATCAATAATTTTAAACTTTACATGTTCAGAATTATAGCATGCAAATGACAAGACCGTCTTATCATTTGCATGCTACGATTCTGAACATGTAAAGTGAACTCGAACAATACATTTTCAGACAATTTTACTATCCAGTATTGCAGGACTATATCATAGACTTTTTTGGTAGTCAATTCACGCTATAGTTTCATTTTTCCACCTCGCTTTTCTTTCCTTTTCTTTACTGATCAACGTACAGTAAATCATCTGTTCCCTCTGTTCCCCTGTGATACCTTTTCTGTTCTTCGGGATACAGAAATAGATCTCCAACCTAATCGGTGCAGGACTTCCCACATCATAGACAGACACGTTATCGGTCTATAGTTGTTGGGGATGGTTCCTTTAGTGGGTCAATTTTGATCAAGGTAGTTTTATCCCTAATCATTCATCCGGGTATATTTGCTTCTTCTAAGCATTTACTCAGTAGAAGAGCCAGTCTGTCGTGGATGGACATGATTTATTAAAACTATCATCATGTGTGCTATCATGACCCAGAGTTTTCAAATTCGCTAAATTTCACTCAATAGCTTTAAGCTATTCCTAGAGTATATTTACCTCAGGACCTTCTTCGAGTCCTTGAAATTCTTTTTTCGTGTTATTTATCAATTCGGTCTTTCTGTTATGTTCTTTCTGTTCCCATATTTTTCTCCAAAACTGTTTTGTTTCCTTTGCATCCGGTTTTCGATTTATCCTCTAACATTATTCACTGATTTTTTTTTGTCGCAATTTCTTTACCTTTCTTTATAGCCTTATTTCCAATCCAAGTTTTGTATTTCTGTTCGGGTTCCTTAGGGAAACACCAATTTTTATCACAGACTGATTTTATTCCTGCATAAATTAGCTCGTTTAGTCCAGTGATGTGCGGTTGGGATATTTGGTAA
This sequence comes from Sepioteuthis lessoniana, assembly GCA_963585895.1. Lineage (NCBI taxonomy): Eukaryota > Metazoa > Mollusca > Cephalopoda > Myopsida > Loliginidae > Sepioteuthis > Sepioteuthis lessoniana. Next base: position 55,896,840 of record OY757922.1, read on the forward strand.
TAATTCGGGTACCTTTTCGGTTTCTCCCCAGACTTTTTTCTAGTCTTAATTCCTGACGGATGGTAATGTAATCTTCTTTTCAATCATGATTTTCTTTATTAACTGCGATAACATTTGTTTTGTAATGCTGGGATGGGTGGTGTTTCGGTTTCCCGTATTTTGCGTTTCAATTCTGTTAGGTAGCTCTTATTTTTCGTTATTAAGTGTTTCGGTTCGGGTGGTGAAATTTTGTTGATATTTTTCTCTATTTACTTGTTAGCGTATTTCTAGTATCTCATGGTTATAAAATCAAACTTTCTTTAATATCTTTCAAGCTTGATCAGCAAGTCTTTAGCTTAAATCCATTTGGATTTTACCCAAATTCTTTTTCTGTGTCCTCTTTGTGTAGGATTACTATTAAAATTAGAATGAAGTACATGTTTATTATCTTCTCAAATCCATTTTTCAGTTAGTGCCTCTGAGTTGAATCATTGCTTTGGTCATTGTGTGTGTTCCTGAAATTAGAACAGGCAACATTCGCAGGATGCCATTTGGTCCCGCTTATGTTGGCTATCAAGGGAACACTAGTCTATCGTGGTACCAAGATTTATAGTCTGGATCTCCCGTCGAATTATTGTTAGATTTGTCATAGGTAATATATTGTGGCTATACCAAACCCAGAAGTTTGTCACTGGTGTGACAAGTTAATCTTACACGAAAAAGCACATTTAAGCAGGTCACAAAACCCTTACTAACACCTTTGAAATAAATAAGCTTTAACTTAGTAGAAGATAACATTTAAGCTCGAGAACGGTCATTTTTTTGTATTCTGAGGTGATAGGACTTATTCATTTGTTTTATTTATTTATTTTTTTCATCCATTTTCAATTTGTGGTCTAATTTCAAGCGAAGATGATAGTATTCATATTCATTTGATAATAAATAAGAGCAAAAGAAATCAGAATTAATGGGCCTTAAACATTACTGACAAATTTACTTGCTTCCAACTGTCTTCAACTTTCTGCCACGAGTAATTGTGGATGTATATTTTTGGTCTGACAAGAACAATTACTTTACAATGGATTTAAGCTCGGGAGCGGTAATTTTTGCTACTTGAGGGTGGTATGACATATATTTTTATTCTGTTTTATTATCATTATTATTAAAGAGATAATAATTATATTCTGTCTAATATTATTCTTGTTGTCTTCTCTGTTATTTGTTATTGCTGACATCTGCCGTTTATTTTTGATAGCAGACACATTATCGGTACGAGAAGAAATTTTCTGCTCGGATATGAAAACCTAAAAACAAAAACGAATAATCAAATAAAAATTCAAAGATCAAATTTGATTTATTTTTTAATCAAGAAATATTTTATTATTCAATAGAAAAAAATCTTTCTATGATGCTAGTATTTAGATTGTTAGTAATAGCAGGTATTATAAGCAACCTGGTGTCTGTGTGCCTGACTTCAAGCAACTATGAAAATCTTTTTAGTGTTATTATTACATTCTTTTATTGGAAGAAAAGAATTTTGTTAGCAAAAATGATGACAAAAAGATGATTATGATGAAGATAATCCATCCAATTTGAAATTTGAGGATATGTGACAGTACTGCCCATTATCAACGGAGTACTAAGTATGACAACAATAATAATAATGATACTTTTCATTCGCATCATTTTAAAATGTTGAAATGTCAGATGCGCCATTAATCACTGAAATAATGTACTACTACTACTACTCCAACGGACAATAATAATAATAATCGCCTAATGTACATGGACGACATCAAACTACCAAGAATTGATAAAAAAACGCAAGTTATAAGAATATATAGTCAGGATATAGGAATGAAATTTGACATAGAAAAATGTGACATACTCATAATGAGAAGTGGAAAAAGACAAATAACGGAAGTAATAGAATAGCCAAATCAAGAAAAAATCAGAACGCCTGAAAAAAAGGAAAATGACAAGTACCTGGGGATATTGGAAGTGGACACCATCAAACAAGCGGAGATGAAAGAAAATATAACAAAAGAGTAAATCAGACAAACGAGAAATCTCTTTAAAAAAGCTATGCAGCAGGAATCTTATCAAAGGAATTAAAGCCTGTGCTGTTTCCCCTAATTAGATAATCGGGACTATTCTTGAAATGGACAAGGGAAGACCAAAGGACAAGAAAGCCAATGACGATGCTCAAGTCTTTGCACTCGAGAGATGATATAGACAGACTATTTGTGTCAAGAAAAGAAGGAGGAAGAGGACTCGCCAGCATTGAAGATAGTGTGGCTACATCAATACGAGTACTCGAAGACTACATAAAAAAAAGAAATAGCACTGACAACATAAAGATAAACAGAACAACAAAATCTAGGGAACAGAAATGGGAACAATAGCAATTGCATGGATATTTCAAGCGGCACTGGGCACGGCTAAGACAGGGAAATCTTAACTGAATCTTTTCTAATAGCGGTACAAAACAACGGTGTACGAACAAACTGTTAAAGCGAAAATAGATACGATGCAACAGAATAACACATGTTGGTTATGCGGTGATAGAAACGAAACGAATGCTGCAAACAAGCACAAAAAGAGAACAAAAGTAGACACGACTGAGTGGGGAAGGTGATCTACTGGGAATTGTACCAGAAATTGTAATTTGACAATTCGAACAAATAGTATATGCACAAACCAGAAACAATCATGGAGAATGCGATACATAAAATTCTCTGGGGTTTCGAGATACAAACAGATCACGTAATCCCAGCCAGAAGACCAGTCCTAGTAAGAATTAACAAAACGGAACAAGAGAGAGAGAGAGAGAGAGAGAGAGAGAGAGAGAGAGAGAGAGAGAGAGAGAGAGAGAGAGACCTGCCGAATTATGGACTTTGTCGTTTCAGCGAGCCACAGAAATCAAAGAAAACGAAAAGAAAGACAAATACTTGAACCTTGCCAGAAAACAAAAAAAGCTATGTCACATGACAGTGAAGGTGTTACCATTGTAGCTGAAGATCCGACGAAGAATTGAGACCATCCAGACGATAGCACTTTCAAGATCAGCTAGAATACTCAGAAGAGTCTAGGAGAATTGAGGAGACATTTTGTCACATAGATTTCAGAAAAAAATTTCCAGTTAAAACTGGTGTGAAAAACTCATATAGAGTGAGAATATATAAATGAATAAATAAAAAGATCGAGGAATAACAATAATAATAATAATAATAATAATAATAATATCCCGATAGAGACAGCGAAAAATACATAGAATGCATATAGGCACTATTTTTCCTCGTCTTTGGTCTCGGGTAAAAACCCACTGAAGGATTGTAAGGAAACGAAAATAAAACTGAAAATTATTATTAATAATAATAATAATAATAATAATAATAATAACAGCCTCGGGTAAATATTGGCATGTATGTTAGTTATCAGTTTACTAAGCTTTGCTTAGTCTGGTTCACTGCTAGAAGTATAGGGCACCTAGGTACATATATGAGATATTTTAATTGGCCTGAATGTCGGGTTATAATTACCTCTGATATTGGTAGGAGCCCAGGGTAAAATCAAAAGAAAAAGAAAAAGTGGGATACGAAAAGCTGATTTTCAAATCAAGAAGGTTAAAACAATGCCATCTTCTTAAGCACCTCTAACCATGTGTTTTCCACTGATCTTTATTGTAATAATGTTACTAAACAAATGTAACAATAAAAAATAGCAGATAGAGGAAAATTATTAAAAATCTAGACATGAAATAATAATAATTTTGTTATTTTATTTTAAAGACCATAGTAGTAGTAGTAGTAGTAGTAGTAAAAATATCTGCCTATTTTGCTTTTTTATCTGAAAGCTGTTTAGCAGGAGATGAGCTGCTTGTGATGACGCAAGAAGTCACGCCTTCCTGGAAAAAACGAAATCAGTGTAAGTCTTTGTTTGCGATTGTTTGCCTCGTGGTTTGTTATACGAGACAAAAGAAATCAGTTTTGTGACAACATAAACTCTGCCACACTCATTGCATAAAATCAAATCAGTCTTCTTCTTAAAAGTAAAATAAGATCATCATCATCAACAACACAATAATGATAATAATTGTAACACGTTGATGATCGATTGTTATATTGTCATCTACAGCATCATAACGACACAATAATAAAGACAGACGCAGGAAGACTTCTTTATAAATATATGTACCTCTCACTTTATTGTAAGGGTTCGAAAAGGTTATTCAAGGTTTGCTTGTGAGAGGGAGTTGGAGACCGAACAGAAACTGCAATATTTTGACCCCCACTCTTATAGCCGTCAGCGTTGTGTCTTTCTCGTTCTCCTGATGCTCAACCGCAGGCCTAGAGGCCCACTCTGCTGGGTGATGGCTTTCGTTACTGCATCTTATCAGCAACCTCTCTGGACCCCAACTCATCAGGGCCCCAAAGCCCCTTCGGCCTGATGTGGCTTTCCTTACCACATCTCGTCTATAACTCCGTCCGATCTCTAACTGCAATCCATCAAGGGCCCCAAGGCCCCTTCGACCAGATGTGGATTTACCTACCATATCTCATCTATCTCTGTCTCTAACTCTAACTGCAACTGCCACTAGAATGTGTCACCTCCTTCCGGTGCATCACCTTGGAATTGCATTTTTGGCTGGGTCGAAGGTAAAAATATAACAATCATCCGTTAATTATTTTTCAAAATTCCACATGAGGAATTTTCTTCACGTTCGTCTCCATCACCCTCACACATATTTTACAGAATAATTTACAAGGACAATAATGGCTGAAAACAAAAAGAATCACTTGAACTACAGCAAACAAAATCTTACTTAGAAGGCGACCCTCTCTCTATGTAACACTTGCCCGGCTAATTATTATCTAAATTTCTTTTACTATATTTGCGTGGTTGGCCATCTTGACATGCGTGCATCAAGGTACAATACGGATGCATCTTTTATCCTCTCAACACAACGGGCCCTCTATAATTCCTTGAAGAATTTCAAAACCCTAAAAGGACCATACTCTGGTCCCAGATCCTGGTCACAAACTTAGTGACCCTGGTCATTCCAGTAATACATTTCGCCTGGATTCCTCGTGACCACACCCAGTTCTTCGCTCAACAGGTTCCTACATGGAGTTAGCGGAGAATTCCATAAACTATAACACAATATCTTCAAGGCCCAAAGCATTCCACAAAAATCTACAAAAATCATGGCCCAAAACAAAGTATCACAATACATACGAATGTATTACAATCTGGCACGCATGCTGTAAACCACCTAAAATAAACCACGCAAAAAATTTTATTTAGCAATGTGTTACCCATTTTTTCCCATTAAGTTTCTGTTTCCATGTCCATTGGTTTGCAAGCCCTTGAGGAAACATGCTTTACCTGATCAAACCCACGCCGGGTTTCTTTTCAATTTAATCAGGAACCCTCGTGGCTACCAATATATAGGCATCTCGCCTTTCCCAGATTAGTTTCGTTTCGCCAAATCACACACGAATCTAAAACACCATTGTGAACCGAGTATAAAATCCTCTGTTAATGGTTTTCGTCAAATTTCATAATATGAAACAGAAAAAAAAATTCTAATGTCGCCTTTAAACTCAAACAAACACTAAAATTTTTCACTTTACAACAAGTCAAAACAATGTTACAATCACAGTTCACAAATGTTCAGTTTTCTTTTCTTCTTTTTTCAATCTATGTACTGTCTATTTAAAGAAATGTTCGTTCTTTCTTTCTTTTTTTTTCATATGCTGTGTTCAACAATGTTCAAGTTTCTCTTCTTTTTCTTTTTTTTTCTGTCCCATTTTCATTGTCCTGTAGCTTTTTTTCATTTAGTTTTTTTTTGTTTTCATTTTTTTCTTTTTTTTCATAATAAATTGCTCATTCAATGTCCCTTTTTTTCAACCTTATATCTACTCTCTCTGTCCCTACCTTAATATAATCTATAGGTTTGCTTCCCAGTTTATTCAATTTCAGTCTATAGTACCATAAATTAAGCCAGATTTATAATAAAACTTTCTCAATAGCTTACGAGCATTCTTCTTTTTTTTTCTTTGCACAAAATATCCCGGTTTTTTTTTTCTAAACAACCCAAACTTTTATCAATTCAGCCAACATTTCCCAATCAAAACAATTCCTAATCCGAATCTGCGAATCTTCGCCATACCTGGTTCCGTCAAAATTCTGCTCATCTCTTAATTATATCCAAAACTCTGTTTCAAAATATCTTCCCCAGTAACAATCTCAAAGCTCCACTCCATGGGGAACTCACAAAATACCTGTCTGCCTCGTTAGACACAAAAAAACCCATTTTCAATCGATACGGACCACGACAAGTCCGAGACAATACCCATGTCTCCAACAATCGGTATCAACAACTTCCACAACAAAAAACCGGCCTGATTCTACTAGCGCCGAAAATATCGATTCTCCCAACTTCACAAATATCGAAAAAGTATATGCGCATTCTTCAGACAACCACCAATGTGCGAAATTCTTGGACAATCCCTTTGATGCTCCCAGGATTCGATCTCTCGGATTAATATTCTCATTTCCAATCCACAAGTTCCAAACATGAAAACCTGCCCAAAAAGTCTTAACTACAGATATGCGGGACTGAAATTCTAATTTTCAATCATCACTTGTCCGGACTACTGACAAGTTTCTACAAATTTTTACTCACAAACACCTATTTACTATAAAAGATTCCATTCATAAAATTTATTGTTTACTATAACTTTTTACTCACAAAGACCCCGTCTATTGTAAATTTTATTTATGACAATATTGTTTATATAAAGTGTCTCTCAAAAAACGGACAGTAACTGTCCCATAGTCATCTCTGTTTCCCTTTGTCTTTCTCTCCCTTACTATGATACAATATTACACATAGCAGTAATCTCAATTTTTATCAAAGGATCACACATTTAAAAAAAAAATTATTTCCAATTTTATCCTTCTAGAAAGGCCCTTGTGATTAAAACTAATCTTTCACTATTATAATCAATTTACATCCTTTTTTTTACGAACCCAAATTAAATGGCAGAGAGATAGAATTATATGAATGAGCGTTGTACTTACTGATCCCTTTTTTTTCTTTCTGTTGCTGGTTTGTTTTTGTTTTTTGTTTTCTTTTTTTTCTTCCTTTCTTCCAGCACGTTTCAGTGTCTTCCTCTTTTCTTTTTTTTTTCCTGTTCTTTTCGCGTCGGTCTGTTCCTTTTCCTTTCTTTTTTTGTTGCTGGCTTGTTCTTGTTTTTTCTTTTTACTTCTTTCAATTCCAGCATTTTTCTTTGTCCTTTTCGTTGATGTCGTGTTGTGATGCTTAAAACTGTCGTTTACGGTAAATAGGTTCGTTCTGAGTCCATGAAGAACTCAGCTGGCACGGGCACCAAATTAATATAATGTTATATTCTCATATGCATATGCACATGCATATACATGCAGAATGACGAGCGAAGATTCTTTATAAAATATATACCTCTCATTTTATTGGAACGTTTGTGTGTGAGAGGGTGCTGGAGACCGAACAGAAACTGCAATATTTTGACCCCCACTCTTATGGCCGTCAGCGTTGTGTCTTTCTCGTTCTCCTGATGCTCAACCGGAGGCCTAGAGGCCCACTCTGCTGGGTGATGGCTTTCTTTACTGCATCTTATCAGCAACCTCTCTGGACCCAAACACATCAGGGGCCCCAAGGCCCCTTCGGGCTGATATGGCTTTACCTACCACATCTCGTCTATAACTCCGTCTCTAACTCTAACTGCAACTGCCACTAGAATGTGTCACCTCCTTCCGGTGCATCACCTTGGAATGGCATTTTTGGCCGGGTCGAAGGTCAAAATATAACACGATCACCATTAAAAATGTAAGGTTTCTTTCTAAGATTGATTGAATAGAATTTGTTTTCTTTTTTATTTATTATTCTATATTCGTTCTGTTTTTGTACCAATCATAACAAGAGATTCTCTCCGGATTTCGAGTGACCGCAAGTTTTATTATTATTTGAGCACTCTCCCCAGTATCTGAGTTGATTTGATTGTGTGATTGATTGATTGATTTTAATGACATATGAATTCGTCAAGGGTTATTTTATGATAAGTGATTAAAGAATAGCGTTCATTGCTCGTTCATATTTACATTTTTTATGTTGTTGTTATTGTTGTTGTTTCTTATGATGTTTTTGTTTTTGCACAGGGCCCTATGGAAGAAGAAGAATTATAAAAGAAATATACCAATCTCAGCTAAAAAGTTCATTGGCTGATTCTCATGTAATGCGACAAAATGAAGTTTATTTTTCAATATAGTCCCCCTTGCAGTTCACAGACTTCCATTGGTGTTGCAATACTTGGATCCCAGTGGTCAAAAAAGTAATCAGCAACAGATATGACGTTATCATATGAATTTTTCAGATTATAAGCTTTGCACTCAAATGTAAAAATTGCCGGGAAGCAAGTGACAGCAAGTCTTTGTAATATACCACCACACTCCTCTGTATCCTTGCCGATTTTGGAAACGTTATGGTATGATTAGTTTCAGTTTTTTCACAGATTCTTAGTATTTTTCGGTTATATTACAATCCCCTTCAGAAACTGCTCAATCAACGGCGAGTACGACTGTCATTATGGACAACGATAGATAGGTTATCGACCTTATAGAAATCTGACACCTCTGATTAAATAAAATGGGAATTCTCCCAATCAATTGCCGAGTAGGTACTACAGTATATTTGCACTAACTCTAACGAAGCCAATGGAGAAAAGACTAGAGGGAAAACTATATAAGGATACTGCACACTGTCTTGAACAAATTCTGGATGCAACACTCTTCAAAACAGCAATTGTACAGTGACTTATCGCCTATTTCACAAAGCATCCACGAGGAACAAATAAGACAAGCTGGACAATGCTCGAAAATTAAGCGACGTTCTCTTATGAACTCGTACACATGGACACACTTATATTCATTTGCTTTGTATGAACACTGGATGCCGTTTCGAAAACTTGTCAAAAGAGATAGACATGAGGAACAGGGAGAGAGAGAGAGAGAGAGAGAGAGAGAGAGAGAGAGAGAGAGAGAGAGAGAGAGAGAGAGAGAGAGAGAGAGAGAGTAAAAAATCTGCGCTGTCTGAACGCCTTGAAGATGATAATGATGAAAACTCTTATACAATGAACGCCATTCCCTAACATCTAGGCATAAAATAACCCTTGATAGATTGACATAACGTTAAAATCAGCCCGTTATTAGCATAATTTTCAGTGGATATCCGTGACTAAACTGTTATGCTTAATTTTATATTCCTCTTGGGCTAATTATCATGAGATTAACGCTTTCATCTTTGTCTCAGGACAACTGACATTAGAAGTCTGTTCGAGTTTTGTTGATTTTGGCTTTGATGTAGTTAGAGTTCTATTCTTGCGTCGTGTGAGAAATTATAAACTGGTTATCTTTGAGTTGACTTGAAAGAGAAACAGCTGAGGTTTTTTATGAGTATTCATATCGATCTCCATATTGGCCTGAATCGCTTAACAATATGAAGAGCGAAATCAAAGAATGGAACCTCAATGTGACCGGCGAATCTATTGAATCTTTCGCGCTCAACTTCTCAATAGATTTCAACATTAATATTAAATAATCAAAACAATTTTATTAAAAAAATCTTCTGTTTAAAGAAAGTTAAAATTTTATCAAAATACCCATTTAAAGGCCATCTTCAGCTAATATTATGTTTGAATCGAGTGACATCCTCTTCATATAATTTATATTTTGAATAATTCTAGATAAAGAAGGAGATAATATAATTATCATTTGATTGTTATTTCCTTGGCTAAAATGTAATGGTCCGAGACCTCACACTATCATTAAGTAGCAAACTGGATTAGCAATTGTTTTATTCTTCAAATTAGAGCATTTGAAAGTAATTGTGCAAAGCTCTTGTTACAATTTGCTATTTCACCGTGTAATGGTAATATACGAACGCTGATAAATCTAATATAGATAATCTTATATATTAGTGAAATGTTTGGTGGTAGAGAAGCTATTTAGTCAAGTCCACATTCACGAAAGACTAAGATTAGCATTCGTATATCATAGATATACTAACACTGAACACGAGGGAAGGAAAGACAAACTGAATTACTCATACAATATATTCAAACTTTTATACACATAACATACAGGCCAATGGCATTACAAGGAAAGAATACACAAACGTATCCACTGGTAGAATTATTTACATATTGTTCCGTGAACAAGCAGCATGTTAAAGGGAAAAAATGAAAAAAGGTTTACTTGACAAGTGTGGATAATTTAGCCATGTTGTATCACCATTTCCTGGCAAAGTCAGAAACAACATCTCTACGCTAAAAAGAACAGAGACAAGGGAGAAATGGTTTTTGACACTGTTATGAGACACCCTACCAGGCCCTCAACGGACAAGGCAATCCTCCAAGGGAGACAATTATTTATTGTATTCCGACTATATGAATGAGAATTTTATTTCTTTTTGCGATATTTCCCATTTTGATGACTTCAACGCCAAATATTTTTTCGCTGATTTGTATGTATTTATCCAACCCTACCGTTATTTATGCATGTATGTGTGTGTGTGTGTGTGTGTGTATGTGATGGCTGCCACCTAGAACTTCAGTATGTGTTTACCCAACCCCTACGCAACGAACAAGATATGACACAATGTCAATCTTTAAGTAGACTTAAGCTGGTTCGAATTAATAGTTTTCTTTTTCTATTTACCTAAAGCTGAGGGTGGAGAACTGATGAATTCATATATTTCCCAAGGACATTTGCGTGAAGTGAACGCAGACGTCTTGTCCAGGACTTGAACTCAAGTTACCGATTCTATTTCCTGTCACTATAAGATATGTGCAGGACAAAGATTAAAAAAATGATGATTTCCTAAAAAAGGAAACAGATCTGTGTACAGATGAAGAAAATGTGCATATAACAAAAAGTGGGGCGTTATGCAATTAACGTCATTTGTAAATTGGCCAATGAAGTGGCCAAGACGTTAATTAACGCCATTTGTCACTTGGCAAATAAAGTGGCCAAGATGTTAATTAACACCATTTGTCACTTGGCAAATAAAGTGGACAAGACGTTAATTAACACCATTTGTCACTTGGCAAATAAAGTGGACAAGACGTTAATTAACGCCATTTGTCACTTGGCAAATAAAGTGGCCAAGACGTTAATTAACACCAATTGTCACTTGGCAAATAAAGTGACCAAGGCGTTAATTAACGCCATTTGTCACTTGGCCAATGAAGTGGCCAAGACGTTAATTAACGCCATTTGTCACTTGGCAAATAAAGTGGCCAAGACGTTAATTAACACCATTTGTCACTTGGCAAATAAAGTGGCCAAGACGTTAATTAACGCCATTTGTCACTTGGCAAATAAAGTGGACAAGACGTTAATTAACACCATTTTTCACTTGGCAAATAAAGTGGCCAAGACGTTAATTAACGCCATTTGTCACTTGGCAAATTAAGTGACCAAGACGTTAACTAATGTCATTTAGCACTGAACCTATTTTCTCCATATTTTGGCGTTATAGTTCATTGTAAAATTCTTCATCTGAATTTGTATCGTTAACCCAGACAAATTTACAAGTACATTACTCAGCTTAAAAATTACCGAAGGGCAGCAAAACTCTTATTCTGAAAAATTACTCTTTCCCTCGGAAAGTTGAAGTATTTTGAGCGGATATAGTGTACTTACCATCGAACAAAAACTGTTTTTTGTTCTGTTAAAAGAAGAGGTCCAAGTTATCAAAACAACATAGCGAAGAAGCTTTTTTTTTCTGTTATTCCCCCTGTCGGTTGAGGCTTAGAATACGCTGACTGTATACCCTGTAAGACCCTCCCTCTCCAAAAAAATGGGGCGTGTCCTTTGTATAGCACTAAACTACATGTGATAGCCAGACTCCAGTTGAGGAGATTTCGGAGAGTATTGAGTAGCCCTTTATTGCCATTACCCCCTGGTCTATTCATGGCCAGAGTGGTAGTACTTGTTAGGGTCCCCTCTATATGTCAAGTTGGTCCGTTAAAAAATCATTCATATTCCATAGAACCGTGTAAAAAAAAAAACTTGAGAAATTCAACAAAAAATATGAATATGAATATACAATGAAAGCGGTTTTCTAACCTCTTGGCATAATATAACCCTAGACGATTCGACATGCCGTTAAAATCAGTCAATCAATCAATAATTTTCTGTTATTGCCACTCAATCAGCACATTCCGTACTAAAACTTCAATATCGAGGAATATATGGGTTTGGTGTGTGTGTGTGTGTGTGTGTGTATGTGTTCCACGTGTTGGTAAAATGGAAACAATTTACAAAATAAAGACGATAACACTCCGATTTTATTTCATATTCCTAGGAAGGAATTCCTCGTCATGTTTCCTTTGTGTGAAGGGAAATTTAGATATAAGTGCTCCAGGTCAACGTCTTTCTGATTTGGGGTGCTACGTTGATACTTTGAGCAGTAAAGATAAAAGAGCAGAAAGAGACAGCGTGTCCCTTGACCTGAAATTTGAAACTCAGAGGTCAGGTAATCAAAATCACTTGCATGATAGGAAAAATTTAAATTTATGTTCTTTACTTTTATTTTTTTTAACATTTTAATTATTTTAAATAATATATTTTTAAAAAATTATTCATTATTTTATTGTCTATTTTTTTTACATCACCATAAATGCTGCAGTCTTATAAAGGCTAAAGAATCGTTAACTTTTCATGAAGTTAATCTTAAAAAGGAGTTAATGCCACAAAACTTTTGAAATATTCATCAAAGAATTTAATATGAGAAATATTTGTTTTACTTGCTCACAATTCAATTATTTTAATAGTTATGACATGTGTGGGTCTAAGGTTGATTACTGAATTAGTATTACATAACTTCAGTCCGATAAAATGAACAATCAGGCAATGTTCGGTGTAAGAAAATCGGTGGTGTATTTGAAATCTTTTATTTTTGTTAAATTCAAACATCGACTTGTGGCAAAGATAGAAAAATGTGCCAACGTACATTCATTGCTAACCTCTCTCTCTCTCTCTCTCTCTCTCTCTCCCCTTCTCTGTGTGTGCGTGTGTATCGCTGTTAAAAAATTAAAAAAAAAACGACTAATGCTTGCAAGGAATTGGTCGGCCAGTGAGTGGGTTGTTTTAGGAGACATTCATTAAAATTAAAAAAGAATGTTTTTTTTTCCGTGAAAAGAAGAAACCCCAGTTATTATCAAAACAACGTAGTAAAGAGTGCCTTTCAGTCTGCCTCCACCTTCAAGTGTGGGAGGTAACCGTTGGATGCCGAATATTGGCAGTTGACATATGGCCGACCACGAATATTTGCACACCCCTTAAAGTAACAGAAATGCAACTCGTTAGCCCCAATGAACGTCCCACAGATCACTCTACACGCTATCTCCTTGTTAACTTTCTTTGTTGTCTGGTGATCATTTATGATGTAGAACAAATTCAAACAGATCCACTATAACAAGCGAAGTTGACAGCCTGCAGCTGCTGCTGCTGCTTTCGTTTATCTAATGCATCAAAAGTTACGTGATACCATTTAGGGTGAGAATTCCTTTCTCTAACAACTTTTTTAAGAAGTTAGAAAATTATGATCCTTCTTCTTGTTTTATGTATCATTTTTCTTCTTTCTATTGTCTTTTCCCTCAGTCTATAAAAATAATGTCTGAATTTTATTTATACAATTATAAATAAAATTAACATTGCAAGAGTTTTGCACATAGTGGTGCTTTAATATCGATGATATACTTTTTTCAATGAAGTTAATATTCGGGTTTTGTTATTTTTGATCATCCATACTTCAGCTATTTCAAGAGACAATCGTAAATTTAACCTTTTTGACACGGAGAACAACTCTTACCGCTCAAATATATTTAATGCGTGTGGGTGAGATGCAACTTTAGATTTTTGATCAAGTCCAATATACACAACCCACCAAAATGACTCATTGTGCAATATACCTTGGCCCTAAAATTAAAAAAAAGTACTTTACATCTAAAACTTTAGTAAGTCAATCGTTTTTGTAAGTATGAGAGAATAGAATATTATCTTATAAACACACTTGTACACTATAACCACCCCCACGCTACACACTCGCCAATAATTGTAATATGTGGGGTTTGAAGTGTTTTTAGGAGGTCAGTGGCTAAGGGCAAGGCTGTGTTGCCGTAAGATATCTGACTCCATATTTTGGTTATTTTATTTTACCCCACGTTGACTGGCCGGTGCAATGCCTTGCCCAAAGAAAGTCCAAAAGAAATATACAAAAAGAAAAGATAAAAACAGATAAGAGACGAAAACATTTCTTTCATACTTTCCTTTATTTACTTGGTGAATGGGCTAACCAACGCTACGTCCCAAGACACAGCGTGGTGCCCAAAACACCAGATAGTAAAATTGGTGTTGTCGGTTCGACGTCACTACCCGAAAAGAGAGGTCGGTTCACAGAAAACCTGAGTATTTATCTCTCTTCACCGGCTCCAAATTCGCCACTCCAAAATCCTTCTAATTTTGGCGCGACCGCTTCTCATTGGCTACTTTACATTTTATTATTTTTCTTTTTTCTGATTTTAACCGGATGGATGCGTAGAGCCTTATGCGTGGCGACGCATTTATACATTTTGTATCTGGCAGCCGACGAGTCAATATCCGGTTGGGAGTTTTTTCTGTTAATTCCTAAATCGCCACAAATATTGTAATTTTGAAACTCCCAAAATTATTTCATTTGAAAGTGAGTTTTTTTTATTGTTTTTATTTATGGTGAAAGTGCATTTCGACCATAGAATTTGTCACAAAATGTGCCGCAATAAAAGAGTAAGAAAGTCAATCAATACACACACATGATCTTTGAAATTTGTTGGCAAATAAACCAATGGGTTTTCATTATATTCTAAGTAAAACTACGTTTTTTGGGGTTTTTTTTGTTAGTTCGTTTTTCAAAATTTAGCTCAGACATTTTCAATTAATTAATTTTCATTGAATTCTGTAATTGTTATTTTTGGAAAACTTTTCGTAGCAGATAAAAAAATATTCTTGACGTTATCGGCGTTAATTTTGAACGTTAGTTAAAGCAACTGAAAACCTGATTCAATGGTTAATTAATTGATTTTCAAACTCTCAACGTTTATTTTACAGTTAGGGAATCGCATTCATTGTACGTTCATATTTTTTGGACAGCTTTTAAGTTTGTTTGCACACAGTCCTGTCGGATACAAATATTTCTTAATAGATCTATTTGATCCTTAAATGAGACCCTAACAGTTACTACCACTCTGTGAAGACTCCACATTACCCAGATCTTAAAAATTGAAAAACTTTTTTTTATTTCCAACTATCAGGAAAACTGTTACTGATATGAGATATTCAATCCGTTTGTTGTATTTACAAAATTAAACTGTCGCAGATGCGGGAAAAAGTAACTAACTAACATTGCAAGAGTTTAGTGTTTAGGGTCAGTTTCTTTTTAGACTCACAACTGTTAAGGAAGAAAGAAAGAAAGAAAGAAAGGAGATAGTCTCTTAATGAGAGGAGGTTGCTGTCATGAATGCTTTTGCTACCGTTGCTGCTATTGCCAGAGATTTTAGAATTGTTTCGTGGTAGAACATAGGGACTTAGGCTATCAGACCTCCGGTTCCAGTTAACTCGTATAATTCGTTTCCATTCAGCCCTTATATATATATATATATATATATATATATAAGACTCCTTTTTTATATGTATATTGAGACTCTTTTTCTTATCAATCAAAGTTTATTCAGTAAAAAGATAAAATTAATGTGAAAATATGACTCAGTATCTCTGTTAGAGGCTTATCAGTTTTCAATTCTATGAAAGATGGATTATATTTCTCAGCATAACACTGAACTCGATTTTTGTCGACCGAGGGTTTCTGTATCTTGTTTTTCAAATGTGTAATAATTAAGAATCCAGATTCACCGAAATAGAAGGTAAAAGATAAAGGTACCTGTATGAATAAAATTTTTTACTATATTTTGGTATGTGCTTGTTTGTGGTGGGTATATCACAAGACTGAAGCAATTTAAACTATGATAGGTACCCGCTGTAGTTGGTAGTATCGTGTTAGTTGGTGTGTTGACACGTTGTGCTTTGCGTCACTATGCGTATGATTTGGAAGTCACACAGATGAAGGTGTAACATAGTCTAATTCGGGGACTTTACTACTTAGCAAAAAATATTTGTTGTGCGAAAAGTGAAAGCGAGGTTGATCATTGGACAGTAACCGGATTGTCGAAGAAATTTCACTCGTGTTGCAAGAAGCTGGACGATCAAGTAAGTTGAGGAAGTTTAAAAGCGTTAATTCCAAGCCATTGTTGGGTCAGTCTACTCGGATTAAAAAGTAAAATTTATATCCCAGTATCTTGTCCACAAATACAATACAAATTTCTAAAAGAACAATGCGAAGAAACGATAAGAAGAAAACCAAATTGAGTTAGTTAAACATTTATATAAACAATTGTACTTACACACCTATGTTTTTAGAGCTTTGGTGTATTGTGGTCGAAGAGACCAAAAGTTCAAAAATGTTCTTGGTGAAAAGTTAGTATAATGTGTGGATATGTGCGCATGATAATGAAAAGCATATTGTGGCGTGTGTGTAGGTGGAGACATACGAAGTGTGACTGAGGTGATTCCATTAGAAAATAAGTTGGCAGAAAGATGGTAAAATTACTTTCTTGCCACAATAAATGTTGTTTCTTAGGATGTGTGGATTCTCAGTTGTCATTATAATGAAGTGGAATTTTGGGCGGTGTTAGAATGTCGATAAGGAATGTTTGCGAGTGTGTCATTTACTTGGTTGTGTTGTTGTGTTCGGTTGTCTGTTGCAGTGCGTGGCTGTGTCCGGCTGTCTGAAAGCTGTTCGTGGCTGTCTGAGAGAGTATTGCCGTCCAAAGCGTGTAGTAAATAGGTTTCCTAATCACGTGACCGGCTCCAAATGAAAGATTTTATTTTGTGCGGGACAAGTTTCAGACAAGTTCATGTGGGGTTAAACTTCGAACATAGTTGAAAACACCGGCACGAGACTATTATGTCCAAACAGGTTCATTACCTTCATGGCAAACGCATCTAGAGCTGTTGAATTGTTCCTCCAATTATCAAAACATTGGATAATCTTTTACTCTCTCTAATAGCAAAAATTTGGTTTCGTTTTTACTGAGTTATGGATATTGTTTGGAGATTCATAGCCAGGACTGTGCTAATTCCAATTTTCTAAATACATTTTTCAATGTATTTCAAACATTTCTAACAGATCATTCACGTAGTAAACGGTAAAACTTTCTCCAAAATATTTATTAAGATTGAAAGGATTTTGAACCAACCCGTAAACCAATTATTTAACTGGCTGAAGTACCCGGCATTGTTTAGAAATTCGGTGAAATATGCAAATTAGGGGTAAAAAAATTTAGAAAATAAAAAAATATGGTTAAATATTGTATCAAAGTTATCTTCCGAGTACTGTGATAAAAGGCTGTCTGAAAGCTGTTCGCGGCTGAAATGAATTATAAAATAGACCAAGCAAGCATGAAACAAATAATAGGGGGTTGAGTTAAATAGATGTTATCTTTTTATGTATTATTTTGACAATAAGTAATTAGTTACAAAATATGGTTTTGTTTGAATTCTAATCTTTGTTCGTATATTGTGTAGCATTCTTGCTTGTCTGTCAAGAATTCTTTTGATGATTTAACGTGGTAATCGTTATTGAATTTGGAACTGATATTTTTTTTATTTCAGCCTGGAGAATCTAAGGTCTGTCCTCTTCGACTACTGAACTGCAACTAACTAGAATAAGGAATAGCTGGTATAGTCAGACCCACTAGTTTTTAGTGGCAAAATAGGGAAACTCATTTTTGGAAATTATAACATACCTGGGACTTTTTCTCGTTTTACTTTTGATGGAACACTTAGGTTAAAGGGGAAGAGGTAAAATAAAAAAAATTGATGAAATGATTCTGATATATACTTTAACAATATTCTAAGCATTCAGAAATAGGAACATAAAAAATAGTGTGAAATAAAGGAAAGTTTTGAAAAACCATTCAGAGCCTTTTAGTATACATCAAGGGGTACTAATTGCACTGATTCTCTTGAATCTCTCTTACCCTTCGTTCCTATTGGTCATCGCTCTTGACTAGTCCTCTAGGCGTCATCCAGTGTGCGCACAGAGCTAATGAATGTAAGCTTTGTTGGTCGGCAAACACTTGGGTGTCTATGTGTAGGAGGAGTTTATAGGAGAACATCGCTTGCAGCGGCGCCCACCACGTCTTTTTTGTCTTATTTGGATGCTTTGTGAGATGGGAGGGAAATAACCGCTCGATTGCTGTTTTGTAGGGGCTAATTCATTGTATCTTTCGTGAATATGTAGATTTCTTTTCCAATGATTATTTGAAAATATCCAACATAAAACTGACAATGTACAAAACATTCATTTAATCCTGCCTTTTACACCATTCATGGGCCAAAAAAACATTTCTGTACTTCATATCAAAGTTTCTATCAGTCACCCCGTTTGGTCAGAAATGGCATATTTTATCATCTGATAATCTCCAATGACCTCAAATTAACTTGATGTTCAGTATAGTTATATAGATAAATTGAATTTTAGTACGAACTCCAGTTTTTTTTTCTCGTGGCTCATTGAGAAACGTTAATTTAATATATTGCCCAACTCATGATCTCCAAATCGTTAATTTATGAGTCTCACATAGTTCTTGAGTAGCATGAAATAACGTATTAGGGGGAGTTGTAAAAGTGATGTGGTTTATATATATATATGTATATATATATAAATGATCAGAATTTATATGCAAATGGGGATATAAAAACAAATTCCTGCTTAGTCCATTAAAAACTAACAATTTGAAAGATTAATCAAACTAAATGACAATAAAAAAAATACCCATACGATTAAGTGTTATATACACAACCCCTAGAGAATGAGACGCACAAACTTCTCTGGGATTTTGTGATACAAAGGGATCACCTAATCACGGCCAAATGACCACACACACAAAAAAAAGGGAACCTGCCGAATTGTGGACTTTGCCGTCCCGGTAGACCTCAGAGTAAAATTAAAGGAATGTGAAAAGTGGAATAAATATCTGGGCCTTGCTGAAGAGCTGTAGACGCTATGGAACATGAAGGAGACTGTGAGACCAATTGTAATTGGGGCACTTGGAACGATTTCCAAAGGATTGTTAAAAGGACTGGAAGACTTAGAAATCAGTTGGCAAGTCGAGACCATCCAGACTACTGCATTACTAAGATCGGACAGAATACTGAGAAGAGTCCTGGAAATTTGAGGAGACTTGCAAACAATCAAACTCCAGTGAAAAACTATCAGCTAACGTTGGTGTGAAAAACTCTCGAAGGAGTATAATAATAATAATTATAATAATAATAAGCTCAAAACAACGTCATAAGAGCACAAAACAGCACCATAAGAATCAATCTTATCAAAGCGAGAATAGAAAAGACGCAGCAAAATAGTAAATGTATGTAATGATAGAGACGAAACCATCAACCACGTAATAATCGAATGCAGCCAATTAGCACAGAAGGAGTATAAGACTAGACACGACTGGGTGGGCAAGGTGATCCACTGGGAGATGTGCAAGAAATCTAAATTTGACCATACGAACAAAAGATATATGCATAACACAGCATCTGTCCTAGTGAATGACACACATAAACTCCTATGGGACTTTGACATATAGACGGGTTACCTAATCTCGGCCAGAAGAGCAGACCTTGTAATAATCAACAAAGGAAAGAGAATTTGTAAAATTCTTGACTTTGCTGTACCGGCTGACCACAGAATAAAACTGAAAAAATGTGAAAAGAAGGATAAGTACCTCGACTTTGCTAGGGAACTGAAAAAACTATGGAACATGAAGGTAACTATTATACCAATTGTGATAGGTGCTTTTGGTACAATAACTAAAGGATTATTAAACGGACTAAAGGACTTGGAAGTTGGAGGACGAGTGGAGATCATCCAAACTACAGTATTATTGAGAACAGACAGAATACTGAGAAGAGTCCTGGAAACTCGAGGAGACTTGCTGTCACTCCAACTCCAGTGAAAGGCCATCAGCTGACACTGGTGAGAAAAACTCACATGGAGTAATAATAATAATAAAACATTAGAAATAATAAATTAAACATAAAAGAGTAAATAAACTAAGAAATCACGAAATTAATACAATATAGCCACGCAAATAGAAGCGAAAAAAACAAACAAACAAACAATATATCTCCAGAGATTAAAAAAAAAACAGAATTAACGGGACAGTCTTTTCCATAATGTTCCGTATTCTAGATCAACCTTACCATAATTTTCCACAAAGCAGTATATAAAAGGATATCCAACACGTGGGAACTCTTGGTCTGATTAAGTAAGAAATGGAAAAGTAAGAAATGGAAAGTAACCACGCGCTGCTGATTCTGTGTCTTCGCTATTTTACAATATACCGAACTTGCAATTGACCCTTTCGAGGATTAAGAGAACGTCATTACAAAGGCGCAAAATAATATGTTCTTGAAAAAGTTAATTAACAAGAAAATACAAGAATAATAAACCTGATTAACGCCAAACCTGTCCACTTTTATTTACTTCTAAAATTGCGCAAAAAAAAGCAATATAAATAAAATAACCTTGACTAAGAAGTAATTTCCTCAATTGCGACACAACTAATCAATCTAAATATGTCGATTACAACATACAATATTGTCCTTAATTGGAATCATTTCTGAGATGAGGCTTTTTTAATCTGAGAATTAATTTTTATTTATTTATTGCGGAAAAAATTCGGTACGGACCCGATTCTGGAAAACCAGATAAGGATTTATGAGACCAAAAAATCCATCCTTGATCGCCCTTCGGGGCCCGTGGCGCAGCGGATAGAGGCGGTGAGTCTCTTCGGTTCCAGGTCAGAAGATAGCGGTTTCAAATCCTACCCAAGCCGGCCAGAGGTTTACTTGGTCAAAAACGTGGTGCGATAGACAACAACTATGGAAAGCAGTAATTACTGGGGATACATTCCTATCCGAGGTCGCGGTAAAAATCACCTGAAGAAGGCCAGAGGGAATTTGGCCGAAACGTAGTGAAAGAAGAAACAACACAAAAAAAAAAAAAAAAACTACCAGGATGAGGGGGAAAAGTCCGCAATAAATAAATAAAAATTAATTCTCAGATTACGACATACAACTAGTAGCTATGTAATTGACTTGGATTTTAAAACAGTAATCGACAAATGGTGTTTAACATCCCTGGCTTTATTACAAGGTACAAGTCTCTCCTTTAAATCCCTTTAATGATAAAAATCAATACTTTCTTAATCTAAGGAAAAAAACCTGATGCAAAAATTTTGACCCATAAGAAATTAGTGAAGAAAACCCTAATCTCATTTGGAGATAATAAACAGATTTTTCACTCGAAATCAATATCCTCAAAATAATTCAATAAGACAGTAAGTTACGGTTGAAATTAAAAAGAAAAGTTGATACACAAGTTTATGTAATGCTCTACGTACGGTGTCTTTCGATGATCCTGACTCTTCTGAAAGTATTCGAGTGATGCTGCTTGAATTGAATTTTAAAGCAACATAATAATTGCTAAATGATGTTTATTTAACCCCGGTTTTATTTCAAGGTAAAGATCTCTTCCTATAAAGTGCTTAAACAAGTTATGGGCAGTTTGTCTATTTGCTTAGGTTTTATGGCATATAAATCATTGTAGGTTATTTAAGGCCAAATCCTGTTTATATATATATATATTAACTATAAATGATTTGTAAGCACATTTTATAGATTTGTAGGATTAAAAAGAAATTTTTAAAAAAATGCAAAAATAAGAGTTTTACAGGAGGCCTCTGACAGAAAGCGAAATCGGTGCATGGCTAAAAAGAGGGGTTTCCTGGCTCCAAAGAGAAACTCTTCCTTAGTTACCTCCAGACGCCTCGACCGAAAGGACTTTTTCTCTCTGTTACTAGTGGTGAGGATATGTGCCTGCTGAGCCTCGAACTTAGCAGAGCGTTGTATCTCTCCTACTAGTAGTAGTCTCTGCTAAATATACCCCCTGAACACATGATGGATCCTCAAATTTGTAATTGCCGAAGATGATTCCATAATATACTTCAATCGCTTTGACTGAGGAAGCCCGACAATTTCTACTATAGAATAGTCGTAAACCAAAATTTGAGTTTAAAGGTATCGTTGTCTTTTCCTTCTGTCCTTAATTCCTTTTACATCTTCGACAGACAAAAGAAGATAACAAGTGAATGGACTAAGAAGAAGAAAAAGGGTCAGTTTACAAACCTCAAAATTTCCCAAGAACATACTAACAATTAACCACTACAACTATAACTCTTCTTATACCCTATACATTACATTTTTAAAGGAATCTGAGCTATTTTTCACAGTTAAATTGTTTCAATTATTTTAACACGAATAATTTTATTTACTATTGATTGTTTGAACACAGTGAAATGATTTCGCATATTGCTAAGTAACGCAAACAATTTAACGTCAGTCATTTGTTTATACACATATATAATTTGTGGGTGAATTGGTAATTTTATCTTGAAATGAATTAGAACTAATTTGTTTGCACACAAGTATTGCTATTGTTTCTGCACAGTTAAATGGTTTCAAATACTGCGATCTGACACATACATTTCAATTAAATATTGATCATTTGTTTATACACAGTGAAGTGGTTTCAATTATGACTATCTAACACTAATTATTCTATTCATTTATTTGTTTGCACATCAAATGGTTTCAAGAATTGCTACGAAATACCAATAATTCTATTTTGCATATAGGTAAACAGTTTAAAATATTTCCCACTAATAGTTATATTTGCACACATTTAAATGGTTCCAAATATTGCTATATATCATTAACAATTCAATTATACATCAGTCATTTGTTTACGTGCAATTAAATGGTCAAACAGTTCTATTTCTAATAATTCGAATCAACGAGAGTCGTTTGTTTGCATTCAGTTTAAAACACTCCTGTTTGACCCATAGATAAGACCCTATCAGTTGCTATCACTCCTAGTTTGAGTGAACCTGACAACAATGGCAGTGAAAGGGTACTCCATATTCCCGAAAGCTCCAGGGCTGGCACCTCATCACCGAATGGTTTAGTTTCATATTCAGGACACTCGTTGATGAGGAAGGCCTCAACGTTCTGCAGAGATGCAGTCGGTGTATTCAACAGTTTAAAACGACATGGCTGAGATATGAGCAGTCCGGTCAGATATTTCATTCCATTTCATTTCCAGAATTCTAAGCAGCTTATGAACCCAGTTTAAAATAATGACTCGAGATTTGCAGAATCTTACTTGCATCAACAAGTTTCGAGGACTTCCAAAGAGCGATGGCTGATAGGGACAGTCAGCCAGAGACAATCAATGGAATTCGTGCTGCTGGAACACTTTGATGATATATATATATATATATATATATATATATGTGTGTGTGTGTAGTGCCTTCAATAAGTTTCCAGACTTTTTTGTACAGGCATTTAAAATTGTCGTAGACTCTTGAAGATTCACTATGTTATTGCTATACATCTTATGAGATGACTGACCAATTTTTATGATTTCAGCTTCAAACGAACAGCTACAGCAGGAATTGGAATACACCCTACTAAAGCCTGATTGTCACAGCTGGTCAATTTCAAAAATGCAATCTGGACGTGAGGACACTTTAGAAGAATGATTTGCAATAAAATTCTATTTTAAACTTTGAAAAAATGCCACAGAAACGTATGGAATGCTTCAGATTGCTTTTCGACCATCTTGCATGAATCGAGATTCAATTTCTGAGTGGCATAAGATATTCAAGGAAGGCAGGGAGTCTGTGAGGGATGGTGAGAGGTGTGGGGGGGGAGTAAGGAAGTCAATACACCAGAGTTGATTGGCCAAAGGGTTAGGGTTAGGGTTAGTATGTTGAGGTTTTAAGGGAGTTCAGGAAGAGATTCCGTCGGAAGAGGCTAGCACTCTTCAAATCGGGTCATTGGCATTTCCACCAGGACAACAACTCCAACCTTGTCAGAGACTATTTGACGAAGATGGGTATCAAGACAGTTCCTCAGCCTCCCTATAGTCTTGCTCCCTGTGATTTTTGCTTATTCCCTAAGCTCAGAAGCTGTCGTTATGAGACAATTGAGTAGATGAAAGAGGCTGTGACGAAGGTCATTGACACGCTCACACAAGAGGACTTCCATAGGGCCTTCCAGAAGTTGAGTTTCATGTGTGTACTATCAATAAAAGCGCCCATACGAAAAAAGTATGGAAACTTATTTAATGATCCTCGTATATATATATATATATATGGGGGCGGAGACCTGAGATACAGCACTGATTATTAGTACCGTAAAA
Organism: Sepioteuthis lessoniana; assembly: GCA_963585895.1. Lineage (NCBI taxonomy): Eukaryota > Metazoa > Mollusca > Cephalopoda > Myopsida > Loliginidae > Sepioteuthis > Sepioteuthis lessoniana. The sequence goes on from OY757922.1 coordinate 55,921,291, forward strand.
AAATCAACAAACCAAGTTCGAAATTAGGCTTAAGCTGCTTTTGTTCACTTAGTAAAGCTCTTGGGAAGATATTTGAATCTTTTGTTTTCTGACACATCATTAAATATCTTAAAAGAGATCAAGTCACTGGCATTTCAAGATGGTAGACAAAAATGAGAGTGAGTGAGTGAGAGAACACTTGAGCAAATCCTCTTTTTCCAGTAACAGTTAAGTAGCTCTTATCCCCCTTATCAAACCTTATCCACCCCAGCAGCAAGAAGATAATCCCCTCTAAATTCCTTAATATCTACTGTTTCTACTCGAATTTTACTTGGATGGAAATCCCACGCTTTCAACATTGAACAATATACTATTTCTATGAATCTTAACAGGAAAGTTTATGATTAGAGCTACTTTGCAACACGGTGATTGTAACTAACCATGATTTCTTAGTAGCGGATACCCTTCGTTCCCGCCCTTTGCTGTGTAATCCATTTTGCCAGAATAGTAGGATAACGATTCAATAATACACCTTTGATCAATTAATTATGTACTCTTCATATCATACACTTGTTAACTGAAGTCTGAACAAAGTCTTTATTGAACAAGATAATAAGATATCGCAAAGTGTTTACCGCATCAACGAGTATTAATGGTTTGAGCATCAAACTGAGAGTGAAGATGTTCAGTTACATGACGATTGTTACGACACATTTGAAACTTAGATTAAGGCTCTTAATCCATAAGTCAATAAAATATCATTCATCGCTCCCGGCAGGTATTCTAGTCAACATCCTGTATCTATACAGAGCTGTTGCAGGTAGCTGTCGTAGGTATGTTCTTATTGTTGTACGTATGTTCTTATCCAACACATCCATGTAAAGGAGTTCATAGAAGAAGGCTATTGATGAATTTGTATTTGTTCCTCTAGCAGTGTCTCGTATGCTTTGTTCGTCTTACTTGGATGGTTTTAGAGAGAGGAGATAGGAAGCCGTATAACTGTTGTTTCGTGGGATGTTGCTACTAGGATTTGTTCAGTACAGCTCGTAACATTCTTGTGCAGTTCTGGTCATACGCTTCGTGCATCCATACAAACGCTGTTTGGAAGAAATCACGTTTTCTTTTGTCGGATAGGGTAGACTTCCATATGATCAATAACCAATCGATAGGTTTCAATGCCTTTGCCAGGCGTGTATTGATGTCACTGTAAATGAGACGCAGCTACCGAGGCACGTGTCCACTGATTTCTGAGAACTACAATTTAGAGTGGAGATGTCTCCTTTTTGATTAAAACACATGTATTCTCTTTTGTCTGCATTTACATGGTGACCAATGCCACCAAATGCTAGCTCCAGACTATGCAGCAGAGATTCAGCTTATTTAGGTGAGTTTGCAAGAAGCGCTATATCATCTGTATAGTCTGCGTCCGTTATAGTTTCTGCGGGGTATCGTCTGCTTCTTACTTTTTTAGTGTAAAGCCATTTTCTTTCATTAGACCAATTGATGTTCGAAGTTCATAGTCTTGGCAAATTATTAACATATATATATGGGGTTAATGTATCCCCTTGCAGAACACCTGCTGCATTTCAAAGAAGTTGTGTCTCCATCGCGTGAGCAAACCTTGACTTTCGTGTTACTCTAGAGTATCATGTCGACTGTGACAGTTGGGGAGATCATACGCTAGAATTATTTGTTCTATTTTCCTTCTGAGTATGGAATCAAATACTTTGGAGAAATCTACGAACAAGAGTGTCACCTCGAGGTTTTTTGCACGAACTTCTTCAATGATTCCACAGATTGTCAGAATCTGTGATGTTGTGGATCGGTTTCTTCAAAAACTATTTTGATTCTTTCTAAGAACTTTTTCAGTTTCTGGTTTGATGCGACCGAGAAGCAGAGCATTATAAACCTTAGCTGCTATGGATGTAAAGGTTATGGTCCGTTAGTTCTTGACGATTCCGAGGTCACCTTTCTTGGGGAAGGATAGGATACAGCCTTTTTTCCATTTCTCTTTTGTGTTCTGGTTATACATGGCGTTGCAGTATCAAAGCAGAAAGTCATCGAATTTCCTAGTCTTCCATACTTCTGGGGATATTTCAACGAAACCGGCAGTTTTTCTGTTTTTAATTTTTGTTTGTACTATGTTAAGGTCTTCTTGAGTAAGTTTATCTGTGACATTAGAGGAAATTCCTAGCAGATGTTTGAAATGTTCTTTCCACATCTGTATTAGTTCTTCTTGGCTGGCAGTTTTTAAGAGTAGCTCTCGAGCTACTCTTCTTTTTACTCACTTCATTTACTGTCTGCCACGCTATTCCAGATTGTCTATCTTCTTCTGAGTTTCTAATTTTATTGATCTGACTAGAAATGTATTGTATTTGTTCTTTTTGATAAGTTCTCTTTGTGCCTTCTTTAGTTTCTGAGCGTTGGTATTAGTTGGGTTTCTTTTATTACATAGGGATGTTGTTTTCACGTTATCTAGATTCATCTTAACAGCTAATGTCTCCCATAGAACTCTATGTTTGGCTCTTGGTTTGGTTGGTATGAATTCTGCTGCTACTTCCATGTGGGCATTATATATATATATATATAATGACTAATGATTCAATAATATATATATACAGAGAGAGAGAGAGAGAGAGAGAGAGAGAGAGAGCGAGAGAGGGAGAGAGAGATTATTGAATTATTATTGCCAAACTCTATGTCTCTAATTTAGATTCATGAATGTTTCATTCTTTGAGGTATTGCTCACTTTTCACTTTATTATATATGACCGAAACAATTTCTCCGAATGACGAATATGAGAACTTCGTTAATGGAAGCAGCAGCAGAATGCATACCAACAAAACTAAGAGCCAAACATAGAGTTATATATATATATATATATATATATATATATATATATATATATATATATATATATATCTTTTCCGGACTTATATATAATCAGTTTTGATCGTTTAATGTTCCATTATTAAAATCCTGATAACTTTGGATCAAAAGTAGATTAATTCTTATTTAAAGAAATGGTAGAACGGTACTTATTTATGGGTTAGAAATACACCTTTTTGTTGAAAATTAGCGTCAGATCAAAAGAGAAAAGAGGAAAATAGTTTGCTTACAGAATAAAGATTCTATGATCTAATAACCGACCTCTGGTATTTGAACTGTTAGAAGATTAAGCGAATATTCCTCATATTGAATTATTTGACGAAAAGAATCTTTTCATTAAGTACATCTGAGAAAGACCGTAGAATGGATCAAGTGAAACCTTGTACAGACATAACAACAAAAAGAAGAGAGTCGGCTACCAGAAAAACATTTGAATTGTCATTGACTCTTTTCTAAGATATCGACTAGAAGAGTTAGATACAAGTACTTTTATTTGAGAAGTTATCACGGCGGCTAGAACAACTTGCAATATCTAGTTTATAAAAATTACCTGAAAAAATTTTTTTCAAAAATTCATGGCCTAGTGCTAAGCTGGGACAAGTTTAGTAAACTGCCAAAGCGTATGAAGGCATTTTCTTTTCTTGCTTCAGTTGTCTGAAGTGGATGATTGGAAATGTGCAAGAAGGAAGGAAGGAAGGAAGGAAAGAAAAACGAAACGATATCTCTTTAATTCCGGTTCGCTCTTTCTAACATTTCTATCCAATCTACTTTCCATCTCTTTTTTATTTACAGACTTTTAAGCTCTCGCAAGTGTTTTTATCTTCTTCACTCTGTTCAGTTTTGCTTTTCACTTTGTATTAAATATTATTCACCTTAATTGACTGATTTTAACAGCATGTCAATCCGTCAACGATTATTTTATGTCTAGAGGTTAGGAAATCGTTTTCATTCTACATTTATAGCAATACATTTTTCTTTAGAGTTTTTTGTCCACAGTGATAGGGTTGGGTAAGTCGGGTTTTATGGCAAATTAATCCTTGTAGGTTATTTAATGCCAAATCCTCTTTATATATATATTAGATATGTATGATTTGAAAACTCATTGTATCAATAACATTTTTAAACTCATTTCTTTTGCACAGGTAAATAGTTTCAAGTATTGTTATGTAATTGTAAAAAATTAACATCAGTTATTTGTTTGCATACATTTAGTTATGATTTCTTAGTAATTTTATTTTTGAATGAGTTAGAACAAACTTTTTTGCTCACAAGTATTGCTATTGTTTCTACACAGTTAAATGGTTTCAATTATTCCTATCTAACACTAATCATTCAAGTTATTTGTTTGCACACAGTGAAGTGGTTACAAGTATTACCATTTAACACTATTCTATTGAACACAATTCATTCATTGGCACACAGTTAAATGGTTTCAAGTATTGCAATGTAATACCAATGATTCAATTTTTCATAGAGTAAAACAGTTTCAAGTATTCCAAACAAATAGTTTTATTTGCACACTGTCAAATGGTTTTATGTATAGTTATGTAATACGAATAATTCAATTCAGGCACTCTGTTAGAGAGTTTCAAGTACTACTATTCAACACTAACGATTCAATTCAACAGTACTCATCCGTTTGCATACAATTAAACGGATTCATGTATTGCTATATATCACTAACAATTCAATCAAACATCAGTCATTTATTTAAATACAGTTAAATGGTCAAACAGCTCTATTTCTAACGATTCAATGTAGAATAAGTAATTTATTAGCACACAGTTTAAGTGGTCAAACAGTTCTATTTTACTCATAAATGGAATCCTATTAGGTACGACCACTCCAGGTTAGAGAGGTGGTAATGAGGTGGTACTCATATTCCCCTGAGCTCCAGGACTGAAGCCTCATCATTAGTTTATTAAATGTCATACCCAAGACTCTCATTGTGGGGTCTAACCACTTTGCAAAGATGCAGTCGGTGTACTTCTCAGCTTCCACCGACTTGGCTCACATATCAAGTATTCTTATCTAATACAAATAATGTGCACACAGTTGTAGGGTTTCTAGTATTCTTATTTAATTCTAATAACTATATGGTTTCAATAATAATGACAGTAATATTAATTTGCTGTAACTAATAATAATCAAACAACTATCGTCATCATCATCCTTTAGTCATGTGACTAGCATGGATTCACTTAACTCCCTCCTCTCTCACACATTCTCTCTCTCTGTCTCTCTGTCTGTCTCTCTCTCTCTCTCTCTCGCCATCCGTCCCAATTGTCTATTATTCTTGGTAGGTCTTCTAGACGGTATCCAGTGTTCGCGCATAGCTGATGAATGTAAGAAAAATTACCATGAAAAATAACTATTGCTTCAAGTACTTATTCTTAATACAATTTACAGTTATATGATATTAAATATTCCTATCGAATACGATTAATTTTCAAACAGATCTATTTGGTATATAGATGAGACCCTTTGAGGTACTACTACTCTGGGTCAGTAATGGCAATAAAGGGGTCCTCCAAACTCCCTAGATCTCCAGAACTGGAGCCTCACCGCCAGTTGCAGACTAGAGTCATACCCTAGACACCCTTTTCGAGATGGTTCTTAACCTTCTGCAAGGGATAGTCAGCGTATTTAACTTGTGATGAGAAAAGAGAAAGAAAGAAAGAATACATAAAAGAGAGACAAAGAAAAGAAAAAAAAAGAAAGCGTGAGAAAAGAATGAGAAATAAAGAATGAGTGAGAAAGCAAAAAAGAAATGAAAGAAGGTGAGAAAATGAAGAAAGAAAGAAAGATCAACTTAAGAAAGGAATGGAATAGGTATCGATGCCAGTGTGGGCAGGAATCCAGTACTTTGATTTGCAATCTAATTTAGTAAATTTGGTTGAATTTTGCACATGATACAAATGAGAGAGGTAAAAAGATTGTGTTACATCAATTTTCCGAAAGTTGATGCCGTGCTCACCTTGAAAATCAGCATTCAAAAACTTTGGCATCTTATCTAGAATTGAGCGCAGCACAAGTTAGATGCACTGTTTCGGCCATATTTCTTATTTGTCGCATATTCATCAACATTTATTCTCAGTTGATGTTTTTCTCTTCTATGGATATTTATAGAACTTCTCACCAAGCTAAAATCTGATACAAGGTCATTTTAATGTGGGGTACCACACAAGAAGGAAACCTACTACGCGGGGATTTCAAAAAATGCTTCGGTTCTATCGGTATTCTTCTAAAACGACATCTCAGGCACTGAACAAGGAAGTCAGGTTTTACCTGGAGGGCAGGTGCTGCTTGCATGAAGACCCTCTGTAACCAAGCTATTATTGATTCTCACCCATCCTGTGAGAGATAATAACTATTACATAGTAGTTTTCTCTGTATCTACATTAATATACATGTAAAAAATAGACGAGGAACAGAGAGAGAGAGAGAGAGAGAGAGAGAGAGAGAGAGAGAGAGAGAGAGATTATCGAAGTTAAATAGCGACGAACTAGTTCAGTACTTGAGTTGGTGACCACTTAGTAGCAGATAGTGTAAGCAACCCTAAATCTGTATTTTCGACTAAATGAAACTTAGTAAATAACAACAAGCCCGACTTAGTAAGCACGTGTGTACGCGCACGAACGAGCGAAAGAGAGAGACAGAAAGAGAGAGAAGGAGGAAAATAAAGAGAGGAAGGGGAAAGACGAAGAAAAAACTGATATAGAGGAGGGATATATTTATTTTACAAATACAACCTCTAAACCTCCACAATTGAACCATCTTAATCCTGTCACTACATTTTCTTTCTTTCTTTCTTTCCTTCTTTCTTTCTTTGTATTTTATTTCTTTGTATATTCTTTTTAAATTTCTTCCTTTCTAATTCTTTTTCTTATTTCTTTCTTTTACAGTTCACGGCGTTATATGCCTTCTATAATGTCATCATAATGTCTAAGAACCCATCTAGCAGAAGAAAATCGCTTGTAATAATTGTCAGATGATTTCCCATTGCCAAGCCTTGTGCCATACTATGATGATATCAAGGAATAATCATAATTCATGCAGTATTTCAGTTCCTCTCCAACTTTTTAAGAATGATTCACTTCACTTTTCTTCGATTTCATTTTTATTTATTGTCTTTGTTGGATTTTACACTTGTTTGTTTGTTTGTTTGTTTGTTTCTTTCTTTCTTTCTTTTCTTTCTTTCTTTTCTTTCTTTCTTTCTTTGTTCATTTTTGTTTTCTTTGTTTTTTTTTATTTCCTGCTTTTTTATTTCTGTTTCTTGAGTTTCTTTAACTTTTCTTTCGTTCATGTCGGCTTTAACACGTTTTTTAAACAGTCGAATGCACGCGCGTGCGCACACAGAACACACAAACATACGCCTCCACCAGTCAAGCTTGTGCGTGAAAGCAAAACGAGCACATACTCATTATACAAATGCAAATCCACTGCACACACACACACACACACACACACACACACACACACACACACATATATATATATATATATATATATATATATTATCATTATTATTATCATTATTAACTTCATATCATTAACTTCATAATCCCATATGACCAACCGAATTACCAACCAAACTCTCCTCAAGTCTGACGAAAAGAAAGAAAGAAAAAAAGCAGAGAAAAATTATTGAACATATTATACTTACTTTTAAAGAAGACCCCCCCATATGTGAAACAGTTTTTCCACGATATACAAAACAAAAACAGAAATATTATCGTATAGGGACTAAATGAATCTTTTCTACGCATGAAAAAAGTGTATATATATATATATATAAACAAATACACGCTTCTTATTTAATTATTATGAACTGTTTTAACTTGCTTATGTACAGAACTATTTACGTAGTACGCGCGTGCGCGCAGACACACACACACACACACACACACACACACACACACACACACACACACACACACACACAAAATCTGTCAGATTTACATATACACACGCGAATAATGAAGAATAACATTGCCTTTATAATTAGATTTTCCTTTGAGCATCTTGACTTGGAGTAAGCAAGATAGTCTTACCGACCGTTACAAGTATAATTTATTCCATGCTCTACATTTATGAACTTGTACCTGACTACAAAAACAATGTTTATTATTACCGTCTTCTTTAATTGATATCATCTTTATGTGTGTGTATGAACATCACAAGTTTTACAACGCCATCAACAACACCACGAAGGAACTGAAAATAAATCTGTTGTGTTATAACATCGACCAAAAATTTGAAAAATTAATAAAAGAGAAAAATCGGGGGCACTATAAATTCCTTATTTCCTATTGATAGCGTAGGTACAGTACAATAACAAAAGATATTAGCGCATAACTATGTTAAGTTGGAATATTTTGTAACTGCAGACCCGCAAATTGGAGGGACTAGAATATTAGAACTGTTTACAGCTTCAGAAAACGTAGAAAAGTTATCATTTTTCTTTTTTTTTTTTTTTTTTGTCGATTCTTCAGTTTACCCTCCCTAACTAAAAAAATTGGCAATTTTGAAACAAAAGAACAAAACAAGGGAATCTGGAACTATTCTGCTGCTGCTGCTGCTGCTGGTGATGGTGGTTTTGTCAGTTAATCCATTTCATTTACTTGCCAAAGATGAAAAACGAACGCAGTTCTCTGACTTTGTTATTTGCCTCTCTGTCTGGATTTTACCTTTGAATATTGACACGGGTCATTCTTAATTAATGTTTAATGGTTGATAAAGCAGAAATAGATAATAGAAGAGAAAGTTAGAAGAATTATGGCTTCATCAAAGTCAATAATTCGATGACAAAAAATACAGTTTTAAAATCTATAAATTATGCCTAATTGAAAATAAACGATTAATAGTAACGATAAACAATGTTATTTTACTAAACAACTTAATCAATATTTTTATTGTTGACTTATTTCGACAACTATACGCAATTGAGAGTTGGTTTAGTATTGTAATGTTAAATTTACAACTGTTTTCTTCTTTTAGAGTTTGGTTATTTTACAGTTGGAATTATTCGGACATTTTTAGTTTTATGATTTGGAAATCGTTTTTTGGTTTTATTTCCCTTATCTTTATTCCTTGATGTATTGAATGTCATAATTATGGAACAATGGATAATTTCGTTTAGGTACGCGTATAATTCGCGTTAGTTCAGTTGAGCATCTTTTTTCATTGCCACCTGCACCTCCCATCTCCTGCATGTGTTATCAAATGTACATGGAATCTCTGAGTAATGTTAAATGACTGGTAATATAAGCTAGTTTCTCTTCGATCGTGAGAGCAATGTGGGCACACTGTCAGCTTTTTGAGTTCATTACTTTTTTAATCTTGTGTACAACAAAGAAACTTAACACTGCAAATGTTTATATCTTAAATAAGCCAAGTTAAGAGGTTAAACATTTTCACGGAACCAACATTCGTGGTAGTTGTTGTTGTTGTTGTTGTTATTATTATTATTATTATTATTATTATTATTATTATTATTATTATAACAAATATTGGTGACAATATTCTAAAAGTCAAATAGATAGATAAATAGATAGATAAGATTTTCAACATTTGTGTCTGTAGTGAACAGACGTTCAAAAACATATGAACGCTACTGTCATTTACAGACACGTGTGATTGTAGGCAGATATTTTATAAACAGATTTATTGATTTTTTTAAAGCACAACTCCTGCCATTTCTTTTAGCAGACATAAAGTAGTGCTACTGAACTCGGAACTTTTCTTTATTTGATAGCGTCTCTTAACATTGCAGGAATTAAAAGTTAGAGATTATCTTGTTTTGAAGTGGCTTTCCCTAAAATAGAGAGTTGTTACTTTTCGGGAGAAGTACCGTAACAAAAGCCAATCACCCATTTAGATTCCCCGAAAAAAATAATATACGTCCATCAGTTCATCTTTATTAACTTCAGAGCATCTCAACGCGCGTGCGCATACATTCATCACGCAAGCACCACCATCAGTCGGTGGTGAAAACCCGAGAGAAAGTAAGAAATCCTTGGCAAAAAAGGTGTTTATCTTTGGTTATTTTCCTGTTTCTTGTTTTAAGAGAAATTAAGTTTATCACAATCTTAATTTTTTAATTATCTTTTTTTCTTTTTTTTTCTTTTTACTTAGTCGGCAGGAAACCGGTAAATGTTACTAAGCAAACGATATAATTTATTTTCTTTTTCTTCTTGTCGACTTATAAACAAACACATACATATAAACACTTAAAGTCATACGAAAACACACACAAAACACACACACACACACACACACACACACACACACACACACACACACACACACACACACACACACACACGTTATTCGTCGGAAAGGTTCAAAGATTTAAAAGTAGATAAGATACTTTAGCTAAGTAGTACGTTCAATTTAACGTACCTCATTATTACAAATACTGCTACTACCACTAGTACCCCCACCACCGTCAGAACCACCACTACCACCAGCACCAGCACAAATCAGATCCCGTCCTGCCTGGGACTATTTTTCATCACTAAAAAGCTAAGGACATTTTATTTTAAGGAACCAAACAAGATGACGTCGCTGTACTGTGGAAATTCTACCAAATCGTCGACGATGAGTACACCTAAAAAGATGAAACAATTCCCTCCAACTTATCAAACGAACTACATGAGTGTGGTATGTTTCTTTTATTGTCACTAATGTTTTTGTTTTACGAACTGACATAAAAAGAATTACGTTTTCAGTCGATTCTCTCTCTCTCACCCCCCCTCTCTCTCTCTCTTGTCCCTACAGCTGCTACTGTTCTTGCTATGAAAACCGTTTTTCTTTCACCCCAAAGAAGAAAGCAGTCAGTTTCAGATTTGTCAAACTGTTCATTTGTTTTTTATCAAATTTATTTGCTTTTTCGGCACTTTTTCAGTTAAGCATCACCCTTAATTTCGATGTCAAATTTTGTGGTATATTCGCCCTTTAAAGTGAGTTAATAGGTTTAATTGATATTTGAAATAACTCTTAAAAATCTTTTTAGTTTTACTACATGCCTTTTCTAACAGTCTCAGAAATTAACTATAAACTATTGCTTTCTATAAGTGATACAAAAGGGTCCATTGAATGGTGCTGAGAACGCGATCTTGCTGGGAAAGCTATCTTATTAAGTTTATGCGGCGGTTTTGCAATAACAATGAACCTTTTAAAAAACATTTTAAATGATGCGAGAGACGTTTATCCAGTTTTTTAAATTTATAAACGAATATTTCTTATTAATTGAAAAATGTTTGTAGTTCAGAGTTGTAAATTTAATTGCCATGCTATTACGAAATTAAGAGTCACGATTAAATGAAAAGAGCTGCTTTTTTATCTTCTCCCAAATGATAACAAATAAACATGAGGGATTTCCTCGTGGAGTAAATGAAGAAGACTTTTTTTCTTTCTTACGGAAAATTACTGTAAAAAGAAAAGTGAATATTGTGTTTAAAAATTAGTTTAAAAATGTGATCCCTTTTCTTAACTTTAGTTTAATACTTTTTAACCAGTTTTTGTCTCTTCGTTCCTATTATCTTTTTAAACTGATGTGCAAAGTTAAGGGAAGAAAAAAAGGTCATGTTGGCCTGTGTTTTGAAAAGCTTTTTAAAAAATAGAAGAAGCGGGAGAGTGAAAAAGGGGTCAGCATAGACGAGAAGGATGCTGACAACATTTACAAAGGGATGCTGAAGTAAGGCCGAATGAGTGAAACTTTACGACTTAAACATATCAACTCCGTTTTCCACCATCGTCATCTTTTCTTTTCCTTCTCTCTTTTTAGTGTTATTTGTTCGACTGAATTCAAAAATTTCTAAAAGTAAATGAAATCATGTATAGAGAAAGAAATTACTTTTTCTTTAAAAATAAGTTGCTGTTTTTAGACAAGTATTTTACATTTTTTTTAAAAAATATATTTTATTGATCTTGGATATTAAACTTCGAAAACACTTCTAATGGTTTCTTATGAAATTTTCAGAATGGAAAGGACACGTTTTTAGGGAACAGTTTTAGCATCTCATGTTTCTTTTGTTTGTGAGTTATCAAAAAATCGTTTGTTTTTTTTACTTTCATTCGGAATTTAAAGCATAAAAAATAAATTGGGGCGGAGGTAATATTTTAAATCTTTCAGTTTTTTGTGCCATAAACGGTCTCGTGTATATTCATTTAATAAATACAACACACACACACACACACACACACACACACACACACACACACACACACACACACACACACACACACACACATATATATATATATATATATATATATATATATATATATGACAGTTATTCCTGAAAAATCATAAATATTATCTATATTTATTTTGAATATAACGAACATAATTAGCGAGTTTTTTTTCTCACGGCATTGAATGAATCTTTGAATTAGAATCTGCATTTATATTCCGTCTAAACTGACGAATAGTTCGTAAAATAAACCCGGAAGAATACAAAGTATGAATGTGTGTTTGCGCCTGCGCAAGCGTGCGCACGTGTGTGTGTGTGTGTGTGTGGGCGCGCGCGCCCACACACACACACACACACTCTCAGATTTTTAATGTAATTAAAATAAAACATGTTTTAGACTATCTATGTCTTTTAAATATTTCGTTTTAATTCCTTTCCGTAAAGATTTTGAGAACATCTTCATCCCTCCTTTTGTGATTCTGATCTGACAAATTTATGCAATAGAAAATATCTAATGAATACTTCTCTATAACTGTGCAAATACATTTACCCCTCACTGTCCATTAAATCTGTTTTCGAAAAGATGTCCTCAATGGGCAATTGTCATCGACGAAAAATCATCCTCTGATAATTGTTTTGGACTCAAGTAACCATGTCACTTGCTGGCAAGATTCCCGTCCGGCAAAAATGAACGTTATATTCTATTAATTTACTGGGTGTTTAAAAAAATTGATATCAATTCAGATGTACAGGATGTTTCAGAAAAATTGATAAAAATTCGTATTCTAATAACTTGACTAATTCTCGTTCAAATGATTTCAAATTTTAACACGATGTTAAAATCTGAGATCATTTGAACATCAAACATAAAGTTTTGATTTGCTTCTGTTAAAATTTGAGATAATTTGAACGAAGATTGAGCAAGAAGTTATATCAATTTTTCTTAAACAATCTCTATTTTAGGCTAAAGTGAAAAAAATATTTGATTACTGTCTTCTTAGACTAGATTTAATTTACACTAGCACACTTGGGGCGGAAGATTATGTTGCGGCACTATTCTGAGTAGCAAGGGCTCTATTTGACAAGAAAATTAGCTTTGCTCAATTCGCTATCCTGTTAGTTTGATTTTTTTTAACTGGGATCGAACATCGATCACTGATACCAGTAGCGGAAACAGGCGAATGATCCACTGAAAAGGTCACTCATTTACACATAATATGTACCAGCACGCGCTGCGCATAAACACGTGCTGGTGCGTGTTATCTCGAAGTTCTTGTTATCCAGAAGTTCAGAGAATCTAAAAAGGTTCACTTATCTTTTGATTTGTCATGTCGTCCCTTGTCACGCCGGACACTTTACAGATCTCTCGAAAATAACTCTTCAGGAGATAACGTTATCTTCTATCATTAAATACTTTTTTCATTTATGCGTGTATATAAGTGTAAATATACTTGTTTATATGTATCAGGGGGTGTATATGGGTGTAGTTTGGTTTGGTTTCTTTGTTTAATAGCATATTAACCTTCATGGGTTATTTAATGCCAAAGCCATCATTGTAGAAGGATAGCTGTGGTACTGTTTAACCCATAATTCAGGGAAAAGAGGGTTCAAACTTTTCCCAATGGTATTTGTCCGAAAGCGATCGTGATAGCGTGACTGGAGTTCGAACTCACTACGATGTCACAGTCTTTCACGTTAACGTCTATGCAACGAGGACTCGTGTATATATGTGAATATCAATATACGTATATGTGCGTGTATGTATGTATATATGCGTATGAATATATGCATGCGTGTGTGTGTGTGTGTGTGTGCACTAAAAATAATCATGTCGACTTTGTTTCCTTTCATAAATAAAATGACCCCAAAATTAGACATTCACTTTTCATTTCATGTTTTTAGATCTATTTGTTCGAATAAAAATAAGAACATTCGGATAAAAAAAATCTGTGCTTATTATGTATTTCTGACATTTTTAATGACTTGCAAAGGAAAGTTAAAAAAAAAAAGATTAAATTAACTTTACACTCGGTCAGTATTATGACTCGGTTCACATGTTAAAATGTCCTGAATTTTGCGATTAGTTTCCTACTTGTGAGCGTGCATGTGTGTTTGGGTGTATTTCTTCAACCCTTCTTCAACGGCAAGGTCAGTTTTTAAGCGGAGTAAAACTAGTAAAGAAAAGAGCTTATCTTATTTACTCATAGATGGAAGAAGAGAAAGGTTTTAGCAAGGAGGAAAACCTAATCAATCTCATCCAGGATTTGAACTCGAATCACAGATTCCATTTCCTATAGGGGGCGTTCTCGTGGCGTAATGGCTAAAGCCATGGACTGCGGAATCGTTGTAAGCGAGTTCGTACTCCAGTCGCACTATTACGTTCACTTTCGGGCAAATACCCTTGGGAAAGGTATGAACCCCCTTATCCTCCCAGCTATGAGTTAAATAGTACCACTACTGGTCTTTGGCATTAACCTACAAAGGTTGATATGCCATTAAACAAAGAAACCAAACCAAACCAAACCATTTCCGATAACGATAACTGTTACAATAAACACGCTTACTGTATAACAGCATTCATTAAAGAGATTTTTGTATTACTAACATAGTACCAGTAAAAAATGAAGGCGTTATTTCCTTATAGATTGGCACTATGACCAATGTAAAATCTGCACTGTCAGTCAAACTTTGTATTTTCAAATTAATCTTAGCCGCCCTTTTCACGTTGTAAAATGCTAGTCTTGTGACTATGTCACTTTCCTATTCAGGTCGAGTGTTCGAATCAGCGTCGGATCTACGATTTACTTTCGTAGCAGGAAGTGGATTCGGCGCCTTGAGATCATAGCGCTAATGAAAAGTATGAATGCAATTATTCTCCCTCCACTATGGATAAATAGTAGGGTAGACTAACTCTTTAAACTGGTTATGGCAACCGGTCTAGGAGAAGGAAATTTCTGAAATCAAACCAGTTGTAAATAACTGGTTTAAATTCTGAGTTTTCTTTCTCCTAGACCAGAGATGGGCTCCGCCTGGCCATTTCTGCTCATTACATGCTACATGAGTTGCGCTCCTTCGACCAAACTTATTTATGGGTCTGGTGAAGTGAAAAAAGTTACAAAGTAGTGCCACTAAAGAGTACACAGATATTAAGGCGTAAAATCACTTTCTTAAACAAAGAAAAAAAATTCGCCCATTGCTCGACGAGGAATGGATTCATTCCTCGGATTTGATCACGGGTCATCGATTGCATTTCCTGTGACGACAAACCTTCTATAAAGAAATTGTTGGAATGTTCTTATAAATGGGCGATAGTACACACGCACATTACTCATATACACATATATATATATATATTATTTTCTTATACATTTATTGATAAAGAGTGCTCAATATAGGTGTTAGAGCATTCGTAGTATCATAGACAGAGACAAGGGCGTTTGACTATCTACGATATTTAAAATCTCTCTCTCTCTCTCAGTATATATATATATACGTGTGTGTGTATTATTCATTACCTACAAGTGTATTATTAAGCATCATATAGTACTATCTTTATACGAGGTTTGCTCAAAACGCATCGAGACGGAAGTTGTATTTACCCGATAGTTTCAGTATATTCATTTAGCATATTCATTGAGCTTATTTATTCCTCGGAGTTTTCCATGGATCAAGGAATCGCTAAAACTTTTCTTTTTTGCATATGAGATGAAACAGTGACATCGTATTGAGTATTCTCCACGGCCTCAGACCTCTAAATCTTTAGATGTATTTTCTGTCTTAGAAACTAGAAAAAGTTACACGGAGTTAAGTTGGCTGAATATGAAGAGTCTTGCACTTGTATAAACCTTAGTTTCGTCCAAAACATTTCGTTCATAAAGTATCGAGATAGGCTTGGTAATTTTTTCAAAGTGACACTCATCCGTCTAGACGTCTAGACATCATCCCTTTATTTCATAAGTGGTTCATTTGTACACACTTTTTCATTTAAATATCAAATTTTAAAATAAAAACAAACTTAAAACTTTAATCTTGATCCTTCATTTTATCTCACTTGATATGTAGTTCATCTCATAAGATGATACTATCAATTATTATAAGTTGCGGGAGGCGAATTTAGTGTAACCGTCATTGTCGTGGGAAAGGGAATTGACGACCCAAGTTCAAGTCCAGGATCACTTTACGCCAATTCATTTGGGAAAAATATGAATCCATAAATTCTCCCTCACCTATTAGCCCAGTCAGCTGTAGAGTATACTGACTGCATCTCTGCAGAGGGGTAAGACCCCTCCCCGATGAGTGTCCTGAAAATGACATTAAATTATCTAATGCTGGAGCTTTGGGGAATGCAGAGTATTCTTTTATTGTTATAGCTCCCCGGTCCACTCTGGTCCTGAGTGGAATCACCTAACAAGTTCCTGTCTATGGGTCAAATAGAACTATTTGACATTCAAACTGAGTGAAAACAAATGATATATGCTAAACTGAATTGTTTGAAATTGAACAGATCATTTAACAGTGTGTAAACAAACGAATGATGTTTAATTGAATTATTTGTTATACATAATAATACTTGGAACCATTTAAATGTGTGCAAACAAATGAGTAATATTCAATAGAATAATTGGCGTTAAATCGCAATACTTGAAACAATTTAACTGTATGCAAAGAAAGAAAGAAAGAATAAAAAATTGAGCTCAGGCTTATTTAAAAATGTTATCTACATAATTTGTTTACAAATCATACATATCTAATATATATGCTTCAAGAAGATTCGGCATTAAATAACCTACAATGGTTAATATTCCATAAAACTAAACCAAACCAAACCCCCTGCTATGGGTAAAAAGTAGAACAGTCTTAGTTCTTTAGCTTTGTTAGACAACGAGAAGAAGGAAAACTCTGAAATCAAATTAGCCTTACTCCGCTTTAAAATTGACCATTCCTATGGCGGTTGGGTCGGAGAAATACATACTATCAGCTGTCACAATAAGGGTATACACTGTCACGCGATATCCCGCGGAGACGATAGAGGTAAGATTAATACTATCCTCCCGTTGGAATGAACAGGGGAAACCCGTCAAAAAAGTGACCGTTAAGAGAGAATGTGGGTCACAGAGGGGATATCAACAGGTGTTGGTACTTAGTAACCTCAGGTCGCCGGACACCGGAAGGGGAGGGAGAGAGAAGCCAAATGATTGGCTGGGACCCCAAAACGGAAGTGGGGCTCCCCCCCGTCAGCAGAAATAGATAGTAAGAAAGTTAGTTTTTGAGCAGGGCTCGTGGCAGACAGGCCCATTAGCCATGGTTGAAGACAAAAGAATATCTGAGACACGAGGGACCCCAGGTTCTTCAAGCCAGTGTAAAAAAATAGAATAAAGTCTATTAGCCCGTGAAAGAAGAAAGATTCTCCAGTGGAACCCCGTCGAAAAATAAGATAAGTAACTTTGGGGCCATTTCTCCTTTATACCCAAATTTTGTATACCTCTCTCTCTCTCTCTCTCAATTTGAAGAAAAACAAAAGTCAAGAAAAGACATTTATATTCGTGGACTGTCCAATTATTATATGTTTTGACACTTTGAAAGTGTATATAACTGTAGTAAAGGAATCATATATTTTTATGTTACCACGTGGTCTAAGTTTGTTCTTTGCAGTTCTTCTACGAATTTGTTACTTCATGCTTCCTTTTCAGCTTCTATTCGCCTTATGTTATCTTGCTTAGAATTGTCCTATTAATTCCTTTAAAATATCACACGGGAAACCGGAGTTGCCGACTACTACAATATTATTACGACTAAAACCTATAGGTCCATATTCTTCCATTATCTTGGGGAAGGAAGTGAAAGCGGCCTGGTGGGTGTGTGGATAGTGTGAAATTTGGAAACCCTTGCCAGCGGCGGTCAGTCTGGCCCTAAATTAGTCCCTCACATAATATGCCAGTTCTTATATGCCTGAGAGAAAAACTCTGAACGAGGACTTATTATATAGGGGATCAAGTGCCAACCTGCCCCGTCTTCACACGTGCGAAAATAAAAGTCCCGTTTTGGGATTTTAGACAATTTCGCGTCACAACACATATACAAATAATAGTGTAATCATAGTGAACGGTGCTTGTTGACTGTCAATTTCTCAGTCAGGTTCTCGCTTATGTAAGTCCTATAGACCTATGATTCCATAAGTGAGAAACCGCCATTGACTCTATCCTAATTTAGATATATATGCTCTTTCACTGATATAGAACATTATTTATTTATCGAAATAGCAAACTATTAAATCAATATTATATTGTACTCCATAGTACTCCTGTGGACCCCTTCACATGGCCGACCAAAAGCAGGGCGACCAGCTCGAACCTACATACAGCAGCTCTGTGAGGATACGGGGTGTAGTCCTGAGGACCAACCGGAAGCGATGAACGATAAGGAGAGATGGCGGGAAAGGGTCAGGGATATCCGTGCGGATGGCACATGATGATGATGGCCCCATACCCCTTTATCATCTGTCTAGACTACGTGCTTAGAACATCGATTGATAAAATCAAAGAAAACTGCTTCGAGCTGACAAAGGAAAGAAACAGAAGGTACCTCGCAAAAACAATTACCGACGCCGACTACGCCGATGACATAGCGATTCTGGTCAATACACCCAACCAAGCCGAAACACTACTTCATAGTTTGGAACAAGCCGCTGCAGGCATTGGCCTCCATGTCAATGCACACAAAACTGAATACATGTGCTTTAATCAAACAGGCGACATTTCCACACTGGACGGAACCTCTCTGAAACTGGTAGACAAATTCACCTACCTAGGAAGCAGTGTCTCATCAACGGAAAAAGACATCGACACGCGGCTAACGAAGGCATGGACAGCTATCGATAGACTCTCGATCATATGGGAGTCAGACCTGACCGATAAAATGAAACGCAGTTTCTTCCAAGCAGCAGTCGTGTCGATACTGTTATATGGATGCACTACTTGGACGCTAACAAAACGGTTGGAGAAATAGCTAGACGGCAATTACACAAGAATGCTGCGAACAATATTGAACAAGTCCTGGAGGCAACACCCCACAAAGCACCAACTATACGGCCACCTACCTCCCATCACGAAAACTATCCAAGTTAGACGAACCAGACATGCAGGGCACTGCTGGAGAAGCAGGGACAATCTCATAAGTGATGTACTCCTATGGACCACCACATATGGTCGAGCAAAAGCAGGAAGACCAGCTCGAACATACATACAGCAGTTATGTGAGGATACGATATGTAGCCCTGAAGACCTGCCAGATGAACGAAGTGGCGAGAGAGGGTCAGGGATATCCGTGCTGGTGGCCCGACATGATGATGATGATGATGATGATCTATATTTTAAAATAAGAAGGTCCACGAAGAGATTTGTATTTTTTGAATTTATTTATTTTGTTCTTAGATACGTGTTATATATGTGTATGTTTCCAGCTTGTTGCTTTCGTCAGGGAACATATGTGGCACAAGGCCTTGTTAATGGGGTACTCAATGAGACTTGAACTCTTGTTTCCAATTTAAATTACCTTTGGTTGGTCAGGTGGGTTTATATCGGGGTTATTCTCCCTTTTTCCTAGAGTGTGTTTACTTTGGTCTGCTTTTACCCCTCTTTGATATTTGATATATATATTTATACTTTGTCTTTCTTCTGTCTAAATTGGTATAAAAGGAAGATAGTTTTGTCCCAATCTTTCAAGTGAGAAGGATTTGATTCAATCCTGAGGTTTTACTTAAGACTCGCACTCAGATCCCTGGAGCCAATAGGAATTATGAAATTTTCTCATTTACAAAGTATGTTCCATTCTAATATAAGGTCAAAAGTACTGGGCAGACTCTGTAAGTTGTACTCATACTAATAAAAGGTGAATGTCAGACTATCTTGCTAAGTATTGTTCCATGTCAAGGCGACTATCTAATGTACAGATGTTTATTATATCGAACACATTCAAATACTTTGACTCACCATCCGAATCTGAAAAGGAATTTACCATAAATCGTTGATCATTTCTTTAACGGCTAAAATGCTGAGGGCGTTGTTAAAGAATTTACATTTGCCAATTTTGTAAATTCCATGTCGTCATCCAGCTTAAAAAGTTTTTATTTCTTCTGTTCCATTAAAGTTGTGACATTTTGTGCTAAAAATTTACAGGCAAATATAATAATCATTATGGGACAGAGTTAATAAATAATAACCATCGTAATAGTCATGGGCACTTCTCTTTGGGTTATAATAGTGAGTATGATTCTCACAGGGTGACTATACCGATTTTGTGCTAAATTAAGTTATTCTTAATAAATGACAACTATTGTAACGAACATCATCATAACTAATAATCGTCGTCATCGGTCGCTTTATTGTTCCGTTCATAACTTATGGCAACGATCAGATTTAGAGTTATGTATGCCTTGCTCAAGATCGATATCACTTTCCGATACTTAGGATCAGAGTGTAGTGTCTGTATCCTCTACACAAAAACATAGTGTCGCTCTCCGACACACACACACACACACACACACACACACATTAATCCTGTTTAACATTCTACCGTTGTGGGGATGTCATTGAATTTCGGAATATAGAATCTCGTATTTGTAAAAATGTAATTCATTGAATTACATTTTTACTAATACTAGATTTTATATTCCGAAAATACCTTTTTTAAAATACATATTAATGTCTGATTTTTCTTATTTTGTGTTCAATTTTGAGTCATTATGAAGTAATATCTGTTTTCATCTTCGTATTTTATATCATATTCTTTTAAATAATCGAGAGATTTTCATAAACGTCACTCTAGTCCAAGAGGTGCGTTTAGTGTAATGGTTTTCGTCTCAGGAAATGAAATTGATGTCCAGAGTTCAAATCCTTGACGAGACTGTGTTTCACTTCGTGCTTATTCCCTTGAGAAAGATATGAATCCATACGTTCTTCCTCCAGCTATAGGTCAATTGAAAGACAGACTGTATTCTTTGGCGTTGGTAAACAACCAGTCAAGGAGAAGGAAAACTGAATTCAAACCAACTTTACTCCACTTAAAAATTGACTTAATGTCACATCCTACCAGTGGCGGCGGGGTTGGGAAAAACATAATTAAAACATTCGTTTTGATCCAAGACTGACGTGTTGATGTATGACACTTTAATCCGAGGCAAAGAGCACAGATACACTGATCATAGGTAAATGTGTCGATTCGTGTATAAATACACCCCACATTTTTTATGGAAACTATGCACGTTGTGATTATATAGTAACTGATTCATTTCTTTTTGATTTCTGTGATAGAAAAAATATAACGACGAGAAAATGAGAAACGATGTAAAGGAAGTTTATGATCAGTGTTCAAAGAATGTCTGCCATGTGCCCTAAATCAATAAAGGCAGTGGTCGGGGATCGGAACTTGGGAAGGGGTAGTTGCCTTATGAAACTGATTCCAACGAAAGAGGCGCCTAAAGAGTTTCCCAAGACAAGATATAATAACAGATACATTATCTCTATCAGGTTATCATTAATTAGTCGTGACTCTAATAATTTCTTCAAAATTTAATCTACGAACATTTCATAACAATCAAAGTCTGTCTCTGTGTCATAATTTTAATTTTAAAAATAAAGCAAACGTGCTGTTCAGGTTTCATATTTCAACTGAGTTTGAGAATGAATTTCATTGATTTTTTTTCTTATTCAAAATTTTCATCATTATTTACTAGCATCAAAGCTATTTTTTAGGTCTAATTATATATTGTCATCATAAGTGATGTGTTCAATATATGTAATATACATTTCAGTAAGGAAAGAGACTCTTGTTTTGATCTGCGTAAATTAGAAGCTTTTTTTCACATTGAATTGCTCTCCAACCTTTATGGCAAACCTACTTATTCAGAGATTTAGAGAAAATCTAAGAATGGCGTCGGAAAGGGAAAGAAATCAAAGAAATTGCATGCATGAAAATATCAGAGAAATGTATAAGCCCGACTAGCAAGTAATGTGACGCAGTTTTTCGCAACTCAATCAAACACAAAATGAAGATCCATGAAAGGATCTTAGAACAACTTCACGTAAGAAAAGATTCGATTTTATTTTTCCACACAAAGAAAAAAACAAGAAGGGTCATTTTCTTTACAGAGGCATTCATTACATTAGAAGAAGACTGGAGAATTATTTGTCAAAATGTCGTGTGAGCAATAAAAAATAATGAAGAATTTTTTGAATAGCCATTTTCAAAACTATCGGCGGGGAGGAAAATACGTTGACTGCAGAAGGGTAAAAAGCATAAAAAGAGGGTATGACCCTAAACTGCATCTAATGGTGAGGCTCTAGCGCCGGAGATCTAGGGAGTGTTGAGACCACTTTATTGGCATTACTTTCAGGTCTACTAATCAGAGCGATAGTACCAGTTATGGTCCCATCCATAGCTTAAACAGATCAGTTTAAAATTATTTGTATTTGGTAAGACCGTGTGCAAAAAAAAAAGAAACTCTGAAGAAATACAAAAAATGTATATATGAACGTTTGGTGAACGGTATTTCATACATGATGTTAAAATCAATCAATCAAAACGAGATACATGAGAAATTATATATACATATATATATATATATATATACAAGATAATAGATAAGGTGAATGTTGCTTTAGAAGTTGTCTGTAGGAAGCACTGTTTACAGTTACAACTTTTTAAAGGAAATCTTTAGTGATGAGTCCTTTCATGTCTTAGAAGACTGTCAGCGTGACCTTCTTTACTCACCTCTGTACTTGGAACGTTTTTTACGGGAGAGTCAGTGTGTTTTTACTCCATTTTTACTCCATTTTTACTATGTTTTTCAACTCTAACCATGTCTAGCCCATTTGTAACCTTTTTTTATTAAAACATTTCTTCTCCGTCCACATGACGATTTCACACTTGTAGATTTCCCCGGGTTTGCAATTCTCAGCCACCAAAAATTTAATGATGTCCTTTGCTCATGTCTGGAACACTGTCTGATTTACCTACATTTTGAATAGCCTCAAAATATTTTTGTGAAATTAAGATAATTTTTGCTATGAATAAGTTCCAAGCAATACAAATTTACAATTATGGAAAAAATTATGAATAAAAAATTTATTTTGCTTTTTTAAAAAATAAACAAACCCTCTTATTTATCGCCTAAAACATTAGACTGATGATCACATAGAAGAGAAACTGACAGTCATAAAGCACTGCTGACTTTATCTACGCAATCCTAAATAAGATCTTAAAATGTTCTTGCTCGGATATTGAGTACTCTTTATTCATGAATACAGAACACTACATTATATATATATATATATATATATATATATATATATATATATATATATATATATATAATTTTTTGTTGGCATCACTGATAACGGTTATTAAACAAAACAGCTGGACAAATATCTGGCTAGGACCAATCATCTTATTTTTCTTATCTTTTCCTCTTTCACTCTTTATGCCAAGGAAGCATATGGTTACCCGGATATGCAAGCAGAGACAGGTGCAAGTGCGTGCATTGCAACAGTGACTGTCTGCTAGCGTAACTTTCACCTTCCATGTCACGGGACACTATCATCCATCGTGCTGACATCTGCTAACCTGAATATGAAAGGCTTAACAAATACCATTTGAAGTCAAAAGTTTTTCGTATTTCAAGCTATTTTAGTGTCTGTTCATAAGGCCGAGCATAGGGATATATCGATTGATGGTACTTTATGAAGGACCAAGTTCTGCCAACAATATACAACTGCTTGTTCAGCCATTTTAAATAAGGGCTCATCTTTCATTCGGTAGAGTGTCTGAACCAGTTTTGTTTCACACGTTCGTTGACATGGTGATCCTTAGCATTCCATATCATTAATTTCTTTTGTCACTACCCTTCAACTCGGTCTTTTTTTTCACTGGTTGTGTAAAATGACTCTAATTGCAATTGTTTCACCACTCATCATCAAAGATGTAGAATAAAGAATAAACGATTTATATTTATGTGTTTTTTTTTAAATTAAAATAAAGAACAGATTATTCAGGAATGATCGGACAAAAAGTTGTATCAAATTAATGATATAAAATGAAGATACAATTTACCAAAAATTATTAGTGAAAATCCGAAAAAAAACTTTTGCCTCAATCTGTTAATTTGTGTTCACTTTTCACTAATGATCTTCGTAAAAGTATAAAATATTTGAAAACTTGATTTTTTATGCCGACCTCTGACACTGGCGAAAAATAAAATATGTAACGATGTATTATCAAAAACCAAGATATTTTTTCTTCGTCGCTCCAACCACCCTATTATTTATATATAGCCTTATAGGATGGAGCTAGGCCTTTTCCAAACGGGACAAACACAAACTGTCCGATTCATTCCTCTACTGGTGACCACCACACACCAATTATCGTATGATCTATTTAATCCAGAATGGAGTCGTTAGTGGCTCAACAGAGAATGAAATCCGGTTGGGATAGTTTGAGTTTAGTTTGCTGTAATGCCCTTTGGGACCAAAAAAAGAAAAGAATTTATAGTCGAAAACTTCATCTTTTACGCTGACTATGGCTTAAATAAATTTGTTTAAGAATTATTCGTATTCAATAGAAATATCTAATACCATATAACTGTACATTATTTGATTGATTGATTGCTTTTAATGGCATGCCAACTCGTCAAGGGTTATTTTATGCCTAGAGGATTCAAATCGCATTATTGTACGTTCATATTTACCTTTTTTGTGTAGTTTCTTCGTTTTTTGTTTGTTTTGTACACCATTTTATTGAATACGAATAATTTTTAAACAGATCAATTGAAGCCATTGATTGGATTCTAATAAGTACAATCACTCTAGGTTAGAATTGTTGTATAGTCATCTACAGCATCACAACGACGCAATAATTACGACGCAGTGACAAAGACAGACGCAATGACAAAGACGCAAGAAGGAAGACGCAAGAAGACTTCTTTAACAATATTTTTACCTTTCACTTTATTGCAAGGGTTTGAAAGGGTTGTTCAAGGTTTGCATGTGAGAGGGAGCTGGAGATCGAACATAACTGCAATATTTTGACCCCACTGTTATGACCGTCACGTTGTGTCTTTCTTGTTCTCCTGATGTTGGGGTCCACTCCATCGGGGTTCCCGAGAGCCCCCTCGGTCGGGTATGGCCTTCCCTACCACAACTCGTCTCCAACAGTCTGGAATTCCACTGGCAACAACTCTGGCTCGTCGAACTCAACTCAATTATTTAATCGTTCGACGCCCACTCGATCTTTAAAATCGAATGTTTAATCGTCATCAAGCGGAAATAACTGTCATGCAGTTCAGAGGTCACTCTCTTCCGGTGCATCACTCTGTAGTGTACCATGGGAATTTTTCTTGCTCGTCCCATTTCATCAGACAATTTCCGCCCACGCGATTTCCTCTCATAACTGCCATTGTGTCACTTCCTTCCGGTGAATCACCTTGGAATAGCTTTTTTTGGGGGGGCCGGGTCGAAGGTTAAAACATAACAGAATGAAACTGGGAGTAATGGCAATAAAAGGGTACTCCGTACTTGCCAGATCTTCAGATCTACATTTGCGCAATGTAAAATACAAACAGTTTCGTTTGGGATTTGAATTTGACTCACTGTGTCCATTTCCTACGACGATAATCGTTCCACCATGAAAATGTTGAATGTAACTCCGCTAAATGTGTTTGTCGGTAATCTATGATTCATTAACAGTTTTTTTTTTTTCAAATTAACAAATTATCATTATTTTTACTATGATGAAAAATATCGAAAATTATAAAACTATACTTGCTTTTCAGATTACACACAAACGTGTTTTGCGGAGTTATTTTAAATCTCTCTCTCTCTCTCTCTCTCTCTCTCTGTATATATATATATATATAACTCGTCTTGACTAATGGACCAACAAGGAGTATTTTAATTATACTAGTTGGAAGCTGGAAGTTACCGCCACAACCACTTGCTCAAAGAAGTACCCGGAGTGTTTTAGCGTAAAATTGATTTGGAAGGTTTCATTTTCCTACAAAGCAAATAAAACTGGCATCCACACGAAAGAAACCAGAATTTTAGGGTTGAAAATTACTCAGAAAAACATATTTTACCAACAGTCTCTTTAGGATAATCTTAATGAGACTTGGCTTGAGAATACCTCTTACCACAAAGAGTGTTTTGAAGGTACCTTCTGAAGGGGTATTCTGCTTCCAGAGGTACACAGAACATTTTTCCAAAAGTTGATTTGGAAGGTCTAATTCTTCTTGGAATTTGTACTCTTGACGTGGTGAGAGACTAGGGCTTTTTTAAAGAAAATTAATAAAACGTTACTCATTTGCACAAAAAGCAAGTTCAATGAATTTTGTTTAACACAATCTGCTTTAATGTTTTATTTGTATCGCAGGCAACGCTGGGTTCTTCTTGTTATATAATAGTCCTTGCCTGTTATCTCCGACCTTTGTTGGGTGTCTGTTATGTTTTAGAATGTCGTCTAATCTGATTCTAATCTTATTCTTAGTATGATCTTCTACTCTCACATAAGTCACGTCTGGTGTCTGCGTCTGTACATGTTCTTTGAATCGTCTGACGACTGAGTTCAGCGTTGAGCCTGTGTCTTTTCAGTGGACCGAGATATGGGAATCCTGGCAAGAGTAAGACCTGAAATCAGCATAAATGTTAAGAGAAGACACAATCACAAACACAGGACGTAATTTGTACGAGATGAAGGATGTATTTGTCCTCGAACCAAAGTAAGAATAGCTGATTATACAAAAGACACCGGAGAAAGGCAGGAGGAAAGGCAGACAAAATATTGTGAAAAGAAAAAATTAGAAATAACGAAATTAGTCCTGACCAATTCTATACGGTCGAATCTCACCTTTAATGAATATTATTACTCGTGAGTTTACCATCAACATTTTTTGTTGCCTACAGTGGAAAATCGCAGATAATGCACGTAAACTAGAAAAAGATACAAATTGTTTTTTAAAAAGTTTACACAAGTTGTAAATGTATATCACATATGCCTTATTAATATATTTTATCATTTACTTCCATACATACACATGCATCTAAATTTATTTTAGATAGATAGATAGATAGATGTTAACTGATTTAATCAACAGAATTTCATATTAAGGCTGGGGAAATCGGAGTAGACTAAAAAATGAAAAGAAAACTTTAAAAAGTTTCATGAATCATAAATGCACAAAATATATACATTATTAATCAATTTTATCATTTAATACTATAAATACATACAATAGACATTTATAGCCTCATATATTAGGTGCATACAATATTGCATCTCTCACTCCTCTCACCTGCTCTGTATTATTGATAATGTAATTTTAAATTTATAAATACATTGTATTGTTTTAATTGTGTGGGGGAGTACGTTTGAACCAACCTCACGCTACAATACTCTTGATTATAAATCAAGAGTATTGTAGCGTGAGGTTGGTTTAAATATTTGCGGTTTTTCGACTTCGCAGTGGGAGTAGGTGATATTTCTCATAACAAAAAATGTGGAGGGCCAACTGTAATAGCACTCTACTGTCAGCTTTGTTTCTTGATCATTGATGATCCTTTTTAATTTTCATGTGTGGAGAGCTTCTTTAATATCGAATCCGAGTAAAGTATCTGCCCTTCTATTTACCTATAACTAGGGGAGTTGATTGATTCATGCCTTTTTCAGGCTCATCAAGGATTTGAACTCAGGTTGCTGATAGATAGATAGATAGATACGAAGTTTTATTTGTGTGTTTATAATGTATATTTATAATCAGGTGTTTAGGTCATAAGAACTGTTTGTTTTTATGTCTAAACTTGAATGACACGCTTTCAGTTCAGATTAACAGGAGCCAGGTGCTTGAAGCACCCTTCTTTTGTTTGTTTATATTATGAACCTTATTCAAATACTTAACAGTAATCGTCATTATCGGTCAAAATCTACTGTCGTGTGCTCAGCATCTTAAAGATTAATATAATCCTCCAGGTTTAAGTTTATAAATTACGATTACATTTTATCACATAGAAAACGTATCCTATGTATGTATGTGTGTATGTATGTATGTACCAAGCTTGTCGTACGAGGATCTTAAACATCAAATGGCAGTCTCTAACTCGAAACACCATTGTTATTCAGTGAGCTAATACATACAGTATTGAGATGCTCCTCATGAACAATCAGATACGCTGGGCTGTGTGCCTAACCAGAATGGACAATGTAAGGTTACCCAAGCAGCTGTTGCATTATGGAAAGTTGCAATACGGTAGACGTCCAAGACGTAAACCTCAGAAACGTTTTAAGGATGTCGTCCAAATCAACCGAAGGACAGTCAGTGATTATTTTCCTTGATTATTGTTGTCAAAATTCCCTTAGTTGTAGCGGAAAGTCATTATTTTCTAAAAAAGAAACTTTTCATAAATACCAAAAAAAAAGAAATTTCTGAGAATTTTCTTTTCCTTGATTTGATATCTTAATTTGTTATTAGTCCTTTGCAAATGACTTTTCCCTACGACAAAAGAAAATTTAACAATAATCAAGGAAGATAATCACTTCCTACGTGTGTCTAATCATTGAAGTTTCATTAAAATTTGTGTCAATAATTAAAAATGGTTACATTTTTTCACTTTTTTTTTGCACAGTATGTATGTATGTACGTTTATATGCATTTATGTGCGTATATATATATATATATATATATATATATATATATATATATATATATATATGCATTTATTTGCACTTGTATGTATGTATGTATGTATGTGTGCTTGGGCAACTAGTTTTCATGGAAACATGTTTGAATGGGACAAACAAGGAATATTTTATTCAATTTTAATAAAGAGAACGTATATAAGGATTGGGAAGTTTAAAAAGAACTCTACATATTCTTTTGCATCCTGGTTATGACAGTAAATTTCATTCTGGGGTGAGGCTCCCGTTCGGAGCCCAGGGGAGTATACAGTTACATTTTTGTTGTCTTTACTCCCAGGCTTACTCTGACCCAGAATAGTAGTGACTGTTAGGGTCCCATTAAGATCTCTTTGACGTAATGTTTAAGATGATTTTGAAATACATTAATTCATTGGCTCTTTAAAATTGTAGCAAAGTATTAAGTGTTTACATATTTAAAATTATTTTGAACTTTGTTTAATTGCTTGCAAATTATTAGTAATAGACAGGAATATGTGAAACCATATAAACGCGTACAAATTATTTCTATTTGATTGGAATGGTTACTCAAACCAATATAAAGGCTGCTAAATTATTGATATTAAGTTGGAATAAATAATTAAAGAAATCTAATTAATGGCGAATTATTATTAAATAACAAGATACTTGAAACCATATAGTTTTGAAGGAACATTGTATTAAGAATAGTCACTGGAAGTTATAATTGTTTCCAAATGATTACTACTTGAAAACATGTAATTGCTTGCAAAAAAGAAACAACAACAACAACAGCAACAACAACAACAACAAAACTGATTTCGCTATTGAATAAGCCAACAAGGGTCGAAAAATCAACTAACCATCTAAACACCCTACCACAGTCTTTGTCTTCGAGTCCAGGCGCTTTTTCTGGACATTAGAAAAAAATGATGGTGGGTTCTAATGTAATTATTGCCAATGTGTTTGTATGTGTAAGCGTAATTGTACGTACATCGATATGTATATATACATTTATATAATTCCATTATCTATCAACATATTACTGTTGCTATTTCCACAATGTCAGAACGTACTGCAGATATACATTTTTTTTCTTTAGTATTAGTCATGTTTGATTCAAGAAATTCATGTTGCCTAAACACTTTTCATTGAAAATTTTTACTGTACTTAACAACTGATATATTTTTACCTATAGAAAAATTTCACTAACATGTTACCTATTTGTGCGTTATGTAATCAACGCATAAATGTCGAAAAGTATGTAGCATTTATAATCTTATTTTTACTTTTTTGTCACAGGTTATTAAGAGTTTTGATACAAGGTAGTAATGCAGTTATAAATACTTAAAACGAAATCGGTACACCAGGTTTCAAATTCTTGTCGAGGATATTCAGGTTAGCAAAGCATTAACATCAATTGCATTGCCAAAAATGGTTGATGGAGCAGAGACCAGCTGAATCGTTTTTTTTTTGTTTTTTTTTTTTTGCAAATCACTCTCCAATAACAATTGTACTGCCTAGGCAATGAATAAACAGGGAATTTTGATACACACATTGTCACTCTGGATAAATAGTAGTCAAAGTATCAGTGGGTCAAAACAGTCAATTAAGGTTTCCAAAATGCCATTGAAACTAGGATTTGGAAAACTCAGTTTTTCACATATCCATAACGAAAGTTGTCTTCTTCTTCTTCTTCTTCTTCTTCTTCTTCTTCTTCTTCTTCTTCTTCTTCTTCTTCTTCTTCTTCTTCTTCTTCTTCTTTGCAGATCTCTCCCTCCCCCTCTCTCTCTCTCTATATATATATATAAATAAAACAATCTTCAATTTTTTTCGATAAGATCAGAGCTGTTGCCATCAAGTTCAGCCTTACACATCAGTCATCTTCCTCGACTTCCCCATCACACCAGTTGCCATTGTTATCGCACTCTAGACCACCCACAGGCTGACTGGTGCTATCGGCATATTAAGCAGAATGACCCAGTGAACTAGAGGCATTGTGGTTATTTCCGATGAATAAATTAGGCCATAGTGCCTTAAGTCCAGTTCCTCAATCGCTATGAGTACTATGACCAAATAAAATGCACAAGATGTTCTCATTAGCTTTGTTAACCTTAACACCCCTCTTAATCATAAAAATTACCAACATCCATTTTGTTAGATTTGCTATTTTCTCTCATATTATTATGTCAGCCTCAAAGTGTCACTGACCGGAAATATGATCTCAAACTTAGTGCTTATGACAAGCGCTTTTGTAGCTTATGACAATACAAACTGAGGTACTGATGATGTCCTTAGCATTGTTAATTTGATGGGAAACAATCGATAATCAATGACACTTTGTGTCAAATACCACGTTCTAATATCCAACTGAATTACGAAGCTGAACATAATCATTGCAAGATCAATATTCAATTAGAAATATCCCCTTTGTTAATTTTTCCATTCTATTCCTGATTATGTATAGGACTTCATTATCTTTATTATTTTCATGGAAATTATAGATTCGATCGAAAATATTAAAGGAATAATGATAATAGAAATATTTTTCTACTTTAAAGCATCAGCAGTAAAAAAAACAAAACAAAACTAACAAAAACAATAAATATGCAACTAATTATAATACTGATGATCAACTTGTAAAAAGAAAATCATACAATTCAGATGTAGGCAATGAAAACAAGAAAACTAATGACGATGCATAAAGTCTTATATCTTATATCCAAGAGATGACATAGACAGACTTAGGAAATGCACAAGGGGCTACAAACTAACTAAATCGCAAGAAACGATCAATCACCTAATGTACATGGACGATATTAAACTGTCTGCAAAAAATGAAAAAGAATTGAAAACCCTAATATAGACAGTGATGACATACAGTCAGAGTATTAGGATGGAATTTGGCAGAGCAAAATATGTCATGCTTATAAGGAAAAGCGGAAAACGATAAATGATGGAAAGAATAGAACTACCAAATCAAGAAAAAACCAGAACACTCAGAGAAAAGTGAATTTACTAGAAGTTGGGAATATTGAAAGCGGATACCATCAGACAAGCAGAGATAAATGAAGAAAACTTTAAAAAAAGAGTATCTCAGGAGAACGAGAAAATTCTTGAAACTAGACTATATAGCAAAAATCTTACCAAAGGTATAAACGCTTGGCTGTCCTCCTTGTAAGGTTCTCGGGACCATTCTTTAGGTGGACGAGGGAAGAACTTCTACAAATAGACCATAGAACAAGAAAACTAAAGACGATGCATGAGGACATACATTCAAGAGATGACGTAGACAGACTATATCTGTCAAGAAAAGAAGGAGGAAGAGGACTCGCCAGCATTGAAGATATCCTCGATACATGGATACGAGGACTACATAAAAAAGAGTAAAGAAAGGCTAATTACAGCGACGAGAAACAACACAAACAACACAAGGATCAATAGAAAAACAACAACTAGAAAACAAGAACGGAAAGAAAAGCAGTTGCATAGATATTTCAAGTGCCAAAATAGTGACATCTCATACGAGAAGACTTGGACATTGCTATGAAAGGGAAAACTCAAGAGAGAAACTGGATCTCTTCTAATAGCAGCACAAAACAACGCCATAAGGATAAACTATGTTAAAGCAAAAATAGATAAGACGCAACAAAATAGCAAATGTAGATTATGTGGTGATAGAGGCGAAACGATTAATCACATAATGAACAAATACAGCAAATTAGCACAAAAAGAGTATAAGACTAGTCACGGCTGAGTGAAGAAGGTGATCCAATAGGAACTGTGCAAGAAATTTGAATTTGACCGTACGAACAAGTTGTATATGCACAAACCGGATTCCGTCCTGTGGATTTTGAGACACAAACAGATCACCTAATCTCGGCCAGAAAACCAGACCAAGTCATAGTCAACAAAAAAAAAAAAAAAAGAAAAAAAAGAAAAGAAAGAGAACTTGTCGAATAGTGGACTTTGCTGTATCGGCAGACAACAAAATAAATTTAAAGAAAGCGAAAAGTGAGATAAATAGCTAGACCTGACCAGGTAACTAAAAAATCAATGGCACATGAAGGTGACAGTGATACCAATTGTAATTGGCACACGTGGAACAATCTTCAAAGGATTGATAAAGAAACTTAAAGACTTAGAAGTAAGAGGACAAGAGTGAAAAACTCTCAAAAGAGTAAAATAATTATAATAATAGCTTTTGATCGCTTGAAAGCCGCGTACTATTTTCTGATGAACATAAAGGATGTCACAAGAAAACGAGAGGAGCAGATTACCAATATATGATTTATGAAGATATATAATCCAGCACACTTTCAAGGCGGTCAAAACAAGAAAAAATAAAAATAAAAATAAAACTATGGCATAGAAAGACTACAAATAAGTATATGACATGATACCCCAAACTTGCATAAGAGAATGTCTGAAAATATTCAAGATATCAGATCAACTTCCTCACGAGAACTATTAAAAATTGAAGTGTGGAACGAGTGACAGGAGAAAAAACCCTGGCAGGGGCAAAAATCAAAAGAGGCATCTCTCAGGGAAACTCGTTATCGCTACTACTCTTTGTTATAGCAATGATGCCTTTAAATTATAATCTAAAAAAATGTTCTGGAGACTAGAAAAAAGGCGGACGAAGACTAACCAACACTGAGGATCGCGTACATGCAACAATTTAGAGAGTCGAAAACTATACAAAAAAAGAACACAGAATGACTGATCACAATAGCCAGCAACAGCAATATAAACAAAATAACTTAAAGACAAGGAGAAAAAAGAATAAAAAGTTCTTGCAAGTTCGAGGAAAAACAACTAGGGAAATTGAACTCGAGATAATACGGAAGAGGCATTGTGAAGAGAGAAACCGAGCCTCTTTTTATAGCGACACAAAATAATGCCATAAGAACTGATCAAATCTTTAGTGTCAGTGATTGAACTGTTAATCGACTAATAAACGAATGCATTAAACTGGCACAAAAGTAATATAAGACGAGGAACGATTGGATGGGAAAGGTGTTCAACAAAGAATTGTACAAGAGGCCAAAATTTGACCATGCTGACAAATAGTATATGCCTAAATCAGAATCCGTCAAAGAAAATGAAACGCATAGAATTCTGTGGGACTTTGAAATACAAAGGATCACCTTATCTCGGCCAGAAGACAGTTAAGAAGAAAAGAATTTGTCATCTAATGGAATCTGCCGTTCCAGCGGAACATTGAGTGAAAATAAAAGAGAGCAAAAAGATGGACAAATATTAGAAAAGCTGGAGCAGCTCTGGAATATGAGAGTGACGGTGATACCAATCATAGTTAGTGCTCAAAAGCAAGGTAAAAGAGATTAGGAGAACAGTAGGTCAGAAGAAAAATCGAGACCATACAGACAACAGCACAGTTAAAATCGGTTAGAATACTTAGAAGATTCCTGGAAATCTGATGAGACTTTTTTGTACAGGCATTTAAAATTGTCGTAGACTATTGAAAATTCATTATGTTATTGCTATATATCTTATGAGATGACTGACCAATTTTTATGATTTCTGGTTCAAATGAACAGCTACAGCAGGAATTGGAATACACCCTACTAACGTCTGATTGTCACAGCTGGTGAATTTCAAAAATGCAATCTGGACTTTAGAAGAACGATATGCAATAAAATTCTGTTTTAAACTTAGAAAAAAATGCCATGCGATGAAAGCTGGATCTACTGCCATGACCCAGAGACCAAGAGACAGAGTTCCCAGTGGAAGTATGCTGGCTCTCCCAGACCCAAGAAGGCCAGACAGAGAAAATACACCCACAAACTTTTGATGATCCCTTTTTTTAAAACACTTGCATGATCTACATGCACTGGGTTCCCACTGGACAGACAGTCAAAGAGATTGCGTCGGAAGAGGCCAGCACTCTTCAAATCGGGTCAGTGGCATTTCCACCAGGACAATGCAGCAGTCCACAACTCCGTCCTTGTCACAGACTATTTTACCAAGATGGGCATCAAGACAGTTCCTCACCCTCCCTATAGTCCACACCTTGCTCCCTTTTGCTTATTCCCTAAGCTCCCTGTGACTTTTGCTTATTCCCTAAGCTCACAGGCTGTCGTTATGAGACAATTGAGGAGATGAAAGAGGCTGTGACGAAGGTCACTGACACGCTAACACAAGAGGACTTCCATGGGGCGTTCCAGAAGTTGTTGGAACGGTACAACAAGTGCATCGCAGCCGGAGAAGATTACTTCGAGGGGGACTAGAGTTTCATGTGTATACTATCAATAAAAGTGCCCATACGAAAAAACTCTGGAAACTTATTTAATGATCCTCGTACCTGTTATAGATATGGATAAACATATCCCCCACTTCAAGCGAGGGAAAGGTCAGTTCTTGCCTTTTCAAAAGGCATTAGAGGGAAGTGAATGCAAGCCTAAACTTGAACTCGGTAACGGATGGTATCAGCAAGTAATCCCACCACAAACAACTGCTTTAACGATATAGTATAATAACAATAATAAACGTTAGTGATAATATGCATTTGCAATTTATAATCGCACAAATGGGTAGGAATTGTGTAAGAGATTGAGGTGCATAAAATTCTCAGGGATTTTGAGATAGAAACGGATCTCCCTTACTTGAAGATCAGACTTGGTGTTAATTAAGGATAAGAAAAAATATGTTATCAAATGAATTTTGCTGTCTAGCGAACCACAGAGTGAAGATCATCATCATCATCATCAATATATCTAGTCGCTTGCACGGATTTCTCTGACCTTCTTTCGCCATTCGTCTCTATCGTCCATCGCCTCCGGCAGGTCTTCCAGGCTACATCCTGGGTCTGTATAGAGCTCGTCCGTGTGAAGGGGTCCATAGGAAAATATCACTTATAAATTCGACCTTACTTCTCCAGCAGTGTCCCATATGTCTTACTCGTCTAATTTAGATGGTTTTCGAGATAGCTGACGGGTGGCCGTACAGCTGTTGTTTTGTGAAATGTTGCTCTAGGATTTGTTGAATATAGCTAGTATCATTCTTGTGCAATTGCCGTCAAGCTTTTTCTCCATACGCTTTGTCAGCGTCCATGTGGTGCATTCATATAGTAGTATTGATCCGACCGCTTCTTGGAATAAATTACATTTTATCTTATCAGATAAGTCTGACTTCTATATAACCGATAACCTATCGATAGCCCATGATTTCGCTAGTCGTGTATTGATGTCATTTTCGCTGCTTCAGAGGTAGGTGAACTTGAACATTAGTTTCAGAGAACCACCGTTTAGTGTGGAGATGTCACTTCATTGATTAAAGCACATGAACTCTATTTTGTCTGTGTTTACATAGAAGCCTAAGCCTTCTACTGGCCGTTCCAGACTCGGCAGTAGGGATTCGGCCTCGAGGCGAGACTATTATTTGTAGATTTCTCCAAGGCATTAGACTCCATACACAGAGGAAAGATGGAGCAAATACTTCTAGTATTTGCTCCATCTTTCCTCTGGGTGTATTTGCCAGAAGATCTATGTCATCAGCGTAGTCCGCTTCCGTAATAGTTTGATTAAATCTATCGACATTCCTTATTTACTTAACACAAGGTCAATTTTTAAGCGGAGTTTAACAGGTTTTGAATTCCTTCTCCTAGACTAGTTCCCTCATCAAAGCTGAAGAACCCAGTCTGCCCTACTATTTACCCATAGCTGGAAGGAGAATAATTGGATTCATACCTTTCCCAAGGCTATGTGAAATCCGATCAGCCGCGTCCAGGATTTGAACTCGTATCGCCGTGTCCATTTCCTACGACGATAACCATTACACCACGGGCACCTCCAATCTATCGACATTCGAAGCACGTAGTCAAGACAAATAATAAGCAGGTATGGGGATAATGTGTCCCCTTGCAGCACACCTGCGATAATGTCAAAGAAGTCTGTGTCTCCATCTGGTGAGCGAACTTTTACTTTTGTGTTTTTATAGAGCATCATTATGGCTGTGGCGGTTTCTTTAGGGAGACAATAGGCTAGAAGTATTTGCTCCATCTTTCCTCTGTGTATGGAGTCTAATGCCTTGGAGAAATCTACAAATAATAGTCTCGCCTCGAGGTTTTTTTTGTGCGACGGATTATCAGAATTTATGATATTGTGGATCGATATCTCCGAAAGCCATTTTGGTTCTTCCAAAGAATTTTCTCAATTTCAGGTTCAATGTGGTTGAGTTGCAGAGCATTGTAAATCTTGGCCGCTATGGAGATAAGGGTTATACCTCGGTAGTTCTTAGCAATTCCAAGGTCACCCTTGTTGGGGAAAGGGAGGATGCAGCCCTTTGTCCTATGTTTTAGTTACATACTTCGTTGCAGTATCGGAGCAATATGTCGTCGAATTTCCTTGTTTTCCATACTTCTGAGAGCATTTCATCAAGACCGGCAGCGTTCCCGTTTTTCATTTTTGTTAGTTCTACGTCGAGTTCTTCTTGTGTAAACTGTCCTAGTTTGATGTCTAGTTGATTATAAATAATTATCGTGATAGGTTCAAAACTTTGGGGGATTTTCCGAGAAAATTCTTGAAATTCTCTTGACCTTGCTAGAGAACTAAAAAAGCTATGGACCATGAGGGTGGTGGTGATACCAATTTTGATTGGTGTGCTTGAAACGGTCCTAAAGACTTAGAAGAAAGACCGGAGGAATTGGAAATCAGAGGAAGAATCGTGACTATCTAGACTACAACATTGTTGAGCACGGCTCGAATACTGAGAAGAGTTCTGGAAGCTTAAAGAAACTTGCAGTCACTTAAGCCCCAGTAAAAGACCGCCGGTTGATGCTGATACAAAAGCTCACAAAGCATATAATAATAGCCGTCATAATATTAGAAAAGAAAGACCGTCCAAAATAACGACTGAATTTCTTCCAACAAGTGCACAAGGAAAAATCAACGAAAACAAAATAATTTTGGAGTAAAATATGGAAACGAGAAGAACATAACAGAAATGCTGAATGGATAAATAACTTGAAAAAAGAATTAGAAAAAGCTGAAGAAGGTCGCGAGGCGGACATAGACCTAATCAAACTGAGCAACACTTTAGAAAATACCAAAATGGTAAACACCAGGTCATGATGGCCTCCATGGATTTTGGTGTAAAAAATTCACGTCCATTAACGACCGATTAGCTCTGCAAATGAGTAGATGCTTACAAGATACAAGTTTACTCGAACAGATGACGAAAGGAAAAAACATCTTTATCCAAAAGGACTCCCAAAAGGAACCATTCCCAGCAACTATAGACCGATAATATATTTATCTATGATGAAGAAAATCCTAACCGCACAGATGTGAGAAGAAACCTATTACTCGCTCGTATGCGACGGATTATTTCAGAGAGAACAAAAAAGGCATTGTAGAAAAACAAAAAGAGCAGATGACTCACTACTATATAGAGACCAAGACATCGTCAAAAAACCCAAAACAAGCCAGAAAAATGTAGCCATGACTAACAACAAAAAGGCTTATAATGTAGTCAAGAAAACTTGGATATTTGAGTGTCAGAAAATGTATTATCATATACTATTACGAATATCATACTATGTATAATCATAAACTATTACGAATACCATGGAAAATTGGAAAGTAGAATTGTCAATGAAAGCAGAGGTAAAAATCCAAAGAGGCATATTCCAGGGTCACTTGCTTTCACGACTGCAATGATGCCGCTCAATGTCGTTCTTAGGAAGTGCAAAGAAGCTACAAATGTATAAAATCACAAGAAAAAATAAATCAACTTATGTATATGGACGATGTAAAGGTATTTGCAAAAAATGAAAAGGAACTGGAGACACCGATGTAAACAATAAGAATATACTGCAAGGATATAGGAATGGAATTTGAAATTGAAAAAAGAAGCAGCGGAAGAAACAGAACTGCCAAAACGGAAAAGCTTTGGAACACTTAGAGAGAAGGAAAATTACTAATATTTGAGAATATTGGAAGCTGACACCATCAAACAAGCAGAGATGAAGGAACGAATAAGAAAAAGTACTTCAGAAGAACAAGAAAGCTCCTCGAAACCAAGTTTTGCAACAGAAATCTCATCAAAGAAATAAACACCTTAGCAGCTCCCCGCGTAAGATATTCGAGATCATTGTTAAATTGAAAAGAGAGTAACTCAGACAAATGGGCCAGAAAACAAAAAGTTATACACGAGGCTTTATATCCGAAAGATAACATAAACTTTATGTGTCAAGAAAAGATAGAAGAGGACTTGCCAGCATTGAGGATTGTGTAGATGTATCGATACAAGGACACGAGGACAATATTAAAAAGGACAAAGAAAGACTAATCACAGTAGCCAATAACAGCACTGGTTTTATTAGTACTGACAGAAAAAGAACAAAAACTAGGAATCAGAAATGGGGGAAAACCTAATTGGCGAGATTGCACAGAAGATGTGGACATGGAAAAGGAAACTTCAAGGGAGAAACGAAATCTTTTTTTAAAAACAGCACAAAACAATGCCACATATTAAAACCAAAATTGATAATACGAAACAGAATAGTAAGGGTAGGTTAAGCAGAGAGAGATGAAACTATAAAATCATATAATAAGCGAATGCAGCAAACTGACGTAAAGAGTGTACAAGACTAGGCATCACTAGAAGGAATGGTTATTGACTGGGAATTGTGCAAGAGATCGATTTTTGACCCTACTACCAAATGGTATATGGAAAAACCAGAATCTCAGAAAATGAAACGCATAAAATTCTCTGGGATTTTGAGATATAAACAGATTACCTAATCCCGGCCAGAAGATCAGACCTAGTCGTAAAAAGAAAAGAAGACGAAATAAAAAAAACGAAAAAAACAGGCGAACTTGGTGTCTAGTTGATCATGCCGTTCTTGCGAATCACAAATTGAAAATAAAGAGAAGCAAACAGATGGAAAATACTTTGACATTGCTTGAGAACAAAAAAAGTTGTGGACCATGTGATGGTGATACCAGTTGTAATTAGTGTACTGGAACTGTCCCAAAAGACTTAGAAGAACGACTGGAGGAATTAGAAATCGGAGGAAGAATCGAGACCATCCAGACTACGGTTTTGTTGAGATCGGCTAGAATACTGAGAAGAGTCCGGGAGACCTGAAGAAACATGCTGTCACTCGGACTCTAGTGAAAAAACGCTGATGTGAAACCCACGCATGGCATGAAGTAATAATAAAAATGAAAATAATACACAAAACAACGCCATAAGAATCAATCATAGATAAAAAAATAGATAAGACGCAACAAAATAGGAAATGTTGGTAATGTGATGAGAGACGAAACCATCAATCACATAATAAGCGAATGCAACAAATTAGCACAGATACGACTGGTTGATGATCCACTGGAAAATGTGCGCGAAATTTAAATTAGACCATACGAATAAATGGTATATGCACAACCAAGCATCTGTCCTAGAGAGTGACATACATAAACTCCTATGGGACTTTGACATTCAAACGGATCACCTAATCTCGGCCAGAAGATCAGACCTTATAATAATCAACAACAACAAAAAAAGGAACTTGCAAAATTGAGGACTTAGCTGCTCCGGCTGACCACAGAATAAAACTGAAAAAGAATGAGAAGAGGGATAAATACCTGGATCTTGCTCGGGAATTGAAAAAAACTATGGAACATGAAAGTGACAATTATACCAATCGTGATTGGTGCTTTTGGTACAGTCACCAAAGGATTATTAAAGGGACTAGAGGACTTGGAAATAAGAGGACGAGTGGAGACCATCTAAACAACCATATTATTGAGAACGGCCTAAATACTGAGAGGAGTCCTGGAGACTTGAGGAGACTTGCCGTCACTCAAGCTCCAGTGAAAGACCATCAGCTAAAACTGAAGTGAAAAAAGGAGTAAATAATAATAATAATAATTATAAATTCATGCCATTTAAGAAAAAGCTTTATTAACGTCAGCTTGAAAAAAGTGATTCTTTGTTTCTCATTAATTTCCTGTACAGCTAATGAATTATTCGAGACTCGAAAGGTAAGTGGGAGAGAAGGGAGAATTTTGTGGAACGAGCGCAACAAAATTTTATCAACAATCATCAGCAAAGATTTTCTTATTTGACCCAGAAAGCATATTTTATAAATGTTATTGACTAAACACAATTAATGAAGACAACAGAAAATACCTGCCCCTTGGTGAGAGACTAATTTTGTTTTTTCATTCATTGCTAAGGCAATTATTTGCTTCAATGGAAGTTTGAAGTTCTTTAAATTTGGATCAGAGTCAGAGTATCAGACGAAATGAATCAAGATCAGAGGTTCATTCTTGAACGATTAGTGATTTTTTTCTTTCGCGAAATGTTGGATATGAGCAGATATTTAAGATATTTGCTCACTTCTGCATAAGATCAACTTGAGCGAGTAATGAATGTAGATAAAAAGATTGTAGTCCGCCAATCACCCGGGCCTAATTTGAAAAATAACTTTAAAATTCAAGCTTTTGTGTGGGTTCGAACACTCGCCAGTAGAACTTGAGGATGGGGATATCGTCAATCACTGTAATCAAAATAGAAATTAAGATAAAAAGAATACGAGTAAATATTTATAAATAACTGACTGAGTTTCAGTTTTTTAAATTCGAATAATATTTCATTTAATTAATGCATTTTTTTGCCCAACCCCTTCGCCGCAGGTTGGGTGTGATTAAAGTTTTTAAGCGGAATGTTAAGCGGTTTATGTTATAATTTTTCCTTCTTCTAGACTGGTTGCCTTTCCAAGCTTAAAAAACCCTATCAGCTCTATGATTTATCCATAGCTTATATCAACAGCATCTAATAAGTGCATGTTAGCAAAGGTGGCGTCCTATCGATCTTTGAGGGGGAAAAGGAAAACAGAACTATAATATTGTTCACCCCAAACAAGTTTTATAAAAAGTTCATTTTTTCTAAAGCAGAGATACCAAGATTTTATTGTTTCCAGTGGAGCATAATAAAATAAAAACTGATATTATTAGATATCATTTATTACCAAACTCTGCAGAATAGAAACTGTAAATATAGATATATATATGTTGCTGCTCCAAAGTTTGTATAATCCTTACATATTCATGCAATTTATTCTTGGTTACAAAACTGAAATTCTGTAAATTTTGGTTGTAAATATTACCTAATAAGATCAGTTTTGACAGTATATTATTCGCTTAGAAATAATAAAATCCTGGTATCTTTAATTTAAAAGAAAAATAAGTTTTTATAAAGAAAATGTTAGGGTTTACTTATTAATGCTCTCTCTCTCTCTCTATATATATATATATATATATATATATACACACTACGAGTCAAAAGTATTAGGTCAATCTCAAAAATTCTTATTTCTCATCCTAAAAGTGTTATTTTTAATGAAACATGTTAAGCACCACAATGGATTTATTTGTCATACTAAATACAAGTCTTCCTGAGCCACATACAAATTATACACACACACACACAAAAGTGAAAAAAACTTCTTAAACTTTTGATTCATCAAATTGGTCCCAGTTGGTCACTTTCACTGCTTCTTAGATTCTTGGCTTTCTTTCTACCAAAGACTGGAGGTAGACTGAAGATAGTTCTGTCCAGCTTTCCTGCAAGAGTTGCCAGATGTGAGCCACACTTGTAGGTTGTTTAGCTTTGACTTTTCGCTCAAGTTAATCTTACACCAAATCAATGGGATTTAAGTCCGCTGATT
The DNA here is from genome assembly GCA_963585895.1 of Sepioteuthis lessoniana. NCBI lineage: Eukaryota > Metazoa > Mollusca > Cephalopoda > Myopsida > Loliginidae > Sepioteuthis > Sepioteuthis lessoniana. Next base: position 55,963,750 of record OY757922.1, read on the forward strand.
GGGCCGGCCAAGACATCAGTTGAAGGACGTGCTGTTCCTCTTTGCTTTAAATGTACCTCTAGTAGAGTTTACTAGTATACTTTGGATGAGTAGAAATCCTTGAGCTACAAGATGGGATCGCGTGATGCAGTATACTGTGATAGCCGGTCTGATTCAATTTTCTCTTTATCTGGTGAAAATCCTCAATTTGCAACTAGCAAAAGCCCTCACCCCATAGCAGAGCCTCCTCCATGCTTTACGGTTGGTGTGATACAGGCAGTTGCTGCTCTTTCACTAACTCTTCGACGCACATAGATCTTTCTATTTGATCCAAAGATTTTGAACTGTGACTCGTTCGTCCAAAGGACTTTATTCCACTACTCTATTGTCTAGTCTTTTGCACCTTGGTTCACTGGAACCTTTTGACATTGTTTTGCTTCCTCAACTGTGGGTTCTAGATTGCAATTCTGCCATATAGGTAAGCTTCACAGAGTTTTCTCAGAGAATGTTGACACATTTTTTCACGACATTGGTTTAGTAGAGCAGTGATGTTTGGAGCAGTCAGCCTTCTGTCACACAAGCTGGTGACTCTGATGAAATTGTCTTCTGCATAAGTAAAACAGGTAGTATCTAACAAGCTGTAATTCAATGCAATATAATCTAATGTGAGTTCAAGGGGTGGTATAATGTAACTTTTGGAGAGCGTTTTATTCATTCTCAGTACTAAAGAAGAAAAAAGCCTTCAAATCATTTTTTCCAAAGATATCTGGTTATATTAAGGTCAAAGTTACTGAGGAAAACTTTAGTATTTAGTATGATAAATAAAATCATTGTGGTGCTTAACTTGTTTCATTAAAAATAACACTTTTAGGATGAGGAATAAAAATTTGTGAGGGTGGCCAAATACTTTTGACTGGTAGCGTATACATATATGTGTGTGTGTGTGTGTGTGTATGAGCAAATAAAGCCTTAATAGCCTCATTGGTAAGGCAGCTGATATTTGTATTAATCCAAACTGAGTGATCTGAACTTGCTATTAAGACAATTGTTTAAATCCTGGACGAGACTGATTGCATTTCACATAGCACTAATACCCTTGGGAAAGGTATGAATCAAATTATTCTCCCTCCAGCTATGAGTAAATAGTAGGACAGACTGTTTTCTTCAGCCTTGGTGAGGCAACTAGTCTATGAGAAGGAAAAACTCTGAATTCAAACCTGTCAAACTCCACTTAAAAAAATTGACCTTGTGTCATATCCTGCCCAAGCGGAGGGGTTGGTAAATAGGATTAAGACGGTTGATTATTAATTGACTATTACGTTAATTTCTTAGGCCGGGATTTATGAATTCACTCCGCGCTTGGTGCACCATGAATAGTATTTTATATTAACAGGAGATCAAGGCAGATGTGTCTACAATAGTTAGTTAAGTTTGACACAAGGCCCATAGCGTGAGACATACTGTGATAATCGAATCTGTACATAGCAGAAATGGTCTTTTCGTCAATTCTGCTCACCAACGATATGCCCCTAGAGACAGAACTATAAACAAGATTCATGGTTCAGCTATGAGGGTCCTATTTTCTTGAATTACTTCCCACTCACACAAATGGCCTCGTAGTATTCTGAGAACTGAATTATGTGAGGGTTGGAAGAAAAAACTTAAGGAAACTGAAATAAAAACCTGTAGAGGAATCAAAGGTAATGGAGGTTATTGGTGGGGTTAAGAGACGGGGCACTGAGTTCCTGGTTTAGGCTTGGGGCTTTTTTATGAATCGGTACAAGAAGTTTTAGGTGGTGGGGGTGACAGTGGTGATGGTGGTGGTGGTGGTGGAATGACAAAAAGCAAGTCTTGTAATTCTATTAAGCGAGTAGAAAAAGTTCTTTCTCCTAACAAAAGGATTTTGGAACCAGACATTGTATAAATAAAACGGGTAGTTAAAATCTGGGATGTATTATGAAAAAAGGAAGAATTTTTTAAAAGCCAAGTTAAGTGCTGAAAAGTTGGAAATGTAAACTTTTGGTGACAAAAATAGTAGGAAAGAAAGGAAACCAAGTGACGTTATTAAAGTATATGGAGTTTAATAGACACGTAAAAAAAACTGATAAAGGAAATCAAATTAGAAATAAATGGGTGATTAAGTTCTAGGTTCTCAAAATATAGAAACAAAAAGTTTAGATTTTTGCCACTGGCCTTTGTGAGCAATAAACTTTCTTTGATCTCGGGATAAAAAGCCGGATTAAGACCACTTGATGGTGATTCCCTTCATTTCTTCTCTGATCACAACTAGCAGTAAAGTTTCTGCTTTTATTTTGCTAACACAATAGGGTCATATAGTTAAAATACATATCCCTTTATATTGTAAATATAAGATAATTTTATCACTGATCAAATCAGAAAGTTGTTACGTGACACAATCGATATCATTATAATTGACTCATTTTGTTGATACGGCGAGAGACTGTGTTCCTTCGGCTCTTACTCGGTACTAAGTTTCAGACATCCAGGATTGTTCTTAAATATGTAAAAAATAAAATCATTATCCATTAGGCTACATGTCCTTAATATAATAATAATAATGATGATAGTAATTGGACCAGAGAAGAACTCAAACAAATGGACCAGAGAACAAGAAAACTAATGACTATGAATAAGGCCTTGCATCCTAGAGATGACGTTGACAGACATTATGTGTCAAAAAAAGAAGGATGAATAGGACTTGCCAGCACTGAAGACAGCGTTGACACATCGATACAACAATTCGAAGACTACATAGAAAAGCACGGAGGAGGACAGATTACAGCCACCAGAAGCAATATTAACAACACGAGGATCAGCAGAACGACAATAACCAGCAAACAAAAGTGGAAAAAAAAACAACTCGGTGGACATTTTAAGAGACTAACAAGTGACATCTCACACGAGAAAATGTGGACGTGGCTAAGAAAGGGAAACTTCAAGAGAGAAACTGAATCTCTTCTAATAGCAGCACAAAACAATGCCATAAGGACCAACCATATCAAATCGAGAATAGATAAGACGCAACAAAACAACAGATGTAGGTTGTGTGGTGATAGAGACGAAACCATCATTCACATAATAAACGAATGCAGCAAATTAGCACAGAAAGAACATAAGATTAGGGATGACTGGGTGGGCAAGGTGATCCACTGGGAATTGTGCAAGAAATCTAATTTGACCATATGAACAAATAGTATATGCACAACCTAGCATCTGTCCTGAAGAATGAGACACGAACTTCTTTGGGATTTTGAGATACAAACGATCACCCAATCTCGGCCAGACGACCAGACCTTATAATAATCAACAAAAAAGAGAGAACTTTCAGAACTGTGGACATTGCTGTCCCAGCGGACCAGAGAGTAGAATTGAAAGAAAGCGAAAAGAGGGATAATTACCTTGACCTTGCTAGGGAACTGAAACATTTGAGGAACATGAAAGTGATGGTTATACCAATTGTAATTTGTGCTCTTGGTACAGTCACCAAGGACTAGAGGACTTGGAAATAATGGGACGGGTGGCGAATGTCCAAACTACAGCATTTTGAGATCGGCCAGGATACTGTGAAGAGTTTTGAAGTGTTGAGGAGATTTGGTGTCTATCAAACCCCAGTGAAAAACCATTAGCGTTAGCTGATGTGAAAAAAATCTCAAGGAGTAACAAAAATAGAAATACAATATTCATAGTATAAGAATCTTACAAGAAATTGTTAACAAACAAAATTGGATATTTTTTATATCGTTTTTCGTTGTAGTCTTACATTAGCCAATTTGATTTTACTGCAAATATGATTTGGTCTCAGCAAGGCAGATATCATAGAAAAAAAAAACGTAGAGCTCTCACCTTGTTTTTTTAGTACTCTAAACACTTGCTTATTTTGCTTAATGGTTAATTTAAACCTGTCTGGATTCTCATGCCCGAAGTCGTCATAACTTCTAAAGGGAAATAAATATTGATTACAGTACTTCCCATTAATTCATTTGTAATTAATCTACTTATATATAAAATAGAATGTAACTCGGAGGGGATTAGAATACAGAATAATAAGAATCCTCTAAAAAAGGATATCCAAGATATGGTACTAAATTCAATCTAGTAATCTGGAAAGAGGAGTACCCCTTCATTACAATTACTCCCAGGTTCACTTTGACTCGAAGGAGTAGTACCTACAAGGGTACTATCTATGGATCAAATAGATAGATCTGTTTGAAATTTATTTGTATTTGGTTGGATGATTGATTGGGTTTTATGGCATATCAACCCTAATAGGTTAGCCAATGCCAAATCCTGTTCATACATATATGCTAAATATACAATTTGTTAACGAATAATTTGTAAATAACATTTTAAACAAGCTAGATATCATTTGTTTGCACACGGTTAAATGGTATCAAGTATTGCTATTCAACACAAATAATTCTCTTCATCATTTCTCAGTTTGCACAAAGTTAAATAATTTCAAGTATTGCTATTTAACACAAACAATTCAATTTAACATCTGTCCTTTCTTTGCGCCCAGTTAAATGATTAAACAATTCTATTCAACCCACAGAGGGGATCCTAAAAGGTACCACCATTCCAATTCAGAGAGGATCTGGAATGAAGGATTACTCTGCATTCTCCAGAGCTCCATCAGATGGTTTTGTGTCATATCCAGGACACATGTTGCGGCTAGCAACCTTTTTAGTATTTGGCTGGAACCATACTGCTGGGTGCTAATTATTTTCCGTCGTTTATAACAGGAACACAATGCTTGTAATAATCTAAATTCAATAAATAGAAAATAACTCTCTATTGAACTTAATGACAACTGAAGACGGACTTTAGGAAGTAATAAATATTTTTCTTACAATAAATATATCTTAATAATCATTTATCTTAGATTATCTACTCTTTTCAATATTTAAGAGATTAATTTTCTTTAATTCCCTAAAGTAAATTCTACGGATAAATTTTACCTTGGATAAAAGAAAAGAAAGTATATTTGCTTTTCTAAAAATTTCTTGACATCATTTTCAGCGGGTAAAAACTGTGTTTATCAAATGGTGAACTACGCAAAAATTGTGTTTCCACTTTTTGAAAATTAAAAAAAAATTATGATATCTATTAATTTTCTTTATTTCAAAGAAACGCCTCCGCGAATTACTTTTGTCAGTATATTAATTTGATTAATGACAGATGAAAAATTAAAAAAATAAGGATGATAAATATTTAAAGAAAATAAAACAAATGAAATGGCAAGAAAATAGAGGGAAAAAGTCATGAAAAGAAGTAAGAAAATAGAATAAATACTAAAAAGAGAGTTAATGTATAGAAGAAAATTGAAAATGTGGGAAGAAGAAAAAGAAGAGCAAAAGAGAAACGAAAGAGAGAGAAAGAGAAGAGTGGACGAATAAAAGATACAAAAAGACAATAGAGAGAGGTTACATAGAAGAAAAAAGAAGAATTTGAAATAGAATTATTAGTAAACCATTTAACTGTATGAAGACATGATTAATATTCAATTGAAATACTTGAAACCAATTGATAAACAGAATTATTATTGTTAAATAGCAGTAATTGAAACCATTTAACTGCGAGCAAATGAATGAGCTCTAACTCGTTTAAAAATAAAGATACCGACAAACTGTTCGCTTAGTTATATATATATAACTACAAAATTTTAAGCCATTTTTTTAAAAGAAAATGGAATATTGATAATTTTTGTTTGTTATACTACTATCATTTCTTGTCATATCATTCCATTAATACATTGATTTCTCATGTTAATTTAAAGATGAATGATATTCCAATTGTTCAAACACCCACTTCTGTACGATTAAAAAGAAGTTTATTGCCCTAAACGTGGGAACATTCTATTTTCTAATTATCTGACCATTTAATATATTTTGGTTCCTTTCCTTTCATTCATTCTTTCAAATTTGGTTAATTTTTCTTGAATCATTTTAAGTTCTCCATTATTTAAAATATAACAAAATGAGACAGCCTTTTTATTTCAATTTTTAAAAAGCAAAAAAACATTTCATGTCGTTCTGTTTACGTTCTCCTTTTGTTTTTCTACTTGTGTGGGGGATAATGGCGATTTCGATGTTGGCAGCGTCTTGTTTGTCGAGACGAAAATGAAGACAATGAATGAAGACAATGAACAACTGTAAAGAATGTAAAGCTGATGGCGGGAATGAATAGGGAGGAAAAATCTGACTGTTGAGGAATTGAACTAAAATGAACAAAATGAAACCTAAAAAACAAAAGAAAAAAATGTTTGTTTCTAATTTTGCAAGATTTATTCAGACAATCGAATTCGTTTCTTGTGTTGCTCATGTTGTCAAGTTGGTTGCTTGGCAATCTTTCCTGATTGATATCATGACTCATATCTTTCCTTTCAGATTTTACCCTGGAAGAAGGCTGTTGAATGGATCAGCTGAAATGTTCTAGTAATGACATGAACAACAAAAAGAATTCGTCCATTTGCTCGAATAACTTTGAAAACAAGAAAGAAATATTCGCTTAGAATTTCCGAATTTCTTTCCTTAGGAAGTTTAATCTTTTTCCTAAGCATCTTATGTAGACATTTGTGAAAAGAATCTTTTCTATCACAAGGCTACCAGAATTGAACTGGTCTGTGAGCTGTTATTGATTCTCTTCTTGTGACAATATTAATTACTAATGCAATATATTTAACAATACGTCTTGAACGAAGTAGGTTATCGTTGACGTGATGAAAGGATACGTCTCTTATATTGATTGATTTATTAATTGATTTTAACTTAATCTCTCTAGGGTTATTTTATATCTAGAAGTTAGGAAATTGCATTAATTGTACGTTCATATTTAGATATTTCGTGTAGTTGTTTTTTAAGTGGTTTCTTTTTCCACTCGGTCCAGTCAAATTCGAATAATTTGCACACAGATCTACTTGATCAATAGATGGAACCCGAACAGGTACTACCACTCCAAGTCAAAATGAACTCAGGAGTAATGGTAATGAAGGGGTGCACCACACTCCCTAGATCCCCAAAACTAGAGCCTCACCATCACATGCAGTTTAGGGCTCTCATTTCTTGGAAGGGGATGGTATTACCTATCTGCGGGGAATACAGTCAGTATATTCCAAACCCTGTTAACTGAGTGGGTGTCTCGTATTCGGTAACATAGCACAATTTAAGAAAGACACGATGCGATTCGGAATTACATTAATAAGTACACATCCCCAGGTGCTAATGTGGATTTGACAAAGGAACGCATAAATCGACAAGTAAACATTTCGCGCTCTGTTTCTTCTTCTTCTTCTTCTTCTTCTTCTTCTTCTTCTTCTTCTTCTTCTTCTTCTTCTTCTTCTTCTTCTTCTTCTTCTTCTTCTTCTTCTATTCTTTTATTTTTATATTTCCTTCTTCTATTATTATTATTATTATTATTATTATTATTATTATTATTATATATTGGGCCGGTGCAGATGGGAAGAATTTAGTATTAATATTAGTTTTGTTTGACACAATGTTAAACGGCAAGTAAAGAATGAAATTTTCATTTAACTAATTTTCTAAGCGAGAACTTACGTGCCTTTCTTTAAAATCTGCATTTGGAATTATAGATTTTACCTCGCCTTGAATACCCAACATTGGAGCAAGTTGGAAGTACGTAATATTTCCAACTACGAATCTTTTTTCTGAGTTCTTTCTCCCTCTTCAACGTCTTTCCATGTTTTTATTCATTCATTTCCCCGATTTCTTTCTTTATTTTCAATTTGTCATCTCTTCTCCCCTACACCTTTAAAACTTTTTGTATTTCTTTTCCCTTTTCTTTTTTCTTTTGTTTTCTTTTAACTCTCATTGTTACCAAAGATGTTGCTCGCCATGGTTCCTGATCTTTTCAACAAGACCATCATCATCATTATTTTTTGAAGTGGGTGGGAGTAAAAATCCTCTTCTGAAGTGCTTATTCAGAATTATTATCATTGTTATCGTATAAAGAGTTGTCTTTTGTTAAGGCATTGCCTGTTGTTAATATTAACATAGCAATTACATGATTTAACGTTTAAAGAATTATTGGAATGGTTAGTTTCGACCACCAACAGAAAAAAGGCGTTTCTTTAATCCCCCCCCCCATCGTTTATCTAAAATCAAGACGGACAAGAATTTGAGAAAATTCTGTATACACAAATACACGTCAATACAACGCATATATAATCGCCCTTGTAAAACGCCGGAACATTGCAAAACCGAAAAAAATGTTTATTTATCTGGTCACCTCTGCTCAGACTTCACTTTGAATGCTATTGGCCTTTATTAAGCTGACTTTAGTTAGGCACAAGGATGGTGAGAATCGATCTCACTTACAATAGTTTGATAGCCTTGCTACAGTATTGCACATAAATAAATAAATAAATTTTTTCCGCCCTGTGTGTATCCAAGCAGAGAGATAAAGAAAAGGGAGGGTCCTGAGTATGACACTTAAGCTCATCTGATGGCGAGGTTCTAGTTCTCAAGATCTGGGGAGTATGGAGTACCCCATTATGGCTATTACTACCAGATTAACTTTGGAATGGTGGTAACTGGTAGGGTCCAATCTATGGGTGAAATAGATTTCTTTAAAAATTATTCGTATTCGATTGGATCATGTGTCAAAAAAACTCTTAAAAACTACACAAAAAATGGAAATATGAACGTATAATAAACGCTATTCCATGACCGCTTGAGATAAAACAATCTTAGACGTGTTGATATGCCGTTAAGATCAATCAATCAATCCTAATTTTGGTTATAAAAAGTTAATTTTCTTCTAAACCGAAGATATCGGGCTTTTATTAATCTAAGTAGAACATCATATAACCAACACGGATATTATGAGGCATTATTTATCATCAAACTCAATAGAATTGAGACTCGATAACTGGAACTGAGTTCTCTTCCTCCTTTTTTTCTTGACTCATTCAGTCTATCTATGTCATCTCTCGAATGTAAACCCTTTTGTATAGACATAATTTTTCTTACTGTTTGACCCATTTGCCTGATTTTCTCCCTTGTTCATTTTAAGATTAGTCACGAGTAACTTACGAGAGGTACTGCCCAGGTGTTTATTCCTTTGATGAGATTTCCTGTATCAGAACTTGTTTTCGTTCTACCAAGGTACTTTTTATTTTTCCTTCATCTCTGCTCGTTTGATAGTGTATGCGTTCAATATCTTAAAGTACTTGTTGTTCTTCTCTCCAAGCTTTCCAATCCTTTTCTGATTTGGTCGTTCTGATTCTTCCGCTGTTTCTCTATTCCTACTTTTTATTATGGGCATGGCACAGTTTTCAATTTCAAATTCTATTCCTCTATCCTGGCTGTATATTCTTATTGTTTGTATCGGGGTCTCCAGTTCTTTTTCATTTTTTGCAAATACCTTTATATCATCCATGTATATAAATCAATAAATCTCTTTATGGAATTTTGTACATTTGTGCCCTTCTGTACATTTCCTTAGTATGCCATTGAGTGGCATCGTTGCTATAACGAATAGCAGTCATGAAAGCTAGACTCCCCGAAATGTGCCTTTTTGGAGCTTTACCTGTCAATTCCAGTTCCCATGGCATTCGTGATGAAGTTTATGATTTTGTCGGATATTTTATACACTTTTAGACATTCAATTATCCAAGTTTTCGGGACCATATCATAAGTCTTTTTGTTGTCAATCCATATTATGTCTACATTTTTCCAGCAAGTTTCGGCTTCTTTGAGGATGTACTCGTCTATATATAATAGGTCATTTGTTCCTCTTTACTTCTGTCGAAAATAGCCCGTGACATATTCTTCTCTAATCTGTACGGTCAGGATTTTCCATATCTAAGGTAAACACCTTATATTATTATCATTATTTATTACTCATTAGAGTTTTTCACATCAGCGTAAGCTGATGGTCTTTCACTGGGGTTTGAGTAACAGCAAGTCTCCTCAAGTCTGCAGGACAATTCTCAGTATTCTTGTCGTTTTCAATAATGCTGTTGTTTGGATGGTCTCCACTCGGTCGCCAACTTCTAAATCTTCCAGGCCTTTTAGTTACCGTGCCAAAGGCACCAATCACAATTAGCATAATTGTCACCTTAATGTCCCATAGTTTTTTCAATTCTCTAGCAAGGTCAAGGTACTTATTTCTCTTTTCACATTCTTTCATTTTTATTCTGTGGTCTGCCGGGACAGCAAAATCGACAATTTTGCGGATTTTCTTTTTTTGTTGTTGTTGATTATTATAAGATCTGGTCTTCGGGCCGAGATTAGGTGATCCGTTTGTATATCAAAGTCCCACAGGAGTTTGTAAGTGTCATTTTCTAGGACAGGTGCTGGATTGTGCATATACCATTTGTTGGCATGGTCAAATTTAAATTTCTTGCACATTTTCCAGTGGATCACCTTACCCACCCAGTCATATCTAGCCTTGTACTCCTTCTGTGCCAATTTGCTGCATTCGCTTATGGTTTCATCTCTGTCACCGCATAATCTGCACTTGCTATTTTGTTGCGTCTTATCCATCCTCGCTTTCATAAGATTGGTTCTTATGACGCTGTTTTGTGCTGCCATTAGGAGAGATTCTGTTTCTCTCTTAAAGTTTCCTTTTCTTAGCCATGTCCAGGTTTTGTCGTGCGAGATGTTGTTTATTGGTCATTTAAAACGCCCATGGAATTGTTTTTCTTCCCATTTTTTTTTTCTAGTTTTTGTCATTCTGTTATCTTTCGTGTTGTCAGTATTGTTTCTGATGGTCGTAATCAATCCTCCTTCGTGTTTTTCTATGTAGTCTTTGAGTCGTTGTATGGATGCGTCAACGCTATCTTCGATGCTGGCAAGTCCTCTTCCTCCCACTTTTCTTGGTACATATAGTCTGTCCACGTCGTCATTGGGATGTAACGCCTTGTGCATGGTCATTAGTTTTCTAGTTCTTTGGTCCATTTGTCCAAGTTCATCTCTGATCCACTTGAGAAAGGGTCCGAGTATCTAACGAGGGGTACAGCCCAAGTATTTATTCCTTTGAAAAGGTTTCTGCAATTGAGTTTTGTCTCGAGTAGTTTTCTAGTTCTCCTGAGATATTATTATTCAAAGCAGCTAAAGTTTTTCTTCATTAAGTTTAAGAAACATGAAAAATCTGCACGAAGCCTGGTCTGGTGAGTATGGGGGTGCTGTTTGTCCACTATAAAAACTAAGCGTAACTTTGGCACAGTGGCAATAGTTCTGCGAAACTAACTCGCTAACCATTACGTTACGAGAAGAAGCCCGCCTTGTAAACAGGTCGGGAGGATAGGTAGTTACGAAGAAGCTGAGTAAAATTTAAAGTCACTTCTATGATTATTCAAGCACTGTGTAAAAATAACGCTGCAGACTTTGCTTATGCAGAAGTAAGTACAAACTCATAAGTGACGTTATCTTATGGACACCTATATGGGGATGCGTCAGTATTTGCCAGTCAGCAAATATTTACATACACCACCTCTGTGCGAACATTGGAAGAGCAACCAGGAGCGATGGACGATAGACATAGATGGCAAGAGCGAATCAGGGAACTCCGTGCTCTCGGTGCGACTTGATGATATATATATATATATATATATATATATATATATATATATATATATATATATTCCTTATTTCAAGAAAAAAAACAAACAATATTCGGTCACATTAGGATTAAAAATTTATTTCCATCCTGTTAAGAGCATTGATATGAATCAACAACTCCCAAAAAGTTGAACAGGACTTCTTCAGATATTACATGAAAATAAATGAATACAGTCAGATAATGGGAATGGTCACAGGAGGGAAGGGGGTGGAAGGAGCATTCTCCCATTAAAGATTACAGCCGGTCTCCTCTCATTTCCGGTTGAAACAATAACAAAATAATAAAGAAACATAAAAATTAAGAATAAAATTGAAATAGATTTAAACTTCATTTTAAAGTAACTCTTTAGGTTTAACAATAAAAAAGAATTGCAATAAAAATAAAAATAAAATTTATAAAGTTACAAATAAAAATGAAAAACAAAAACCACAATTTAACCATTTACAGTAAATCATATCTTAAAAGCTAACCTTCCCTAACGCCTTTTTTTCTCCACCCTCTTTTTTCTTTTTGAAAGGTACACAAGCCTCTACCTTAAATGGTGAGATCTTTTAACTATGTTACATTATCTATCACAATTCAATAATATTTTTATAGTTAATTTAATTATTAATTTTGATTTTCGGCTGTAGTTTACATCTATTTCTATGCCTACTTCTAGCTATTAAATCTCATCTCTGATTTGATAATTTATCTGGATCTGGGTATAACATAATTTGTATCTTTTCTTCTAGACACAAATTACATCTACTATCAAAGCAGTTTGGCGTATTAGGCCTTTTCAATATACTTCATTGAATTTCAGGGGTTGAACCCTTATTTTTCAATTTCCAAAAGTGTTTAGATAAGGCTGTTTGATTTTTTGATAATTGATATCATGTCAACTTTATATTCTGCAACTTGTCCTGGCAAAGACCAGGTATTTGTCTTTTCGCCTTCCGTCACTTTTACTCTGTGGTCTGCTGATACTGGGAAATCCACTTGATGAGAAGTTTTTCTCTGGCTAATTAACACCAGGTCTAATCTTCTAACCTAGATTGAATGATCCATTTGTATTTTATTGTCTCAGAATTTTTTGCGTTTCCTTTTCAAAGATAGATTCTGGTTTGTGCATACACAATTCATCAGCATGGTGAAATTTTCAACTCTTACACAATTTCGAGTAGATTACTTTCTCCACGCAATCATGCTTGTTCTCGTGTTTCTTTTGTAGAAAGACGCTCACTTCCCAGGTACACAAATAACTACTAAACAAAACTTCAGGCTTTAAAACCCATTAGAAACTTCAAGACAATATATATATATATATATATATATATATATATATATATAAACAGGTCTGGTTGAATACCACGGATTGTTTCTTTTTTAAGATCTTCAAGTGAGACGTTCAAGTCTTCTCATTAGTCTTATGTTGTCTGGATCAAGTTGGTTAAGAAAGTACCTTGTATTAGCCCAAGCGCTTTCGACCATTTCGCTGGTCATCTTCGGGGAGTTGTGTTAGATCGTCTGTTGCTGTGAGTTTTATTTATATTTATTTCGAATGGTTTATATTGGAGTTTTTTGTTTGTTTTTTCTTAATTAAAGATGGGGTTGGCTAATTCAGTTAGGATGGGTGGTTATTGAATATGTTTAATATGTTTATATTTGTGGTGAATGCTATTTCATTCATCGTAATTTTTTCTATTTTTTATAGTTATAGCTTCAAGGATTTGTAAACAGTTTTTATTGTTATTTTCATATATTATTTTTGTATTGTTAATTAGGATCTTTCTTATATCTGGGGATTTGAGTTTGTCAGTGTCTTTGTTATTCTCTGTTCTTAGATGCTGTTTTATGGTGCTTATGTCGGAGAGGTGGTTGGTAAGGCGATGAGAGAGTGTGGTTGTTGTACGACCAATGTAGCTATTAGGTGTTATGTTCTTTTCCGAGACACACTCGAAAGTGACATGTAAATTTGTACACTACATTAGTTTGAGTTAGGGGAGTTTTTGTTAGTCTTAACGGTGAGACTTGATGTTTTAAATTTAGTGTAATAGATAATGAGCTTTATTTGTTTTTGAGATTCTATGGGTTTAATGTGTCTGTGTATAATGTTGGTTATTACTTGCTCGTCTAATTTGTAATTTTTTTGCCTTTGATTCTTGTAATATAGGTTTATTCAGTTAGTATTATTATTGTTGTTATTGCTATATTTATGGATGTTATAGAGTTATGGTTTTATTTGTTGATCGATTTATTTATTAGGGAAGTTATTGGCTAATGTTTAAACCAAACCTGTTTAGATAACTATTTGCTATCTAAGTATGTAATATATATATATATATATATATATATATATATATATATATATATATATATATATATAATCTTGCTTTATTTTTTACAATGTCGAATTATATATATTTATATAAATCGATTATTTCTTCTTGATGTCATTGAATACTTCGGAACTATCTCCATCCACAATTAAAGGAATTTTGCCGAACATTTGCGAAACAAGAAAAGCTTGAACCATTTAATCTGAAGTCATTCCACCTAAAAACCGTTCTAAAACCCAAAAAACTTACCCCCTGCCTATCATGATTCTTTGAACCATTTACCAATTATTATTTCCATTTCTTCCTTTCTAATTTTTAACGTATTTCCAATGATATTTTTTTCTTTTATCTTAGTTTTGTTATCGACGAAGTGCCACCAAAAATCTTAGGAAATTTGAACATGGCAGTAGGAGTGAGTGATGAAATATTTACCCTATGACCTAGTTTTCATTGGTTCCTTTATTGATCTCTTCACAACATTTACTGCTCACAAAAATGTTTATCATATTCCTCAAACTTTTACATAGCTTTTCGGATATATCTCTTTTATCCATAATCTGTTTTATATATATATATATATATATATAGTTTGTTATATTTATAAATAAAAATTAATTAATTTAAACCCGAAATTTTCTATTTTTCATTTCTTCCTTTCGTTTCAATTTTTCTTTCTTTCTTACTTAGATAAATCCTTCTTTCTTCTCTTTCTTTGTCGATAGATTTTTTTCTTTCTATTTTCTGTTTTTCTCTTTCCCATTTTGTTTCTTTCTTTCTTGCAATTACCAATTCATTCTCGTTTCTTGTCACTCATTTTCAATAGTTCTTTCTTTTTTTCTTTCTCTATCATTTTTTCTTTTTAAAATTTTCTTTCTTTCTGTCTTTCTTTTTTTTTCATTTTCTTTCTCTCTTTTTCATTTTCTTTCTTTCTTTCTTTCAATATTTGAGTCATCATTGTTTTTTTCTCTCGTTTTCTTTTCCATTTTCTGTTTTCTTTTCTCTTCTTTTTCTTTTTTGTATTTTCGATTTATTTCCTTTTTCACTAATTACCTAGTTTTTTTCGGCTTCATCCCTTAAATCACAGCTTTCTTTATTTTTAGCTCTTCATTTTTCAAACATGAATCTATTTTTTCTTCTCGTCTCCACCATTTTCAAGTACTTACTATCTTAAATATATTCCATCTTACTTCTATCTCACTGATTCCCCCTTCTTAAATAACCCCTTTCACATCCTTTTCTCTCATCACTTCTTCACAGAAAATAGCAACCCATATATCCATCTTTCTTTTATCTCCTTCCTCTTTTCCTTTATACCCCGGCTTTCTGGGCCCTGCTATCCAAACAACTGACCCCATCAGTCACTCAACTAAGCAACCATACAAAATGTTTCCCTTTATTTTTCATCTCAAAAGATCTCTCCTGTTGATTTTGTCAGGGAGTCGAGACAGTTTTCTCCTTCTTCTTCTTTTTCTTCTTCTTCTTTAATTCGCATCTTTACTTCTTTTTCCTTTTCATTTTCATTTTAGTTAAGATCGGAATGGTTAATTTTTACAATCTTTTTGGACGTCATTACGTATATCTGTTTCGGTGTATCGGTGATGTATCGGTGATGTGGATAGCCACGTGGTTAACAGCAAATTCTGTTTGTTTTCAGTTTAATATATTCTTAGAAAAAGCACGAGCCCATCTTTTCTCTACCTAGCTATGGGAGTAAACACTGTCTTAGCTATAACTTTGGATGGCATCAAGAAAAAAGACTACTATAAATTCTAAACCGATAATAGGTTCCTCAGCTGTGGTCAGTTTCATTCGTAAATAAGCACACCCCTAACATTTTTTTTTTATCAAAAGGTTATTTTCTTCTAAACAAACGATACCTACGATACCAATATTTTATTATTTCTAGTGAAACATCACGCAATAAAAATGGATATCATTAGACTTTATTTAGTGTCGTAGCAGTGAAACTCTATAATCTAAGATATGAATATGTAGGAATCCAAAAATAAATACACACCAATGAAAGTTTCAAGTAACTGTTCTTATTTAATTATGGTAATTTCTTTGCCTACAGTTATAAGGTTTCAAGAATTCCAATTTATAACTAATAATTTTCAAACATCTCTTTGACCCATAAATAGGACCCTAACGACTACGACCATTCCAAGTCAGAGATGACCTGAAGGGGTGACTCTTCAGAGCTCAAAAACTAGATCCTCATCACTGAATGCAGTTTAGTTTCATACTGAAAACACCTTCGTGCGGGGGGTGGGAGTCATTATTCCTCTGTAGAGAATACAGCGTATTCTAAGCTCCATCGGCATGGCGCGGTATATACGCATACATACCAAATGAGTGTAAAAAATGAAAAAGTGAGAGAGAAAGTGGAAGAGGATTAAAATGTGTGAGGGAAGGATAATGTAGTAGGAAAGTGTGTGAGAGAAAGTAGTGGGGAATGTCCTTTTATATCTTCGAAGACTTTCTCTTTCTTTTTAGTAGCAGCTTCTTTTCATTTCCTTTCTCTCTCTTCTCTCTCTTATTTCTTGCTCGCTTACCTCTCTCTATCTATATATATATATATATATATATTGTCATCCACAGACAGACTGTTTCGTTCTATCAGAACTCTTCAGTGTGGCTAGACCCGCAGGACGCTCGAAGCCGGGATCGAAACCCGTCTAACTTTACGATAGACTAAGGTTTCAGACCACACGGCTACAAGCGGACTAGGTTGGCTAAGAGAATTTTAAGGTATTTTATTTTTAGCAACAGCAGCAGCAGCCTTTGTTTACATTTTTTAATACCCTATCGGCTACATTTCTTTTAACTTTATTCTCTTTTTGTTGTTTTCTTCTTGCTCTTTTTTGTCTTTTGAACCAATTTTCAATCTGGCCATTGTGTTATTACTGAGAGAAAAGAAAGATCCAATTAAGGATCCTTTTCCTCCATTTTCAACAGCAAATGCTGATACTCTTCAAACCATACAGATATTTTCAGTTCTACTTTTATCAGGTTATTTTGTTTTCTTTTTCTTCAACAAAACATTTGAGTGACGTTTATTGAATTATCAACCATGCTTTCTTAATCAGTAAATGAATTATATCAATGATAATTGAAAAATTTTGGATTAATATTATGAGAAAGCAAGGTGGATTGAAAATATAAAAGACACTTATAAAAGATTATGAATCACAAATGTAGGAAGATATTACATTAAAAAAGATTGTTGACACAGCAAAACAAACACATAAATGAAAGTTACCTGGAATAGATAAAATAAACTTTTTGTTCCACCATTTATCCTCAACACATCAACTAATGACGAAATTGGTTTCAGAAATCGTTAAAGAACCTGGAAAAAAACGATTGGTTCACAGAAGAAGTAACATGCCTACAACCAAAAACAAAAAATACAAAATGACTACCGACTAGTAGCATACCTTCTCACAACATATAAAATGGTAATATTGATGCTAAAGGAGAGAATAGTAAGGACATTTTCCCTTTAAAACAAAAAGGATGTAAAAAAGAATCATATGACTGCAAATGTCTGCTTTTTATAAACAAGATCATCATGGAGAATTGTCGATCAAATCAGAAAAATCTAAAAATGACTTTGACTATAAATTTTTTTATCATTTAATATATTCGGAATATTTTCTTCCTCTTTATTATTATATTAATATTATGTATAACAATAAAGATGAAGATAATCATCCAAATATTGTAAATGATATAAATTATCAAGTTTCATCTAAGAAATTTGGACAAAAAAGCTTCGATAGTGTACCCAAAGAATGGGTTTTAATAGTTCTATACATTTTAAAGATATCCTCTGTAATAATAACATTCCTAAAATACAATATGAAAAAAATGGCATATCAACCTCAGATTAATCTATGAAAAAGTCACATTCAAAACTAATAATCGGAATATTAACAATGATATCTTTCAAAAGGACTCACTTTCTCTTCTTTTTTTGTATAATTCTAATACCCCTCTCCATAGAACTTAAAAATAAAAACTATAGATGTAAAACTACTACTGAAAAAATAAACTACCAATTCTATATGAACGATTTAAAATTATATGCAAAAAATCATGACGATTTAGAAGGTCTACTAAGCGCTGTGAAAAGATTGAGTGATGACATACGGATACAATTTGAACAGGACATTGAATGTAACAAACAAAGTTATAGTAATTCACACTCTGACAAAAGTTTCAAAGAATTAACTGGACGTTACCTGAAATAAAAAAAAGGATACTAAAGTTAGGAAACTAATAACCTACAACAGAATTCTGCACCCAAAAGCAGATAAAGAACGTCTCTACATCTAGAGAGAAAATTATGGAAGAGGCTTAATCCAACTGGAAATGACCGACAAAATAACCACTTAGACGCTATAACAGATTGTGTTAGTAAACACACACGAGAACCAAAAGAAAAATATTCAATTTGAAAAGAAAGTAATAAATTTAGTAATCAACTTGATCTTACACCGAAAGAACTAGACAAGAAGCTATTGAGGCAGAAAAAAACATAAAGGAAGAAGCAAAATCACAAGGACTAAATCAATTAAAAAAGTTTGGGAACAAAAGCCCTTACATGGACGATACACATAAAGAATTGGAAATGTTGATATAAATATAGTAAAAACTAAAACGCTAAAAAGTGCTGGACTGAAAGTAGAGACAGTGGGGTTAATAATAGCAGCACATGACCAGAGTCTACCAACTGGAAGCTCTCAGGCAAACATTACGAAAAACGGATCAAACCCAATATTTAGATTGTGTGGACAAAAAACTCTATCAATTGGCCACTTAGTGCCCAGTTTCCCAATCCTAACATCAATAGAACATAAAGAAAGGTATGATAAAATAGGACTTTATGTTCATCGAGAATTATCTAAATATTATGGAATGATGGGAAATGGTATCAACACACGCCTTCTAATTGATATGACAGTACCAACAAATAAGAACACACCAGTCAAAGAATAAAATAAAATAAGTTATTACAAAACCTGGAAATAGAACATTAAAAACTGCTCATTTTCTTAGAAGAGTACTATCAATGTGACTGAAAAACATCACCCAAAAGAAGCAGCAAAAGCATATATACATAGAATACATACCTTCCCTCACTCTAGGTCTTAGGTAAAGACTCGATGAAAGATTGTAAGAAATCAAAATTAAACAATGATAATAATTTTCTCTTAAGGGTGTATCGTTAAAAAGATCAGACATGGTTCTCTTAAACAATTTTTATCAACATTTTTTCTTGCCTTGCAAGGTCCCTTAACTTTGACTTATATATATATATATATATATATGTATATTACATAAACATTGTTGGGAATATTCCCCATGAGGACTTTCTACCATCATTGGTCATTTTCAAGGGTATAATCGAGATGTTTCAGTGGAGTTTTTAAAAATTATCTGACATAATTCCTCTTCAGAACGTTGAGATATTTTGTAATTTTCCTACAGTCTTTATATAGCGTTTTAAATAATCTATTACGCCAGTTCTCAGGCAGAATTCTATTTTATCTGTTTTTCATATAAAACTGAAGCAAACATAAAATATCTGGTGAGACGACAAGAAATTTAAAAAAAGCAAAGAAAAACTTCAGTTTTTAAAACGACGCAGTGTTCTGAATAAGTTGATGAATAAGACCTGAAGAGAATCACAAGTTAAGACCAAAACATATTTTTTTCAGTTAAAAAACACTTTCTTCCAAATAACTACCTATGTAAATACTATAGATATACATTTTGATATGAGTGTATGATAGTTCGAAACAACCATACTCCAGACAGTAATAATAAACTGCGAGATGTGCTTGTTGATTCCTAATCCACAGCGAGTAACCCACTCATGATATTTTTATCACAAATCTATCCAATCAAAGTATCAGGTAACTACAGACGTTAATAACTAGAGATAATCCAGTGTATAATTAGGATAACTGAGATTTTTCCATAACTAAACATGTGTTCCTTGAATTTATCGGTGTACAAAGAAAGAATTACGTCCCTACAGGGAAAAAATCAGCGTGTTTATATAAACTATTTGCTTGCAAATTTGTTGCTATATTTAACTTGTGAGTTTCTCATTTTGTGGGGAAATGTTTTAGGTCTCAATGGGCGCTTATTTATTTAACGATGTGAGTAAAAATGATTAGGGGTGCAAGCAGAGATTTTAATGGATATACTACACACACGGGCACGCACATACACGGATATTTATATGTATATTTAACAATCTTTTTCTATATGCAGGAGGTATCCAAAAATATACAGGACACACATGCATATATATATATATATATATATATATATATATATATATATATATATATTGTAGTTTGGAAATTTATAAATAAATAGTGCTCAATATCGGTGATGAAACATATATAGATCTAAATTAGGATAGTGTTGATACAGGATCAGCAGCACTAGTGTCTGTCAGTTCATCTCCCATGAAATCATTTGACCGTTGACTTTGTGTCAAGACTGTCTTAACTTAGATGTATAAATCCACACACACACACACACACACATTTATATATACATGTATATGTATATTTTAAAATAGGTAGGTCCACGCAGAGATTTGTATTTTTTAGAATTTATTCATTTATTTTGTTCTTACATACGTGTATGTTTCCAGCTTGTTGCTTTTGTCAGAAAACATATATGACACAAGGCCTTGTTAATGGGGTACTCAACGAGACTTGAACTCATTCGTGTTTGCAGTTTGAATGATTTTCAGTTGGTTATGGGTTTATATAGAAGTCATTCTCTCTTTTTCTTAGAGTTTGTTTACTTTAGTCTGCTTTGCTCCTCATTGATATTTGATATGTTTTTATCGTTGTGTGTGTGTGTGTGTGTGTGTGTGTGTGTGTATGTGTTGGAGTGGTTATGGATTTCACTAACAATTATTTTTCCTCAGTGTGTATGTGAGTGTGTGTCTAGAAGATTTTTTTGTGTGTGGTATGTGGTTTGAAATTTACTGGTAACTATATGCGTGTGTGTATGTATTTGGGCAGCAACTCTTCATTAATGCATATTTCATTAAACAATATAGACATCTTTTGTCTACACATTTTTGAATATGTCCTTTCGAGTTGCTGCATTGATTTTATGGTATCCATCGGGAACTGGTTAAGGAAACTCCCATAACTAATTGGTACCCTAGTACTTTCTACCCGATCTTGGGCCATCATCAGGAATGTCTATATTGCAAAAGCGATGTGACCTTTGCATGTACATTACTACTTCGTAAGTGTTTATTATTTATACTGTGTTGTATTGTTGTAGCGTTTTATTTTTGAATTTGTAAGTAGCAGCAGTAGCTAAAGACATTTAAGTACTTTAGTACTGGATTCGAAATTGATTCTAATGAGTTTACGTTGCATCATTCTGATATGGAGTGCCTCGAGAATTTTGAATTTTTATTTGTTATTTGGTGTTCTACTATTGTTGTCAATATTGCTTGATGATGTATATATATATATATATATATATATATAAACGATTACCGATAAATATGTATACCAATTTACATGACTGAAAAAAAAGGTCGCTGACGTATCCGCTTGATGTGATGTTTTGTGAAAAAGAAACCTTTCATGTGACATGATTGACAGACGTATTATCATGATGAATGCAAGGGTCACACAATAGATAATCTCATCCAATGATATTTCACTTCTGAATGATTGTCACAACAGAAAAATAGCTGTTTATGTATGTAGTGATGGGCCCTCTCTGATTGCTTGCCAATTTACATCTAGGACGCGCAAATGATTTCAAATGGCGCGAATATATAATATGAAAAACCTTCACATCGTTTCATTTTCTTGGATTTAGCTTAATACACAATGTATAAGGAATTCAAGTTTTAGTTTTTAGAAACTTTCTGGGGTTTTTATTTATTTATTTATTTGTTTATTTATTCATTTTCAAATATTCTAAATACCTGCTTTGTTGAATCTGCCAGTTATTCTCTTTCTAGCTTTGGACAAAACCTAAACCCTCAGGCCTGTAAATAAGACATTCAAAAACTAAATTCCAACTAACGTTTATTTTTTTCCAATTTCCATAACTTGTTTGTGAGATTGTTTAATTTTACAAGTTTTTCAGTCAAATTGTAACAGGTGGTTTTCACTGAAATTTTTGTGACATCAAGTTTTATCAGATCTTCAAGACTCTTGGAACTATTCTACCTGATCTGGACGGTCTCAGCTTTTCCCGTAATATCTTGTCTGTTTTCCATGTTCTTCGGAATTGTTCCGCCGGCTGAAACTATGATTGGTATCACTGTCACCTTCATGTTGTAATGCTTTTTCAGCTCTCTGACTAGGTACAGATATTTATCCAGTTCTTACTTTGGGATCTGCTTGAAAGGCTAAATGTGCTAAGTGACAAGTTTTTTTTATTAACAAAAACTAATTCTGATCTGGATGGGATTGTGTGATTCATTTGCATTTTGAGAATTTTGAGTCCTAAAAGAGATTTTTGTTTGTGCATCTATCATTTGTCTATGTGGTCAAAGTATAATCATTTGCACAATTCCCAGTGGATCATCGAGTCGTTCTTGTCTATTTACTTTTTCTGTTCATGCGTATATGCATTCACCCAACTCTTCCACCCAAGCAGAATGCAACACAATGTCAATTTTTTTAAGCAGAGTTTAACACGTTTGAATAAAGAGTTTTCCTTCTCCTAAACCAGTCGCCATACCAGAGTTAAAGATTCAAGTCCATCCTACTATTTACTCATAGCTGGAGGAACGATAATTGGATGCATAATTTTCAAAAGGATATTCAACTATTTGAAATGCAAACAGTTTCGTCCAGGATTTGAACTTGGGTCGTTGTATTCATTTCTTATGTCGATAATCACTACCCTACGAGTGCCTCCGCGCAGGTTCATATTTGTATGGGAATATATATATATATATATATATATATATATATATATATATTTCAATTCAGTTCATAAATAATTGGTGTTACTCCGAAATGTATTTGTGAGAGGCAGAAAGAGTTTCAATAATTGGTTTTTCGTCTTTGCCTGTGATTTTGATGGTTGAGATTTTTGCGATGAATCTATGAATTCTACAATACTTGTTCCCAATCTGTCTACAGTAGATTCACACTGATGCAATTTCATTGAAGAGACTGTTAAAAGAAAAAATTGTTTAACACGTACGTTAGACTGATTGGAAATTAATTTTTTGAATAAAAGTCTAGGCTGGAGAACGAGTATTTAAAAAAGCTGTTCCGGGCTGGAACTTTAGGACCCAACGTGGTTGATGAATCATCCAGGAAAGTAAAACAATGCACTCAAATGCTCGAGTCAAGATTTTTCATTTATTGTAACTTCAGCAGTGAATAACATGGTGCATATTAAATGCTAATTAAAATTCGTTAAGTACGGAGAGACGGGAATGTTTGTAAAAGAGGCAAAAGAGATCAATAAATCAAATAAAGATTATTAAATTTCATGGGCCGCTCACCGAATGACGTGTTTGGCATAAGAAATGGGCTATTCAACTAGAGAGTATTTATTAATGACTATCTAATTATTTCTACTTGGAAGGTACATTCCCTCTATGAAGCCATAGAACCTTATAACTACTAGTTCACCCCCATTGTACTTCAGGTATGCCAGTTTATATACATAATACATCACAGATGGTCGTTTTTTTCCCATAGTATATCATGGATCCTAGTTTATCCCAATGTAACATTGATTCTAGTTTATTACAATAGTATATAAGGGATATATATATATATATATATATATATATATATATATATATATATATATATTACTATCAATACGTACATTGCTATGTATAAATATATATTTTATATATTCATTACTATATATAACTAGCATCCTTGACGTACTATGTGGATTGACTAGCATCCGTGAAGTATTATGGGTATAAAACATATATACATATAAATATATAGATATATAGACGACCTTATCAGAGGGTGACCCGAAGGCTCCCTTTTCAGTAGCTACTACACCGATGTATAGGGGAGGGTACTATTCCATTCCTTGGATTGCTCCACTTTACCCTTGATCTTTATCTTATAATGCTGAGTGTTAAGCACAGCGGCATCAAGAACCATTTTTTGTGTCTTTAATGTGACTCGACCTGGGATTGAACCCGGGGTCCCGGACCTTTGACGAACACTCTACTCATTAGGCCAATGGCCCAGTCTCATTGGCATAATGGTTAAAGTATTCATCGATGATCCTGGAGATCATTGTTTGATATTGCTCTGCATTTTTCGTAAAAATTTTGCTGTCTAAAGGTGCTTGTAGCGTTGATATCTATCTATCTATCGCAGAGGTTGATGTGACTTAAGGGTTTACATTACAGAAAATGGAATCAGTGAACTTTGCTTAAACTCCAGTTTGCATTTGCTTTGTACTAATACACAATAGGAAACATATGAATCCCACAGTTTTCCCTCCGGTTATGGGTAAATAGAAAGAAAAATTGTGCTCTTTAACTTTGGTAGTGCAACCGGTTTAAGAGAAGTAAAACTCTGAAGTCAAACCTGCTAAACTCCACTTAAAAATGACCATGTGTCGCATTCTGCTCGAGCAAAGGAGATGATATATATAATGGACGAGTAATAAGTAGTTTTTTGATAAGTACACGAAATAAACTTTGGAGAAAGGGTCTGTATAAAATGAAAGTTAAAAAGATTAAGATAGACATACAGACTGAGATTGACAACAAATGAGTAGACTTGAGTTGGAAAGGTCTAGCAAGA
The DNA here is from genome assembly GCA_963585895.1 of Sepioteuthis lessoniana. Taxonomy (NCBI): domain Eukaryota; kingdom Metazoa; phylum Mollusca; class Cephalopoda; order Myopsida; family Loliginidae; genus Sepioteuthis; species Sepioteuthis lessoniana. Next base: position 55,988,471 of record OY757922.1, read on the forward strand.
TTTGTATAACCACATCGCCTCTTCAAATCTTTTCGTACACTCTGTGAACGTTTGTAATGAGCCTTACTTTTTGAAAACCAGGTTACTAGAAACAGATGCACGGGACCGAAAGTGACGTAAATATATCCAAGTGAAAACTTGGGCCAGGAAGAGGTCACAAAGACAGAGTTAATTGCCAAAGGGAAAGAGAGGGAGAGATAGGCCCTTTCATTCGTTTTTTTTACTCTGCTTTGCAAGGCGCTTTCCTAATAAATAATGTTGTATGCTTTTTAGAGTTGCAAAGAGAGGCGGGGTTTAATGGCGCACGTGTCGGTAATTTATCGAGAGGAGAGAGGTTGCAGAAGAAGCAATAACAAGTTTTATATGCAAAAGAGGAATAATCCCAAACACATGTCCTCTCTCCTTGTGTTTGTATATCCCTAGGTGAGGTACGCTGGTTTTGAAATGTGAAGTAATAAATGTGTTAACTTTGTCTTTGTGTATGCATGCCTAAGCCTCTGTGTGTGTGTGCGTGTGTGTGAATGTTGTACTGTCAATATATGGTCTATTCCAGATATCAAAAACTATATTATATATATATATATATATATATATATATATATATATATATATATTTATAGGCAGGGGTTAAAGGTTGAAATATCTCCAGTGTCCGGTATCTGTGATATAATACAGAAATTAAAGGCAAATATTTAAGTATACATATAAACATACACACACACACACTGATACACTCAAACCCACACACATATAGACATTCACACATTTAGATTGTTCTCAACTAATTTCGAAGAGAAAATTTTTTACGAATATCACTACATTCTAGCCATATTTTTTACACACTCACACACACACACACACACACACACACACACACACACACACACACACACACACATATATATATATATATATATATATATATATACTTAAATATTATAAAAGTTAAAAAATCGATTTAAAATTTGATATAAAGTACTCCACCTGGCACAGCTCTGTAAAAATCAATATATAGGTATTATACAATGACTGATGTTTATACAGCAGCATTGCTTCCAACAAAACCTTCACCAGATGATGATTCTGAGTTCAGGCATGGTTTCGAAGCCGAAGCACCATTACCACAAACCCATAGCGCCCCAGCAGTAACTCACGATACCACCAGACATTGTTGGATTGACGTCACTCTGTGGGATTGCCATATCCACGCTGATTCAGTTAGAGATTTATCTTGGATCTTTTTTATGTATTTCCTCTTGTCTGAGGGAGAAAGTCCAAGATCAGTCAAGAATACGGAGGTTGAGTTGGTAATGAAACCTCAGCATCGGAACTCGATAGGAAATACATTTGTTATCCAACCATTTCTGACACATCGTTCTCGCAGACCGTCATATTTTTCCAACTTACACTGATGTGCCCAATCAAATTTTCTTCAAAAGGGACGGTTAACTCAATAACGAAAACTTTTTTTTAATTTAACGGACCAAATAACAATAATCTGGACGTTGGGTCATTAACGCTATTTCAGTCGGAAATACGCAATGATGTTCTAAATCAGTTGCAACATGCCAGTCCGTGCAGCCATCGAGCAATGATAATCTGTGCTTATTTTTACGCGAAAGTTTCGAAATATTTCCTTCTTTAACGAAATGAATCGCTCGATTGGTGCGATAGCCATAGCTTTATTGGCAGTCTCAATATCACTTCGCAGCCTCGGCAAAAATATCAAGGACTTCGTTGTCTCCACGTATAGCTTCTAAAACCATACTCGTATCCAGTGAGAATGTTTGAGGCTGGCAGTTTTCCCACATACTCTGCATCGGTTGGATCTAGTTAACCCCCAAACATGAAGGTTGACTGGTGTTAGTAAAACGTCGTAGACTGCCTTTATAAAGAAACTCAATTTTTGGGGTTCCATGTCCTTAAGGTCACCCCATGTGACAGCTCTGTTTTTTGCATTCTCCCACTAGCTCCATGCACCTGGCTTCCTTTGTCCAACAGCTGTAGCAATACGCGTGACTTCCTCAAGATGAATTTCTTCCGAAACCATTTTTCTTTTGTTTATTGTGAATTACTTGGACCACTAACGCTTTGGATTAAGGCCTAGGCCTGCTCTTCCATTTGCCTCAGTGCCAATTATTTTTTCATCTTAGGTGTCAATTCTGCATTCTCTACAGCTATATAACGTAAAAGTAGAATTGACTACCTTCACGTTATATTAACGAAATAAGAAATGAAAAGGGTAACGAAAATATCAAGTTTTAGAGTTTCTAAGCTTTATTTCCAGCTTGAGATGAAATGATAGGTCTACAAGCTGAAAGAAATAGAACAAAGTGCTAGCAAGGATTACAGGAACAGCCAGAGATGAGTGAAGAGTATTCAAGCTGTAAGATACAGAGATGAATACTGGCAAGATTCACTAAAACAGCTAACGATGAGTGAAAAGTCTTCAAGCTGTAAGATGCAGAAATGAATACTGGCAAGATTTACTGGATCAGCTTAAGATGAGTTAAACGTTTTCAGGCTGTAAGAAGCAGAACGAACTCTGGCAGGATTCACTGAATCAGCTAAAGATGAGTGAAGAGTCTTCAGGCTGTAAGAAACAGTACGAATACGTTGGACTAATCGACGGGAATTTGGTACAGAAGGCGACAAGTGGTCCAGATATTCTGAGACTGATGGAGAAAGATAAACGATTCTCCTTAAGAATACTGGATCATGGTTCTGGGTTTTGCTCTCTCTCAGGCCGAACAAGGGAAAAACAGATTTACCAAGAAGGTAGACTAAATTGATTTGGTCCCATGCAGGAATAGGTCTGTATGTTCTGGTCCCCCGGCGAAAAAAAAGAGGAAGAGGGAGTTTTTGCCTCGGCTTTTATTTAGCCCGGGAAAATGATCCGGATTGAATGGCATAGCTCTTTCCCATTAGTTAAAATGTGTAATTTTAATTTCCACCGGCCCTCAAACTCATGCGTCGGACAATGCATTTAAATGCGAAAATCACGGGGTGATTTAACGATTAACAGAACGCACAACTGAAAATAGATATTTCTGCTTAATTTAGCGGTGAACAGAACGCACAACTGAATATAGTTCTCTCTGCTACAGCTATTTTCGCCTTCTATTTCCGACCGGTTATTACGGAAGGCTGGGCATTCTTCACTAGTGGGTCGCGAGAGTCACGCAGCATCTTGAAAAGTCGCGCTTTACCTAATTCAAATTCCTCAACAAATGAAAACGTCGGAAGTTTTAGCTTCGTTGATGGACTGTATAGTGCCACATTTATTAAGTAGTTAGATATTTCCAACCATTTTTTCGTATATTTACTGATTAAATGCTCCATTGTTTCAACTTTTGTAATTGATACGTCATATACTTGCATTGTCCATGATAATTTAGGAAATAATCCAAAATAAATACACCAAACTTTATCTTTATTCAGTAGGTCACATTTATCAATGGAGCGTAATCCATTTCAGCCGTTTACTTCAATCCTGCCAAAGATGCCGTTCAGTAAATGGTAGGTAGTAGCAGCGATCGAAACTCTTAACGCCTTTTTCGCGGATTATGGGGATTTCGTTCCCATCTATGGAGAACTTTATCTTTCAGCAGTTTCCTTTATTTATTGATAAACTGCGGTATTTTGAAGGCTTTATTTTTAAAGAAGAGCTCCTGTAGGCAAGTAACCGGTTGTTCCATGTTTGATCTGGATTCTGCGTATAGAGTTAGATCATCCATAAAAGCCTTCATAGATGGACCGGTTACTTCATTGATGTTGACTTCAGTACTACGCAATATCATCTCCATTATCAAAACCAAAAGCAGTGGAAAGATAACACACCCCATCATAATGCAAATATTCAACTTTTGTCAGTTACTTGGATATTTATAATTAGATAATCAAAACGAGGTTAGCGAAAGCATGGACAGCTATCAATAGGCTATCGATTATATGGAAATCAGACCTAACCGATAAAATGAAACGCAGTTTCTTCCAGGCAGCGGTCACATCGATACTGGTATATGGCTGCACAACATGGACGCTATCAAAACGGCTGGAGAAGAAGCTAGACGGCAATTACACAAGAATGCTACGTGCAATCTTAAACAAGTCCTGGCGGCAACACCCCACAAGACACCAACTGTACGGCCACCTACCCCCTATCACGAAAACTATTCAAGTTAGACGAACCAGACATGCAGGACACTGCTGGAGAAGCAGGGACGAACTCATAAGAGATGTACTCTTATGGACCCCCACACATGGCCGTGCAAAAGCAGGACGACCAGCACGAACATACATTCAGCAGCTATGTGAGGATACGGGATGTTGTCCTGAAGACCTACCTAGGGCAATGAACGATAGGGAGGAGTGCCGAGAGAGGGTTAGGGATATCTGTGCTACCAGCGCGATATAATGATGATGATGATAATTAGATAACCTCATATAGATACTTATAAAGTACTCTGGTATGAGGTTTTTAATGAAATCCAAAAGAATTCCATTGCTTTCTGAAGTCGTTGGTATCTTACTGAGCCATATGCATTTTCTAGATCAACCAAATGACAAGAAGTTCGGCTGATTTATTATTTTTGGCCGTTTTTATTCGGTCCCATAACCTAGTGGTATCTTTAATACAACCTGGAAAGCCGGGAATTCCAGCCTTTTATATTGATGTATTGATATACCCATTGTTTATCACGAATCTCGTCATTCTCTTCACAATGACACCGAAAAAGATCATACCTTCTACGTTGAGTAAGGAAATTGGTCGAAACTGATCTATTTGTCTGGAGTCTTTTTCTTTTGGTATTTGGATTCCATCTGCTAATCTTCAACTCTCTGAAATAAATTTCTTTCTATGAGCTTTACGTAAAAGCTTCCAAACATAATATTTTAGGGCATCTTTTGTAGAGCTTATATGAAATTATATATATATATATATATATATATATACGAGGTGTATGCGATAAGTTTCCAGACTTTTTTCGTATGGGCATTTAGAATTGTCGTAGAGTCTTGAAAATTCAGTACCTTATTGCTATACATGCTTATTCTCTAAGCTCAGAGACTGTCGTTATGAGACAATTGAGGAAATTAAAGAGGCTGGGACAAAGGTCATTGACACGCTCACACAAGAAGACTTCCATGGGGCCTTCAAGAAGTTGTTGGGAAGGTACAGTAAGTGCATTGCATCCGGAGGAGATTACTTTGTAGGGGACTAGAGTTTCATGTGTATACTATCAATAAAAGTGACCATTCGAAAAAAGTCTGGAAACTTATCGTATGCCCCTCGTATATATATATATATATATATATATATATATATATATATAAAAAGGTCATTCAATGAATATGCGTGATTTTTTTCCACAAAGGCAAAATGATTTTTTGAGTATCTTTTTCCATAAATGTAAACTCTGCATTATTAAGAATTGGTTTATCGACCAAATTACTTTAATCTCGCAAAAATCTTTCTTTACGGCTATTCAGAATGACAACATATCAAACAGAATGCTCCAAGGTTGTCAGTCATCAAATATTTGGTAGTTGTGATGTACAAACCATGTGGAATTTAAGAAGAATGTTTGGTTTGACTGAAAACATGTTTTAGTCTTTAAAATGTTCCGAAATGGGCTAAACATGGGTTTGCCACAACAAGTCAGAAAGATAGTCCATAGGGTAGAAACACACTGACTCTTCAATAAAGAAAAATTCTTGACACAACAGTCAATAAGAAAGGTGATGCTGACAGTCTTTGGCAGCATGAAATGATACATATTGATTTCCTTGAAAAAGATGCAATCGTGAACAGTGCATCCTATTACCGTCTTGGTTATTTATTGTGTAACCCTTGTGTATATATATATATATATATATATATATATATATATATAACAATTTACAATCTATTCGGTGTCGTCTCGTTTGTTTTATTAACAGGTATGAAGACACTTTTAATAAAATGACGTTCAATCACACAAATGAACAAGAAAAACACTCACTAGCATAAAAGATACACCAAAAGCCTCGAACTGCACTACGCAATTCCAAAATCTTTTGGATGGATTTTGTTTCCATCGAAATATAATTGATAGAGCCGCCATCAAAGTTAAAGATGAAAAAGTTTATACAGAGTCGACAAAAAGGCCTTGTAAAAAGAACCCCTGCAATCCCACCCCCAAAATGGCTATTTCCATAGATTATCAAACAGTACTGTCCTTTCCATTTATATATATATTTCTTCCAAGCTGCAGCTGTCTCCATACTACAGTCTGGATGCACCACATAGACGCTAACAAAATGCATAGAGAAAAGGCTGTATGGGAACTACACTAGAATGGTACGAGCTATTTGAAACAAATCCTGGAAGCAACACCCCACAAAACAACAGAAGTACAGCCACTTTCCTCCTATCTCAAAAACCATCGAAGTAAGACGAATAAGACACGCGGGATTTTGCTGGAAAAGCAAGGACAAACTCATGTGACGTTCTTTAATGGATCCCTACTCAGTGTTGGCCGACCAGCAGGAAATTTTTACGCCATCGGCTCAGTGCGGACACAGGATGTAGTTTGGAAGAATTCCGGGGAGCGATGGATGATAGGGACGGATGGAGAGAGACAGAGAGAGAGTAATGAAAATCCACACTCTCAGCCCGACGATGATAAATGATGATATATATATGTATACATACATACCTATATTTGATAAAAATAAGTGGAAAAGTGGATAAACCAACACTGAATACGGATTCAGTTGGTTTATCCACTTATTTTTATCATCTTGTCAGATTTACCAAAATCTACTATTTCTCCATACACATATATATACATATATATATTTTTTAGAGCTAAAATAATTCTCAACTGATCGTACACCTGGCATCCGTATCGGGTGGTCTTTGAAAATAAATGGTTTATGTTCTAAGAGGGTTCTCCCTTGCAGCACTCACTCACTTGCCAAAAAGTGATAAGGGATAGGTTGATTGCACATGAGGCGTCTCTGAAAAAGAATGCCGACGGAACTGACGGAACAATTTTCACATCTCACTCCACGGGTGGTTTCCTTCGTTTCACATCCCATCGGGGTGGGGGTTTGATTTAATACCAAAAGGGAGAGATGGAGAAAAGCATTCCTTGCTTGATAATTAACGTTGATTGGCACCAGTGATAGATTTTTGAGGTCAAATAGAGACCAGAATTTCGAAGAGTGATTTTTTTCTGATGCTGATTTCTCAAACTAAAAAGTTTGAAAAAAACCCAACAATTTTTTCTTCTTTGAGGCCTTGTGTTTGACTAGGCGAAGTTTCTATCTAAAAGCCATGATAAGATACACGTTTTTGAATATGTATTCTCAACATGAACTTACGTACACACACACACATGTACACATGGATACACACCTATACACACCCATACACCAACACACACTCATATATACATATACAGATACGTGTATACATATGTATCAAGAGAGAAGCAGGTAGAGAGAAAAAGAAAGTAAAAGAAGTGAGATGTGTATGTATGTGTATGTGTGTGGGGGTGCCAGAAGGCAGAATGTGACACAAGGCCATTTTTTAAGCAGAGTACATCTGGTTTGAATTCAGAGTTTTTTTTTTCTCCTAGTCTGTTTGCCCAGCCAAGGCTAAAGAACCCAGTCTACCGTACTATTCATCCTAGCTGGGGGAAAGATGGATTTATACGTTTAAGGTGAAGTGAAACGCAAATAGCTTCGTATAGGATATGAACTCGGGTCACCGATTCCATTTCCTACGATAACCGTTACACTAAACGCACCTCTGTGTATGTGTGTGTGTGTGCGCGCATGTGTGCTCCAAGATATGCGGACTCAGACGGCTAAAATGCTTTTAGAAGTAATCTTCACAATAAAATCTTCATCAAAATTTGAGGCTGGCTTAGTTTTAGAGCTTATACAAATGCGCGTGCGCAAACACATATATTTATGGAAGTTTGTAAACATTATATGAATTTGTGTGTGCATATGTTTTGGGGTATATCTATCAATGCTTTCATGTAGACGCACACTTTTAAACACATACTCACGCACATACCCACACACAGTCACATACATATCCATGTTTTCTATCTGGTTTGTTGTTTTAAAGAAAAAATCTAGATTTCTAACGGAAGTGGCGTAATACTCAGGCCAGATATTCGCTACATCTTTTGGGAGAGGGGATATGAGTGGAGGACAGGCCTTCTTTCTGATTTATTTCATCTAAGCATTGTTAGTTTTAAGAATGCAAACCGGAAGTAGATTTCGTTCTGCGTGAAAAGACTTTTCCTTTTCATGATTAATTTTCTTTTTTTAATTCCTTCAGAATGACCGGGCCAGTAACTGGATGTTTGCACACCAATAACCCCTAATCAGTTTTAACCTCTGAACTGTTACCCCAAACCAGGTGATGTTGTAAATTAAACCTCCAATATCAATAAGTATTAAGTTTAATTTAGTGCGACACAAAGACCAAATAGAGAGAATGGCAGGAGGAAGATTTTATTACAATAATCTTTTAACTGGGGACGGCAGCAACGCTGAAAATTATATAAATATCTCATCCAAAAATCAGTAGACGTAACCCAAGTCTTTAATTAATATTGTATCAAGAGAATATTTAAAACTAATCACTTGAAATATCCTCAAAGTCATCAAATCTTTATGTCGACGAGGTTTAAAATACTCCGACTGTATCCCCTGCACTGGGTTAATCTCAGGTCCACTTATTAGTTTCTTGAAACTATATAAGTGTGAGTAAACAAATGACTATTGTTAAATAACAATAGTAACTAGAAACCATATAATTATTAGGATTAAATAGGAATACTTAATACCATACAATTATGTGCAAATTATTTGTATTAGGAATTTTTGATATCATAAAACTGAATTTAAAAAAAAACAACTATTGAGCAACAACTACTCAAAAAATGTAAATATACAATGAACATAATTCGCTCACCTCTCGACATGAAATAACCCGAGATAGGCTGACATGCTATTGTGACGTGGCATAAAATATTATTATTTATTGTACGTGTGAAGTCGGGACAGTCTGGCACTTGATCCCTCGCAAAATAAGTCCCAGTTAAGATTCCTTCTTCAGGGACATGGGAACTGGCAGATAATGTGGGGGTTAATTTGGGGTTAGACTGACTGCCGCTGGCAAGGGGTTTCCAATTTTCACGTTACACCAGACCACTTCGCCTTCCTACTCCTAGGATAACGGAAGATATGGATCTCTAGGTTGAAATAAAATATGATTATTTGTAGTCGGCGATTCCAATTTCCCGTGTAATATTTTAAAGGCGAATGGGACATTTAGCGAGAATAAATTGAGGCGATAATGAAGCTGAAAAGGAACATGCAAAAGAAGGCAACTCGATAGGCAAACAACACAATGAATAAATTTCGACACGAGGGGACATCTAAAATATAACAAGGTTTTAATACGTGTGGACAAGCAAATAATTAAGGCGCCGGCTATATTACTAGCAGACAAGACTTAAACTCAAATGTCTTTCTTTCGTTTTCTTTTCTTTCTTCTTTCTTTCTTTTCTCTTGAATCTTGAAAAGGTGACAAAGTCCATTGATATGTTTAGAGTTTATGAAATGAATCTTTTCATTCCATTTCTCTTCTTCTCTTAATGCATACAATTGTAATACTTAGGAAGGGTGGAGGGAGAAAACGGTTTTAAGGTCTACTTAGCTTCTTCGACGGGCTTCTTCTGAGATTTCTTTCCTTTCACGGGCTAACGGGATTCTGTGGAGCTCGGCTTGAAAGCATCTGCTATCTCCAGTCCAAGAGCTCTATTTCGCTTCTTCGCCCGGAGTTTCGGCGACAGATCACACGTCCTCTCACGACGACCGCCGTTCTAAAACTGCCTTCTTCATTCCTATTTCCGCTGACGAAAAGGGTATTTCCGGCTTTAGGGTTCTGGTCAATCATTTAGCCTCTTTCTTCTTCCTTCACCCTGTCAGGCGATTCATTCGGACTACTATCATGACCTCAATGTTCCCCTTCTCTGTCCAGCCGGTTGATGTTACGGAGTGCAGATAGCTTGACCTACATTCTAATTTCCTCTTTTAACGGTCAACCTTTGGGGCCTGTCAGTTCAAACACAGAAGGATAGGGGAAATTTCTTATTTCTCTTCTCTCAGTGGCAGACCACGTGACACTATTAAAATCAATCAATCGATTAAACCAAGTCATTGTAAACTCCAGTAAAAGACCTCCTGTTAATGCTGGTTTGAAATATTCGCAAGGAGTCAAATGATAATAATGATGATGATAATAATATTAATAAAGAAGAAGAAGAAGAAGAATATTTTACAAAGAATTATAAGAAAATCTAAAACGAAATACAAAGGAAGTGATAAAAATGGGTTAAGATGACTGATAAAAGAAGCTTGATAGAATAGCGATGTCAGGTCGTCAAGAGATTTGTTTTGGAGTACAAAGAAAAATTTGTTTGAAAGAAAAGTAACAGATAGAGAAGTAAAATAAGGTATAAAGAGGTTAGGAGGAGGAAGAGAACTGAATCTTGACGTAGAGACGAAGCGAACGCTAAAGTTGATTTGTCTAATAGTCCCCCATGTTGGATTTTGTCTTACCGTTGAGCACGCCAAAAGCACCTTCCGACCCCTTCGTTTCGGGTTTAGGGCTTAATTGGATGATCTGTTTGTCACGGATGAAATGGTGTGATGGGGTCACATTTTACTTCAGCTTTTAAGATTCGCATCATGTCTTTCATTTTTTTTTCTTTTCATCTTTACTTCTTTCTCTTTCCCTCTTCCTATTTTTCTTTATTAGTAAGTTTGGCTTATACTCTCTTTTTTCCTATTCTTTCTCTTCTCTTTTATATTTTTCTTTCTTTTCTTTTCTCTCTCCGCCTCTCTCTTATTACAGTTTTGTTGTCTGGCACAAGGCTACTTCTTTTATTTTTCTCTCTCTTCTTTCTTATACTATTCTTCCTTTCATTCATTTTCTCCTTTTTATCTGTGTTTACGTTGTATTGTTTTAAATAAAAAGTTAACACCAGCATGAAACAAAAAATTGTGAGGTAAGTTAAATGAATTATCATTAATCGGGCAAAGACAAGAGATGAGAGTTTAAATCTCGTTGTAAACTTTTTCCTTTATTTCATGCTGGTTAGATTTAGATGATGTTCTTTACAAAGCTTAGCTTCGGGAGGGAGTTTCCATGGCGTGATAGCTGAAGTGCTCGAAGTCAGCCAGTTTAAACTCCTGTTGCGCTATGACGTTCACTTTCGGATAAATATCCTTGAGAAAGATATGAACCCCTTTATACCCCCAGTTATGGGTTCAATAGTACCACTACTGTTCTTTTTTTTTTCGAATTACTCCGAGCGTGCCACCCGTGAGTTTAAATACAAAGGGAGGGTGTTTAACAAAGCTTCGGGTGTTGCCGTCCAAGTCAGTAGTAAACTGAGAATCTTCGTAGCGAAGGAAAGAGAAAGAAAATTAAAAAAACGGCGAATTAGAACTGAAGAGGAAAAGGGTTTGTCAACTATGAATATACAAAAGCATTTGTATTTCAGAGACAAACACTTTTATCCCATTGCAAAAGAATTTATTTAAAAGGAAATAGATTTAACACATACGTTTCCACTGACATAACAAAAATTTCACCGTGCATTAAAAATTTCACCGTGCATAAAAACACATTTGATTTAATAGAAAAAATGAAATAAAAGGATAGAATTGGAAAGTCAAATGGACTTACTCGCTGTTGGACCGAAATCAAGAAAAGTTGTACTATACAAAAACATTTTTTACAGAAATACCATCTGGTTATCTGAATTCAAAGTTCTCTTTTATTTTTTTATTTTTTTTTTAAATTTCTGGTGCTTGGTTATTACAGACGGGGAATAATTTTCTCCCTGGCTGTCTGGACAATTCTGTCCTTTCTTCTTGAAAAATGTGTTCCAAGACTTACTCACATTGAGTAGGGACAACTCAACAACTTTTCTGTTTCCTTCAGACAGAAACCAATTAGCACTCGCTTAGTTAATTGTAAATTTTACACCATTCATTATAGAACGGTGGAGTCTGTGAACAGGCAGACATTGCCTTCAACCGTTTTCAACCCTCCACAATTGGCTGGTGGCAGCCAAACTGGCTTCAGCTCTCCTTTTTAGACTGTGGAGCCAATGAGAAAGCAGATTTTGCTTTCAACCTTTCACCAATAGACTGGCTAACAGACTGACAAAAAACACACCCACAAAGGGACAGTAATAGTCCAACTTCGAAATGAGCCAATGACATACGAGTTGTCAATTTGCAAATTCCGAAATCCTCTCTAACCATAACTTTGGCATTAAATAACCCACGAAAGTTAATATGCCATTAAACAACGAAATTAAACCAAACCAAAATTCAAGTTTAGCTTACCTTGGTACAAGGCAAGGAATATGGGACCTTCTTATGAGAATCAAATTCAGTAACTATGGTCTGATGATAATATGCAATGAATTAATAGAAAGTGAAACCTTAAGACAATTCCCCCCAGGTACTTAAAGGGGAGATGGTCATAGACATATGCTATGTTCAACATAGTCTAAACGGTATAGCATCCAGTGAGGAGTAAATTTACAACAATATTAACTGTGAGACTAACCTGTTAAATACATATTCGGAGTACTCATTTTTGAACAATTCCAAGCTGAGGTCCCTGAATAGGTAATTACTAAACTTGGATTTTGTCTGCCAAAAATGTGAAGTACGAGGATCATTAAATAAGTTTCCAGACCTTTTTCGTATGGGCACTTTTATTGATAGTACACACATGAAACTCTAGTTCCCTTCGAAGTACTCTCCTCCGGCTGCAATGCTCTTGTTGTACCGTTCCAACAACTTCTGGAAGGCCCCATGGAAGTCCTCTTGTGTGAGCGTGTCAATGACCTTCATCACAGTCTCTTTCATCTCCTCAATTGTCTCATAACGACAGCCTCTGAGCTTAGGGAATAAGCAAAACTCACAGGGAGCAAGGTCTCGACTATTGGGAGGGTGAGGAACTGTCTTGATGCCCATCTTGCTCAAATAGTCTGTGACAAGGATGGAGTTGTGGGCTGGTACATTGTCCTGGTGGAAATGCCACTGACCCGATTTGAAAAGTGCTGGCCTCTTCCGACGGAATCTCTTCCTGAACTCCCTTAAAACCTCAACATACTAACCCTAACCCTAACCCTTTGGCCAATCAACTCTGGTGTATTGACTTCCTTACTCCTCCCACACCTCTCATCATCGCTTACAGACTCCCTGCCTTCCTTGAATCTCTTATGCCACTCAAAAACTGATGCTCGGTTCATGCAAGATGCTCCAAAAGCAGTCTGAAGCATTCCATATGTTTCTATGGCATTTTTTCAAAGTTTAAAATAGAATTTTATTGCATATCATTCTTCTAAAGTGTCCTCACGTCCAGATTGCATTTTTGAAATTCACCAGCTGTGACAATCAGGCTTTAGTAGGGTGTATTCCAATTCCTGCTGTAGCTGTTCATTTGAACGTGAAATTATGAAAATTGGTAAGTCATCTCATAAGATGTATAGCAATAACATAGTGAATTTAATGAGTCTACGACAATTTTAAATGCCCGTTCAAAAAAAGTCTGGAAACTTATTGAAGACACTGCGTATCTAGGGAGATTTTTGTAATAGTCGTAATTATTGGTGAAATTAATGTGTTAATTACTGTTCTCTCAATAAGCTTTGATTTGTCTATTGCAAGATTACGAATGTGATCCTCTTGAAAATAATGAATTTATGACAGAATTAATGGACAGCAAGATAGGTAAACTTCCAGTGTTTGCAGTAAGCGACGGTTCAATGTGTTCAAGCATATTTTCAGTGTTTCAATGTTATAAAACGACGTAAATCTTAGTTCCACCAAAAACAATTTGAAAGGTGATTGATTGTCAAAGAGCAGTTTCTAAGCCTGAATCTATGTCACTCGTACATCAAACATTTTTTAATTCTTATGTACCCCCACAAAAAACCTGAATAACAGAGAAAGAATCTGCATTGCTGCATGAATTGAACGTTGCTTTCTTATATTTATTTGATTTGAATATAGTTAAAACACAATTTTTATCGGAAATACGAGAATGTTATAGCACCAATTGCTCCTTTTGAGTGAAATTTCTATCGAGCACATTCCAATACGGAAAATAAACATCTGTGTAGAGATAGATTCTGTCTTGAGAAATGACTTACTTTTATTATGTTAATTTCTGTAATATTATTCCGTTTATTTCATTCCTACCTGCCATCATCAGTATATTACGTTTTTAGATGCATATTATGCAGCTTCTTTCTTTTTTTTCTTTCTTTTCACAGAGCAGACGATAGCATTATATTTGTATTATCTTGACAAGAGAAGTGTGCATTGCTTTAAGAGTAGAGCAGTAGAAGTACCCATAAATATTTAGATATATGCTGTTATAACTATTATGTTTATTAGCGCTTTCTTAATTTCCCTCTTCTCTCTCTCTCTCTCTCTCTCTCTCTATCTATCTATCTATCTATCTTTTTTCTTTCTATTTTTACTCTCTCTTTCTCTCTCTCTTGCTATATTAACTTTTTTTCTCTTTCTATATGCCTATTTATTTTCTCATGGTCTTCGCTTTCTTTCTTTGTCACAATTTCACACGTGTCTTTATTTTCATGAAAAAAACTTCATTTTTTCATTTCCATTTCTTTTCGTGCATGTTACTAAAAATAATTTTTCTAACTTCTAAGCAGATAGATAGATAGATTTTTAAAATTTAAAACTAAAAAGGCAAAAAATAGAATTAGCTCGAAAAGTATAAGAATATTTCAAATAATTTTTTTATTTAGTATTATTTTGCTTTTAAACGTCTTTAATTACTCAAATGTTAGTCTTTCTGAATACATCTCTTAAAAAAGTTCCCCTCACAAAAATAAAGGTTTTGATGTGCCGACACAAATTTAAATTTCGATATAGACACGTACTTTGCTGTAAATATCAAAAAGATAAAGCAGAAAGACTTTCTTTGGCATTTTGCCCGACGAATTTATAAAAGAATCTAGATTTTCCCTTCATTTCCACGTATCCAACTTGAAATGAATTCATAAAAGAGCTTTGCATTGATGAGCCAGGACGTTGAAATTTTCCCTTCATTTCCGCATACCCGACTTGAAATGAAAGAGGAGATAAAGAATAGAAATAAAAAAAATTAAAAAACCCTAAAACCTTCCGTAAGGGAGAAAAAGAAATAATATTAACAAGACAAAGGGTTACCCTTGTCTTGCTAATATTATTTCTTTTTTCTTTCTAACGGAAGTTTTTAGGTTTCTTTTATCTTTTTATCTTTTTTAATCTTATATTATATTATTATATTATTTTTTTTAATTGGTTCAAATGAACCAAAATATCATGGCTTATACGAGAAATAAGTTAAAACCACAGGACCGGGGTAAAATAAAAAAAAGTACATTGCTGGACGTTAACAAAATTAAAATTTAAAAGAAAAAAAGAATTTTTAGAAGGATATTTCATATTATCAAATCCCTACTGGTATCGTACAGAAAATATATAACATTCAGACATTAAAACTACGCACAAATCGAAGTGAAAGACTATGATGATTAAACATGCAGCCTATATAATCAATATTTTATCTTGTTCTGGCTTGTCGCTGGATTACGATAATTATAGGTGAGAAGGGTTTTATAGGAGTCGTACAAGCATTGGAAACCATGGAATGCATCATGAAGAATGTGAAGTAAAGCGGATGAATCCAAAAGCAGAGGGACCTTATAGATCAACAGCCAGGATCAAATAGTTCAGTCGGGACACTACTGCAATATGAGCATCTACAAATGGACGTCGACAAATGAGCGTCAACAAAATAGCCATTGAAAGATTACCATGAGGTCAATTCAAGCCAAACTTACAAAACCCAATGCTTTTCACGCTGGTCAACAAGGGGTGCGTTCTGCTGAGGCATCAGCTCTGGCCCCAGGGTTCGAAAAATCAGATACCAAACCAAACCAAATTTTCTTAGTAGCAAGATTACTTTCAACTTCGCAGCTTTTAGCGTTAGAACATTGAATACCTTACACCAGCTACCCAAGCTTATAATGTCAGCACCCGATAAGAATACTGACAACATTTGCGTCCAGGAACATATAGATACAACCACAGCAAACTAGAACTAAAATATCTTGAATCCGATTATAGATGTCGGCATCTGCATGGAAATACTTAGTCAATGTCGCTGCTGGAGATGTAGAAATGCCTCTCAGTCCTCGTGATTTGAAATCACTAAATAGCATAGAGAAAATCCAACCATGACTGATATGTGTTCTATTTAAAGGCAACCCCTGCACAACAATTGTTACCTACTGCAGTACCACCAATGTCAGTGATGAAACAAACATCACTTCTTAATTAGCTATCTTCCATTGGCCGACACATTCTCAAATACAATATTCTGATCATCACTAAAGACATGAATGCTCATATAGGCAAAAAACGAAAATGATAGATTCTGTTTGCACAATTCTCCAAACAGAAATGGTGAATATCTTACAAAGTTTTCTCTCAAGAACAAGTTTGTATACCTGCACACCAAATTTAGGAAAAAGAAAATAATAAACTTACAGTATTTACAATATGTCTGGTCCTCACTTGACAATAGAGATATACGCAATCAATATACGGTAACTGTAAGAAATAAGTTCGATATTCTTTAGGTGAAAACTGAAAGACATTCTTCAAATGATGAAAAATAAACTTTGCTACCGCCTACCTAGATGCAGCAATTAATAGCAATTAGAGAAAAACGAGATAACCTGAAAAAAAGTATTTTTGTTTTATAAAAGAAACCTAACAAACGCTAATATGCAGGAACTTAAGAAAACCCTGAGAAAACTAACTAAAACGTACCAAAAGACCAAATAGAATACTAAACTAAAAACTTCCATTCAAAAGGAAAGATTTCAGAATTGGAAAGAGCATTTCAAGAATCTGATGAGAAAACCTCCTGAAATCATTGATAGACCCACTGAAGAAATTTTTTGTGGGTAATTGGATATTAAACTTGGGCAGTTTACGTAGGAAGAACTTGATGCAGTATTAAAAAGAATTAAAAGCTCCTGACCTTGACGAAATACAACCTAAAATTTGAAAGACAAGGAAATTTAATGATATACTTCTTCGATTATGCAACATTGAGTATAAACAAAACACTATAGAGAAATGAATGAAAGACTGGATCCTGCCGTTCCGGGAGAAAAGCAACCTTGAAATCGCTAAAAATCACTTAGGTTCTTACTGCAATAGCTGCTAAGGTTTATAGTGGCCTGTTAATCAATCATATGCGATCTGAAGCCGTGAAAATTCTAAGAAAAAATCTGAACTGTTTTAGGAGAAATCAATCCACTATTTCTCAGATCTTAACTATTCGTAGAATTATCGAAGGAGTATTTACCAAAAAAATTTGCTACATCGCATTTGTTTGTAAATTTATCCAAGGCATTTGATTCCATACACCGAGGATAGCGCAAATTCTACTTGTATATAGTCTCCGCAAAGAAACTTTTACCGCAATACAAAAGTACGAAAACAATGGTTCGTTCATCCGATTGTGACACTGATTTTCTTTACATCGATCGAGTCTTACAAGAAGTTACATTAATACTATATCTATTTGTAATCTGCTTAGACTACATAATATGAGCGTCATTTTATCTAATGCAAGAAAATAGTCTTATATCTAAAAATGAACAAGAAGCAGGCAATATCGCACAAAAACTAACACGGATGCCGATTAGCCGGTGATCTAATGCTTCTAATAGATACACCTCCTCAAGCTGAATCCCAGCAAGAAACTTCACCCCGTACATGAATTCAGAAAACTCAGAGTTCATGTGTTTTAAACAAGAAGCTGCCATCTCTATAGTAAATGACATGTAATAGTAATATTTCATTCACTAAAAGTGATGTTAATATAGGAAAGGCATAGAAAAGGCATGGACTATTATCTATAGGTTTTTGAACATAGAGAAATCTAATCTCTATGACTGGTGGTTGGTTTGCTTGGGTTTTTAGGTTATATCAACTCTTGTAGGTTATTTAAAGCCAAATCCTGTTAATACATGTATATGTCAAATATATATGATTTGTAAACGAATAGTTTGTGGGGAACATTTTAGACAAACCAGAGCTCTTTTATTTATACATGTTTAAATTGTTTCAAAGATTGCTATCAAACACTAATAATTCTATTTGATATTAATCATTTGTTTGCTCAAACTTAAATGATTTCAAGTATTGCTATCTAACACTTATAGTTTTATCAGCACACAGTTAAATGTTTTCATGTACTGCTATGTAACAAACAATTCAATTTAACATCAATCATTTGCTTGCGCACAATTAAATTGTTAACCAGTTCTGTTTGATTGCACCTTAACAAATACTAATCCATAATAAAATGCGAATTTTTCTAAGTTGCATCCGAATTAGTACTTTTGTTTAACTGCCTTGACTTTAATGAAGCGCTTGGAAAAAGAGCTTTACTGGTAACTACACAAGAATACTGTGTATTGTTTTGGATAAATTCTGGAAGCAGCACTTCCTCAGAACAGCAGCTGTACGACGACTTTCTTCTTATCTCACAAAACATTCAAGTAAAACGAACAGGATATACTGGACACAGCTGGTGAAGTAAGGATGTACACATAAGAAAAGTTCTCCCGCGAGTTCTCTCACATGGACACACCAGCAAAGTTCTGTGCGAACACTAGGTGCTGTCTTTAAGACCGGCCTAGAGTAAGGGACAATAGAGACGGGTGGCGAGAGAGAGAGAGAGAGAGAGAGTTAATCGAATCCACGCTATCAGCACGACTTGATATTCTTTTCACCATACAACGTGTGAAAGCACGTGCGATACCCTACCCTCATCAGCCACCAATCAGGGTGATAACACAGTTTCGGTAGCTCAAGGCGGTACTGCCACTCCTGGCGCTACCAAGCAGGGTATTTAAAAGATATATATATATATACGCCAGATCAACTAAGAGCAGAGATTACTTTGGACGTTCGTTCATCTTTATTTTAGTGCAGTTTGTGATTTAAAAACGCGTTTACTTTCGGCCATTGATGTCATAGCAACCGTTTCTTAATGTTGCGTAATCACACGGGAATGGTGGTTCCGTGTGCATTTCATTCATGTTGAAATCCCTCCAATATCCGTCATCTACTCGGTTCGTTTTCCTTCAGTTTTATCTTTTTTTATGCGTTACTGCACCAAAGCACTTGAGACAAACGCCATATATAATTCTGCTGAAAGATGTTATTTGTTGATCAATTGGGCCCTTAAGATGGGTGGTGAAGTAAAAAGAAAACTCCTGGTCTAAGTTTGTCCAAGTAGCTATCTAATTACCCTTAGGCCACAAAATTCTTGGCTTGCTAGGAATGTCTCCAGGATGATGACGCTCAGCAATGGGCTTCTGAATACTGTGGGGGTATTCCTGATTCATAAGTCCATCATTCGATTTACATTTTCCGGTAGGAGAATTACATTGTTTGCACTAGTGTACCTTGTGGATTCGTGACCCTCGCAAGCTGTTGAATTTTCTGCCGCAATCAGACGTTGCAGCCGGGTACATATCCAGATCGTTACCGTATGGGCAAGTATGATGGGTGATATATTCTCCCTCCCCGCTACAGACACCCTGAGGGCATTTTTCTTTCGTTGTACTATCCATATTTGTTAAATTCCTGTCTTTCCAGGATGTCACTCCAACTTTCTAAAGAGTCACTTTGTCTTTCCAAAGAGTTATCTTGCTTTCCAGAGAGTCTTGGTGTTCAAATTTTACTCACACAACGTGTGAAAGCACGTGCAATACCCTGCCCTCGTCAGCCACCAACCAGGGTGATAACACAGTTTCGGTAGCTCAAGGCAATACTGCCACTCCTGGCGCTACAAAGCAGCTTTTGCCAGCGGACATGGTATTTAAAAGAAATATATATTTGATGATATATATATATATGTGTGTTTGTGTGTGTGTGTGTTTTGTAGTAGTTATAGTAGTAGTACTAAAAATAACACTGAATTTAAATGTAGTTGGAGTAATTATTTACTAAGATTTGGTGCACAGGCCTTGAGTAGCTTCCAGTACCCGCTTTTGCTGAAGTGGTCACTCGTCTAAGTATTGATCATGCTCAAAACTTTCGAATAATACATTTAAATACTATTAATCTATTTGGTTTATTGGTTTGGTTTCTTTGTTTGATGGTGTATCCACCAAAGCCATCCTTTTTTAGAACAGTCGTAGTAGTACCATATTTGTCAACATATAAAACACATGATGCATATAAAGCACAAGACCCATGAATATTTTTATGTACATACAAAGAATGATGCCTTGAAAGAAATAGTGTTTATCATTCCTATTGACTAAGCTAAGAATGGTATGAGACAAAACATTTGAATTCCATATTTACCGACATATGACTTACAAGGGTATTTGGAGGACCACTGTATTTATCCAAGAACTGTAACTTATCTTTTTCATAGGCATGCAAATGCTGCCGGTTTAGAAGAAAGATTATTTATTATTTGTACCCACTAAGCTTATTATTAATTGTGCGACACAAGACCCCAAAGGTTGGCCACACGGTCAATTCGGCAGTAATGACTTACATTGTAATAAAGGCAGTGTTTCTTGACCTCATTAATGATGGAAAAATGTCTCGTCAGGCTCATCCCTCTAAAATGTTTTCCGCACTTGATTTGCTCCTTTCTATTCGTTGAGTTGTAAAATGGCTTATCTAAATAGCCATATATCTAAAATGAAATCTAAAACGTTTCAGCCGACCGTTTTCTCCAAATAACCCGTTAATCTTTTCAATCATTCTAGAATTTGTAACATTTGTAATACTCCCATTGTGAAAAGATCTATAAATACCTATATGGCATCAGCCATCTTGAAAAGATCTTTGTCAGATGCGTCAATGTTCTTGGTTGTCATCTGACAATCATGAAAAGTCGAACGAATATTGAGTTCATGGCAGATTTTAAATATCAGAAATCTGTCGACCCTTTCAGTAGTTTGTATATTTTGATTCTATCACTGAAAAAAATCTATCTATCTCAGTTTGTCTTATCTAGCTATCTACAAGCTCTCTCTCTGTCTCTCTCTCTCTCACACACACAAAGATACATATATCTATGCATATATACATGTGTGAAAATATATAACATATTTTGATTGATTGATAGATTGAAAACAATGACGTGATACATATATATATATATATATATATATATATATATATATAAGTGTGTGTGTGTGTTTGTGTTTACCGACCCCCATTGCACAAGGTCAATCTTTAAACAGGGCTTAACAGGTTTTGATTTAGAGTTTTCCGGTTGCTATACGAAGGTTAAAGAATCTTGGCTGTCCTACAATTTATCCTTAGCTGGAGGGAGAATACTTGGATTTATATCTTTTCCTAGAGTATTCGTGCTATATATATATATATATATATATGTGTGTGTGTGTGTGTGTAAGAGTCGAGTTTTTCCTGTAGTAAGTTTGAACCTTTACACGGTGAACCATAAAAGAAGTTTTGTGTGAGGCAACGGAAAACCTAAATAATCTTAGAATCACACACTTGTCTCTTTTGTTGAGTAATTTTATTTTGCTCATTTCGCTACAACTATCATCAGCATCATTATCAGCATCGTCATTTTCCTCTTCATTTCATCTTTTCGGATTGATCACCCGAAGGAGACTAGATAATGGATCAGCTGAAATTTTATGTGTTGATTTTTTTTTGTTAGCGTTCAGCTAACAAAAAAAATCAACACATAAAATTCAATAGTATGGACAACTATTTGAATGAAAATGGCAAAATTCTAAGTAATATCGTTTTTACCTTGTTCGTATCTCGTCCCATTTTGTCTCTTGAAACCTTCATTGGCATCATTGCAGCCATTCTACTTTTTTTTATATCAACTTAGCATACATTGCCATCAATTATTTGATAAAAAGTTAATTTTCTTTTTTACCAAGGATAACAGGATTTTAGTTTTTCTAGTTAAACATTATGAAATGAAAATGTTTATTATTAGTTTATTATTAGTTTACCAAACTCTGCAATATTGAAACTTTGTTAGCAAAAATAGAATTTCATAAATAATAGATAGGTGCATTGCGTGTTCCATCCTTCCTGTGTATCTTATACTTCTTGCCTTGTATCACGATTACGCTAATCTTAGTAAATAAATAACTAGACATCATAACTAGATTTAATGCCAAATTAACAAGGCAGAATCTCGCAAAGTTCCCCGTTTTTGGCTATGAGCCAAACTAGGCTTAGCCGAGTAAATTATTTTAAAGTGAATATATATGTACTTTTTTAACTGCTGCATATTCGTATCTTTGGCTACAGACCCTCAATGTAAAGTTTGATAGTAAATAATTTATAATAATATCCGTTTTGCTCGCATAATTTTCCATAAAAAATGATGAAATCTCAGTATCTTTGGTTTTAAAGAGCGTTAACTTTTTATAAAAAATTTGTAGGGGTGTACTTATTTATGATCGACACTGTCTAAACTTACCTTTATAAAAATGACCATAATTATTACTCTGACTGTTTCGATAAAGCGTTGAACTATCAGTAAAATTCTTCCTTTTTATCATTTTTCAATTTTTTTTTTTTTACACTCTGGATATAATTTTATTTATGCAGCTGTTATTTAATCACGTCCGACGTATTCCTCCTTCAGGTTCCCACGAGCCCAAATCCGGAATACCTTGTGCCCATAGAATCGAATAAAGATCGAAGCAAACCCCATTCGTCCCAAGCCCGTCGGTGCTATATGGCGATTTGTTCTAGCAACCGGGTGACCCGTTTCGGTCGCCGATCAATTGCCACAATAAAGGTTTGTATGAACCAAAAAATCCCAAAACGCTGCATGCAGCAGAGCTTTAAGTTGATGTCCTACCTCTTCCAGTTGCTAGAACGAATAAATCCCAACCCATCCCGAATACCACCCCCGAAAAACTACAAAAAGTTAGGGTTTTCTGACATTCATATCAATCTCTAAGAATTTCAATTTACAATGATTAAATTGCAATGTAAAAAAATTCAATATCTGTACTGACAATGCCATCAGTAATATATCATGCTTCTCTCGTCCAATAAGATTTGCTACATTTGAATGTATATCGAATCATCGAATAATATTTGTTCATACAATGAATAGTTTTACACACACACACACACACACACACACACAATGGTATCCTGCTAATAAAAAAAATCCTGCTAATAAAAAAAAGATTAGTTTTTTTTATTGAGCTTTTTGGAAGTGCTAAACCAAATTAGGAAAATGTCCTGAACTGCAGGATGAATCTGTAAAATAAAATTTGTTTCATGGTTCTTGGTTATATATATATATATATATATATATATATGGGTGGGGGGAAAATTCATTGGCTGAAAAGTGCATATCTGCTGTTGATGATTTTTTTGACCGATGGAATCCAGACATTGCAACACCAATCAAAGAAGTGTATGAATTGCAAGGGAGACTATCTTGAAAAATAAAATTTCTTCGTTCACTTCCTATAAGCGTATCTTGGTCAGCTTACGAACTTTTCAGCCGACTCTCATATGTATATATGTGCGCATGCGCGTGTTTATGTGTGTCTATGGTAGTTTGATTTCTTTGTTTTCTGAATATCATCCTTCATGGGTTATTTAATGCCAAAGCCCACCTTGTCGAAGAATAGTGGTGTTTCTATTTAACCCAAATCGTGTGTGTGTGTGTGTGTGTGTGTGTGTGTGTGTGTGTGTGTGTGTGTGTGTGTGTTCATATTACGTCTTATAAATTCATGGACATGTGATTATATTAATCCGTTCTTCCATTCATTTGACCACAACATGTACCACATCAGAAACAGCTAAAGATATTAATACAAATTAATTTAAAAAGAATCAAAATCGTTTTGTATTTCAGTGTCGAGTTAATAGCTTTCGGACCGCCTTCCTAGCAAAATATCACGACAATGACCCCCAGACTACAGGCTTGATTTTCACTTCAGCCTAGGCTTCAGCCGTGGTCCCAACGTTCCATCATTATAATCTTTAATATCTAGCCAATCATGTTTAAAGAATATTATCTTATCCTCTTCACTTCATATTTTATTTTGCTTTTAGCACACCGGTCATGTCACACTTAACAATTGCCCATGTCTTCACTTGCTCATTTATATGTCACAGAATGTCACACTAGATTTGAATGTTTACCAAAAGCAAAAACCTCCAACCCTACCATCTTTCTGAAATTTGCCCAATTTTCTGCTTTGTGCTGACATTAACTGAGGTTCCTTTGTTGTTCTGTTTATATCAATTATATCAATGATGCCTTTAAAGTTATTTGTTAATATGTCACCCTGAGTCTTTTGAGTCTGCCTCGTGACAGGTAATACCAGACTGGGGTATCATATGTACTGACTAAATTCCTCCGCTACGGGCAGGATGTGACACAAGGTCAATTTTCAAGCGGAGTAAAGCTAGTTTGAATTAAGAGTTTCCATTTTCAATATTGGTTGCCTAACTAAGGCTACAGAATCAAGTCTACTAAACTATTTACTCATAACTAGAGGGGAGGGAGAACGGATGGATTCCTTTCTTTCCCAAAGGCATTTGCGTGAAATGAAATGCTAACAGCCTTATCCAGGGTTTGAACTCAGATCACCGATTCCATTTCCAACAACTATAAAAGTAATGCTAAGAGCACCTCCCAAATAACTTTATTACTTCTCAATAGTGTCGTAGATCGAGCCCAGGTACAAATCTGGATTTTGACTACAATCTTTGTAAGTTTTTGTAATCTTGACACAACACAATCTTCTTGTCATCTGTAATGGACTAAGCTAATACTAGTATATATCAATAACAGAACTGATAGTCATACTACACCAGAAGACTATTAGCGCCAAAAGATCAAGATACATTGTGCTTGACATTAGATTATATTAAATGTTTCCTTTCCAAATTGGCACAGATTCCACCTGTGAAAGCAAATACCTACTCTATGAAGGTGCTTGTGGCATAACGGTTATTGTCTTATGAAATAGACACCGTGATCTGAGTTCAAATCCTGAACGAAACCATTTGCGCCTTGACAGTTTATATACCGCAAGAAATAATAACATACTGGTATTTAGTTTAAAACCGGCTCATTGGCCTAGAGGGTAGAGTGTTTACCAATGGTCCGGGAGATCTGGGTTCAATCCCAGGTCACGTCATACCAAAGACTTTAAAAATGGTACTTGATACCTCCTTGCTTAACACTCAGCAATATAAGTACGTATCAAGGGTAAAGTGGAGCAATCCAGGGAAAGGAGTAGCGCTCTCCCCTACACCTTGGTGTAGTAGCTACTGAAAAGGGAGCCTTCTCGTCGCCCTCGACTACGGTCGCCAACTTTACTACTTTATCTAGTTAAAAAAAAAATAATTAAAATAGTGTACTCATTTATGGACGATGCTTTAATAATCATTGCATTGAGTTTTTTTAATAGTGGCTTGTGAGGAGAGTGCAGTAGATTCAACGAGACTTGCTGTCGTTTCATCATTTGTGGAAACCACCTGATAGAACAGGTGTGAAACTTTAACAATAATGAAGGATGCCCAAAAACATTTGTTGCTAAAGATTTAATAAATGAATCACGAACACAGTGGGTTCCAGTCTTAACAGTGGTTCTTTGCGATGATTTTATTTAGAAAAGAGTGAAGCATTCAAACTAGCATTCCTTGCCATCGTGAATCTGGGTTATTCAAAAATAATACAGATCCCACAAAATTATTATTCATGAACAAATTGACCTAGAAAATAACTTATTCTGTAAAGTAGACCTTATTAATATCTACATTGTACTATTTTTGTTGGATTACAGTTATATACTCTTGTGACAAGTTATTGCTAAAGCCTGAACAGGACCCAAAAGTCATTAATCGTCAATTTTTTATGAATTATGGTAAAAGATGACAAATACACTGATGATAGTTAAACACTTTATTAACTTTCACTTTGTCCGGCTTTCATAGAGTCGGTTTTATGACCGTCATTTTGGCTGCTGGCAGAATTCTTTGTAAATTTATAGTGGTAGATACTTTCTAAAACTATTAGTTTCAATCTTCTCATTCCCCGTTCTGAGAAGGATTGTCTCAAGGGATCAGTCTGATTCGAACATCTTTGACGGGTGTCTAAGCTCAACTGCGCCGAGGTTTCGACTGATTTTAGAGAAAAACTGTATTTTTCTTTTTCACGAGACACCTATCAACCAATAAGCGTGCAACTGCCGGTTCTAAAAGTCTTTATTTCTCTCTGTTCGATTTTTGTTTCTTTATCTCACCTTCTACGGATACCTGTCTTTGTTTTCTGTTGAATTATTCGCCTTTGCTTACTGTTTTTCCTCACTGTTGGATTATCACTTCTTAAATATGTAAGCCTACAACAAACCTTCACTTATCAGTGTCAATTTGTTAGACATGTTGTATCATCAGGAACTTTTCTACTTATGCACATTTTCCTCTTTTTGTATAGTCTACTTAATTAGGTTTTTACGTTGAATTAAAGTTCAATTTTAAGCATTGTCTTCGCATTTTATTTTCGTACAAACATTAGCCGGAAAAACTCAGCCGATTGGGCAATGTCTTTTCCGGATATCTGCAGATGTAACCTTTTCATCTGTACTTTACCACGAAGTCTACAACATGTCATAGTGAGAATTTTAGTCATATGTAGAGAGAGTATATCTGTATTGACTTGTAGATATTTACCCAACTTAGTTGAATAAATACCTCGACAATATAGATATTTTCTAAATTTAGTTTAGTAAACATCTGTAATCGAATTAGAGCACATGATGATGAAACTCTGTAGACATGTGAATGGTTTAACTAGATTAGTTTAACCTTCAATTTTTATTAAGGTGGTCAATCAATTTGCCCCCTAATTATAAAATTGATTAGAAGAAACCCCACAAAAATAGTAAAAAATATTTCAAAATATTTCTTTTCTTTTTTATCAACTTTTGTAATAATCCTTTTCACATCAAAATGGTTTTACAAATTGTTTCTTAAACATACACCAGCTGAACTCTTTAACGACATAATAAACCCTTTGAATCAATCCAAACTTATGCAGATCAACTATTTTTATTTTATTTCTGTTACCTGCTTCCGTTTATTCATTGCTTCCCTCTAACCACCAAACGCTATTTTAAGTGCATGCGAACGCCAGCCCTTATGATGGGGAAATTTCACCAAAATACACCGTCCCATATTTGAGTGCCTGGGCGCAGCCTTTTCAGTGCATCAGAATTTCACGATTAAAAATCGCAATCGATTATGAAAATCGCTTTTTAATTTTTTAATTTTGTTTTCGTTGTTTTTGTTGTACATTTTGCTAAAGATGATAAAATAATTTGGTAATTGAATTTTTTTCCTCTACAAAATTTTTGCTTTTCTACTTTGTTGCTGTTTATTTCGATCAATAAAATGTTTTCATCTTTTACAAAATAAGTTTATATAATTCGAAAAACTTTTAGTAATGGCTCCACTTGCCAAACTTTTTAAAAGTTTCTTTTAAGATACACAAAGTTGATAGTTTACTATTTACCAACACGGAAAGAGAGATTTTAATAGCAAATCAATAAATAAACAAATAGATAAATACCAGGTTTTTAACTAATCACACCGAAAGAAAGTTTCATGGCTATTTTCAGATAAATTCAATTTAGATAAAATTGGTTTTAGAGTTTTTATTTATGGAGAAATGAATTTTCCTGAAGGACAACGTAGAATTCAAACTAATTGTTCTCCGATTAAAAAGTAGTCTTGTGTCATATCCACAGCTCATGACGGTGGTGTTGGCTAAACACAACCATCATGCGAGACGTGATTTCACGCCGAATACTTTGAAATAGTTTGAATGGGTAAATAGTTGAGCAGATTGAACCTTTTAAACTTGACGTGGAACCAGTCAAAAAGAAGAACCTGTTGTACTCTCCTTAAAAATGACCTTGTCTCACATCCTGTTCGTAAATTCTTAATTGGTTCTTATAATTCAAATGATCTTTGTATTTCTTTTTGCGACTGATGATAAAACAAATTGATATTTTATCATCGGAATAATGTTTACTTTCTATGAGGTCCTTCATTCTTTCTTTGAATTCTATCGAAAGCTAAGCTCGTTTGATGAGGAAATTGCTATTTTGGCAATGTTTGAAATGAGTCTTGAATGATTATTTATTATTTTCTTCGATTTCTAATTTCATAATTTCATAAGGTTGCGGCAAATAACTTTTCAAAACAACTAGATTAAGCACTGAAAATTTTTCTAATAAAAATATATTTCTGGAATGGTTAAGTCATTTAGGGTACAGAAAAAAAAGAAGCGTAGTAAGGAGGTAGAACATTGTTAAATTTTTTCATGATAAAGTAAATAATAATATAAGACTTGGAAATATAATTCCGTTTTCAAATCAACATCGATAAAAGATGTGTACTGTAAATAATAACACTTATTCGAAATTACCAGGAAAAGATATTTCTTTGTTTTAGTTTGCTTTTGATTAATGAAGAAACTAAATTATTAACTAAAATGAATAACAACGATTTATTATAGAAATATAACTCAACTTTTTTTAAAGAACTGTTGTGAGTTCTTCATTCTGTTTTTCGAATAAATTACGAACTGAAATAACTGAAAATTGTAAAGTACATATTAACCCGAACCCCTCCATCACGAGCAGATGTGACACAAGATCAATTTTTCTAGTGGAATACACTTGATTTGAATACAGAGTTTTCCTTCTCCTAGACTAGTTGCTGACGAACCCTGTCGGTCTTATTATTTTTCATATCTAAGGAAAGGGTAGAAAGATTAATGCCTTTCCCGAGGGCATTAGTGTGAAAATGGCAAAAGTTATTGAGATTCACAAGTGTAAATAATTGAGAAGATTTTTAAGGATCCTAAAAAAAGATTGACGAGGAAAATGGCAAGATTAAACAGTTCATGTTAATGCAAAAGTTCTCAGCGGCACTCATTTTACAATATTAAGGACATCTCAGAATGACCACTGAACTTTACTAAGCATTTTACTCCTTGTACAATATATCGTTTACATGTCTTTGAAAAATCTAGAAGCTTAGAAAATAGATTTCTCAAACAAACGTTGGTCAATGTTTAAACACATCTTTCTTTTTTCTTTTTCTTTTTTTTTTTTTTGTTAAGAAAAAAGATCACTTTTTCGATAAGGTACGAATTGCCAATTGCTAAAGTATTGCTAAGAAAACCTCAAGCTGAAAAATTTCAAATTAAATTGAACCTACTGCAGGAAAAGGATGTAACGGTTATCGTCGTAGAAAATGGAAGGTGAATTAAATTCAAATGCTGAGCGAGACTGTTTGCGTTTTACTTTGTGCCAATGCCATTGATTAATGGGTAAATAATCGGAGAGACTAGGTTCTTTAACTTTTCGAAAGCAACTGATCAGGGGGAAGAAAATTGTTTTAGAACCAGCTTGATAAGTCACATCTGGGATCGTTCTTTGTTATTGATGACGTGTAAATCAGAATAATTTGTTATATGTTATTTATAGAGAATAAGGACACAGCCAAGTAACCTTAAGAAATGCCATAAAGGGCAATTGTTGGTGGGGCACCATAACGACCTAAAAAGGTTATGGGATATGAAAAGAAAAATGATCAACTTTATGTTCGGGTTTCAAAGAAAATTCTTTACTCAGATTTTCTGAAATTTAGATAGACTGTGACTTCAAAATGCTACGCTGAGCAATTGGCTTATTTAAATAACTAAGTGGGAATGAAAAGATCAATGATTTTGCTGCATAACAACGTTTGCCGACAAGTTGCAATTACAATGCAACAAGCAATCATGAAGTTCCGATGGGGTGATTTTACCAGGCCACTGATACCTTTCGACTATTATGTGTTAAACAATAAAACACACATTATCTAAGAAGCAGTCCAAACAGTTAAACGGTATTAAGATTCAGAAAAATTAATTGTATTAAAACCAGAATTGCTCTTTTATGATGGAAATTATTTGAATAGTGACAGAAGGAAAGAAATGTGACAAAATTACTCTGATACTGATTAATGATGATAGGAAATTATATAAATGCTGGAAACATTGACATCAACCTAATATCGATAATATAACAATAGTAAATACAAAATGTTATATAATTTGTCCTTGGGGCATTAAGTAATGTCAAAACTGTATGAATAAATGTAAATAAATGATGCAAACATATTTTTTATATTTTGGTTTTGAGTATTTCAGTTAATACAATTAACATTTTTTTAATGTGAATCATTGATTATTGCAAAAGGAAATGCTTATAAAGAATATCTGGGGTAAAAATGTCTTTGAGTAAAAAAATAAATAAATTATTTTCATTTCTGTTTATTTTACTTTTATTTATTTTGTCAAAGACTCAAGGATTTTCATTTGATATGTTAGGATGCCAGTTGATTTTCTTTTTATTAAAATCATAAACTTAGTAAAGTTGCTTTGATTAAAATATACTTTTTACCTTTATTTTAGGTAAGTACTGGATTTTTCTTTAATGACCTTGCTTCTGTTACCAAGATAAAAAGGTATTTCTTGCTTCTTTCTTATAATGCCATATGTATGCATGTATGTATGTAAGCCCATATCTCCTTTCTTTCTTTTATCACGCGAACTCACTCGCACGCACGCACGCATATATATATATATATATATATATATATATATATATATATATATATATGATTCGGATTTCATAGTATTAACAACCATAAAAAGTTTCCATCCGGTTGATCCGGTAAACAATTCCATACCTATATCAAGCGGGTGCATTCGCACAGACGCACACATATACATGTGTGTATGTGTGTGTGTGTGTGTGTGTGTGTGTGTGCACAAATATAAAAAAACGAGGCATTTAGGGAATGATTTTATTGATAGTTGAATTATTTGCCCTTGTTAAAAGTTTGGGTTTTTACATTAAACCGTCATCATTATTTTTAAACATAATTATACTGTATCTTCTGAATTATATTCAATTTAGCTTTTTTATTGTTAAATAAAACGAAATAATAAGAAAGATTCTATTTTTAAAAATTGTGATATGATTAGAGTTCGAAATTTATTTTAAAAACGTAACGTATTTCCTCGTATCTCTCTCTCTCTCTCTATATATATATATATATATATATATATATATATATAACAAACGGTATACGAAGTGAGCAGAAGGAAGAGCATTGCGAAAGCTAAACTGAAAGCTACCAGCCAACAAGAACGAACACACGTATGGAAACAACATTTCGATATTTTCTCGGAAACCCTCTGAAAATTTCACATGAACCAATCACAAGAATTATATGTAGACAATTAGTCATCAAACTAGAACCATTTACGCAAGAAGAACTCGACTCGGTACTGAAAAAAATTAAAAATAGAAAAGCAGCTGGCCTCGATGAAATATCTCCAGAAATATGGAAGACCAGACAATTCGACGGCATACTGCTCCGACAATGTAATGCCATATATAATCAAAACCCAATAGACAGATGAACGAAGGGATGTATCCCCACCTTCCTTAAAAAGGCGACCTCGGATTAGTCAAGAACTACCGAGGTATAACCCTTACATTCACAGCGGCCAAGATATACAATGCTCTACTACGCAACCGCATAGAACCCAAAATTAAGAACATAGGAAGAACTAAAATGGCTTCCGGAGGAATAGATCCACGATGTCACATATTTTGGCTATCCGTCGAATTCTTGGAAGTGTATATGCAAAAAACCTAAAGGCAACAATATTATTTGTCGACTTTACTCCATTCACAGAGGAAAGATGGAGCAAATTCTATTCGCCTACGGCCTACCTAAAGAAATCGTTGCAGCCATAATGAGGCTCTATAGAAACACAAATGTAAAAGTCCATTCCCGGATGGAGACACAGACTACTTCGACGCTGTGGCAGGTGTACTGCAAGGAGACACATTAGCCCCATACCACTTTATCATCTGTTAAGACTACGTGCTTAGAACATCTATTGATAAAATCAAAGAAACAGGTTTCAAGCTAACTAAGGAAAGAAGCAGAAGTTGCCCTGCACAAACAATTACGGACGCGGACTACGCCGAGGACAGCGCTACTGGCAAATGCAACCGCCGAAGCCGAAACCCAGCAACAAAGTCTGGAACGAGTAGCTGAAGGCATAGGCCTCCATGTCAACGCACACAAGACGGAATATATGTGCTTTAATCAAACAGGCGACATCTCCACACAAAACGGTAGCTCGCTGAAACAAGTAGACAAGTTCACCTACCAAGGAAGCAGTCTCTCATCAACCGAGACAGAAGGCATGGGCAGCTATCGAGAATCTATCGGACGTATGGAAATCAGACCTGACCAATAAAATAAAACGCAGTTTCTTCCAAACAGCGGTCGTGTCGATACTGCTGTATGGATGCACTACATGGACGCTAACTAAACGTATGGAGAAAAAGCTTGACAGCAACTGCACAAGAATGCTGCGAGCAATATTGAACAAGACATAGAGGCAGCACCCTACAAAGCAGCAGCTGTACAGCCACCTATCACCCATCACGAAAACTATCCAAGTTAGACGAACCAGACATGCGAGACACTGCTGGAGAAGTAAGGATGAATTCATAAGTGATGTACTTATGTGGACCTCTTCACATGGACGCGCAAAGGCAGGACGACCAGCTAGGACCTACATAAAGCAACTCTGTGCCGATACGGGATGTAGTCCTGAAGACCTGCCGGAAGCAATGGACGATAGAGAAGGGTGGCGAGAGAGTCAGGGATATCCATGCTTATGGCGTGACATGATAATGATGATATATAATCTATAAAACCAAACTATTTCAAATAATAGATTTTGTAACTTTTTAGCACTAATTAGATAAAAGAAGGAAAAAGGTTAAAAACGCCAGGTCTTTGTTTCATTGCAATATAGGTAGAAATGGCTAGATTCAACAATATTCCGGTGTTTTGTTATTTATATTAATTAACATTTTGAAATCTTTAAAGTTACAGTTGTGAATAGTTTCTAAATTATGTTGGACCATAGCATTATTTACGCTTCCTTTTATCAACTGACTTTTGTGCTCGTAAATACATTTTTGAATCTATTACCATTCCATTTTTTATTTCGAGTAAAAATGTATAAGGTCATTTTTATTAGTGGAGTTATGATGAACTTTGAATTCGTATTGGTGTTATTTATTTGATAAATATGCAAGAAAGATAACGTGTTGTTAGTTTCTAGTTCATAAGTAAAATCTATGGTAGTTATAATTTTGTTTAGTTTATCCATAATTTTTGTCAAATCATTATTCCGTGGATATATGAGTAATACATGATCTTTAAAACAGAAATAGCAAGAATCTTTGGGTATCATTCATGGCGTGCTATACTACAGGCCAAAACATGGCGTAACTGAGAGCCTGAACTGGAGGCCTACGGAAAAATGTATGATTTTCAGAAATTTTAGGAGAAAATTTAGTCAACCACCTTTGAAAATCCTTAAAATAACATTTTGATTCACACCTGAGTGTAATAGGATGTGTTGAAAGTTAAATAAATGAAAATATGAATTTTTGCTATGGACGGATAATTATTAAACAACACAAAGGAGTAAATATGATTTCTGGTTAAAGATATAATACCTATAATATTGAATATCAGAAATATTTATATTATATACGGTTTTTACTGAACCCTTTGTTCAATCTATTCCTTGCGAATGAATAAAGAGTTTGGCTTAAATTTATATTACAGTTACTGGGTTTGACAAACAGAGCCCGAGAAGGCTGGAAGATATCAGCCGAAGTGTGTATATAACAATCAATCATCTCAGAAATATAGACAAATAAAACAAAACCATTCTAGGAAAGTTTCAAAAATCTTAGAGCTGGTTCTTTTTCCGATCTGGGTGTACCATGTTTACAAAATCTTTTCATCACTATGTTTGCAAAAATAGAAGCAGGCCTTTTTCTCCATGTTGAAAAAATGAATCCCAGAAATAAGCATAAAAATGTTACTTAATGATTTATAGCAAACCTTTTCCTTTATTGTATGGAAAAGGATGAAACAAAAAATAACCTACATTTTTTAAGTGGAGGAATTATATTGTGAATTGAATTACCATGACCTGTGGTAAAGATGACGGTATACACTGCTGATGAGACCTAATAAGGTCGAAAAGCTGTCCAGTGTTTCCGTAAGTCATGCGTCAGAGTTCGCCGGATTTTTCTGGTTAGTTGAGAAATTTGCTCATATGTTCATGTGTATATATATAAATATATATACCCAACCTCTCTGCAACGAGCAGAATGTTTGACACAAGGTCAATTTTTCAGTGGAGTACTGCTGGTCAGAATTCAGATCTTTTCGTCTCCCAGAAGGGTTGCTTTATCAAGGCTTAAAGGTCAGTCTGTCCACAGAACTGGGAAGAACATTAGCACGAAGTGAAATGGTTTAATTGAGGATTTGAACTCTAGTTGCTAATTCCATTTCCTACGACAATAACCTTTACGCTAAACGCACTTCATATATGTAAGAGTAACTAATCCATTAAGTTTAGTATAAGATGCTATGTATCAGATCCATAACGATGTTTTGCGTACAAACAACATTCGATCTGCTGTATCGTAATGTGTGCATTCACTAATTTATTGATTCCACTGTATAGATTTACTCTACCTTCACCGCCAAAAAAAGCAGTGCAATTTGATAATGGCTGTAATAACAACTATCACCTTAGTCATTGGTACCTTTTTGATGGGCGTTTCCAATTCTGGATTGTGTAATCTTAGTCGAACGGAGAGGAGGATTTTCAAGCCGTTATTTGATATGAAGATAGGTAGTAAAAAAGTGGGAAGAGCGAAGAGATATCTATTTATATGGAGGTGATTCAATCCTGTATAAAGTTAAAGTCTATGTAAAACTATTATATGACTAATTTACATCACTATAGTTATATCAAGCCAAGCAGAAATATGTAAATAATAAACAAACCTACACCCACAACAACACACACATAACACACACACTTGTACTTTCACTTATATACGAAATTGGCTATAAACAAACTATACAGCATTAAAACTGTAATTTCAAAAAATGAATATATAGCAGTCGAAAAATAAATACACCTCTTAGATATATATTACAACAGGGTGATTTTCCTGTAGACAACCGGATGCTTTTGGTTAAATTTGTGACCTCAAATGTGCAGGTATGATCCGCATTTCAGTTTGGCCGTGAGAAGAAAATGTTGGTAGATGAGATTGGTGACGTTATTAAAAAAACAACGCTGGATCACGTACGACGAGGTTATTTTTGAAAGACAGTTGTCAGGATGACTGCGAAGAGGCCACTTCATACCCTGCACCGATTGAAAGATTTGAAATAAGATCACGTTCCAATATATCCTATGTTGTGTTGAATCTTGAAGGCATGAACCCAGAATATATAGCCATTTAATGATAGGCACACTGTCACTGGGTCATACATCTTTCTCGGGTCCAGTAAATGTTTATGGAGTCTACATTTAATCTGTACGTCATTTTTCATCATCCAAATCCTACATATAAGGAAGACAACAATGAAATGCTAATTAAAATTCTTTACTTCTTCCCCAATAAAATCCCACTGTTTCACGTGTGTGTGTGTGTGTGTGTGTGTTTCTGCGAGTCAGTGTTACGTGTAATTTCAGTTTAACACCTGAATTTATATCACTATATAATTTATATATTCATATTTATATATATAATTGCTATTGATTAGCCACTTTTTGCACTTCTACATCTATTGATTGTGCGCACCATATGAAATTTAGAGAAACCGATTGTTTGTAATTTGATATTTTTCTGCTCTAATAAAATCGAGCACTTTCTCTCGCAAACTTTTCTAATTTGCATATATATATACATATATATATATGTGTGTGTGTGTGTGTGTGGTTAGGCAGCAGTCTTTAATTTTAGCATGTTTGTTTAAATAATAAAGACACATTTTGTCTATATAATTTCATTAAGATCCTTCCAAGTTTCTTGATAAGTGTCTAGGTTTCAGGTTGGAATTAGTGGATGAATTTACCAAAATTGTCCCTAGATCTTTTGGACCTTTCATAGGGTCATCATCAGGGGTTGCTTTTAAATAGTTTAAAGTGTTTTTAAAGAAATTTTTTTAGGATTTTTTTATAACATTACAAAATTACGTAAACGCAGAGCTGGAAAAAATGAGATGCTAATGAATTAAAAAAAACAGAACGCTATCAACGGAAATCGAATATTATCAAGAAATATGGAATTATTTAAAAATAATTCCGTTCTTAAATTTACACAAGAAATCAATATCAGCAATAAAATCCCATTTTAAAAACTCTTTAAAAACACTCTTTATACATGCAAGCAACCCTTGATGATGGCCTATGAACGGTCGGAAAGCGCTCGGGACAATTTTGGTAAATTCATCCACTAATTCCAACCTGAAACTTAGACACTTATCAGGAAACTTGAAAGGATCTTAATAAAATTATATAAACAAAATGTGTCTTTATTATTTAATCAAATATGCTTATATATATATATATGTGTGTGTGTGTGTGTGTGTGTGTGTGTGAGAGAGAGAGAGAGAGAGAGAGAGAGAGAGAGAAAGCAGGCACACATGAAACAAGAAAATATTCAGAGGATGTATTTTTATGTATGATAATTTTGCTAATTTTTTTTTTACAAAAATATTTTCAGATGAAAAAAAAATGAAAAGAAAAAAATGAAAATTTCTTAACGTTCTTTAACGATGATAGCTTTCCATTTCAAAATAGACTGACGTCACATTTTTGTTGGAAAGACTTTTCAAAAAATAACACAAAAGTAAAATGGAACGCTAATTTTTTTTCTTCATTTGAAACATCTTCCAGCCACAAATAAATGTATACATTTATTTGTGGCCGGAAGATGTTTCAAAAATAATAATTATCAACAAGTCATTCTGGCATCGCTCCTAGCAGTTCTTCTAGGTTGCATCCTGTGACTGTACAGAAGTGATGTATGTTATTATTTGCTGCTCGGTCAACATTGGCACGTCCATGTGCAGGAGTTCATCAGAAAACGCCACTTGCTTCTCTAGCAATCCCCCACCATGTCTTTTTTCGTCTTACTTGAATGATTTGTGGGTTAGGAAGGAGGTGGCTATACAGCGGCCGTTTTTGTTTTTTGTTTTTTTTTGTTTTGTTTTTTCTTTTGGTGGGGGTTGCTTCCAAGATTTATTCTCGACAGAACGTACCATTCTTGTGTACTTCCCATCTAGCTTTTTCTCCATGCATTTTGTTTAATTCCATGTGGTGCATGCATATAGTAGTATGGAAACAGCTACAGCTTGAAAGAAATCCCGATTTATTTTATCGAATAGATTAGATTTCCATATGATCGATAGTCTGACAGTAACATTTTACGCTTTCGCTAGATGTAATGTGGCCGTCGAGGTATGTGAACTTGTCCATTAATTTCAAAGGCTTACCACTTAGAGAGAAGATAGCCCCTTCTTGTTTAAAACACATGTACTCAATGTTTTTCTCTATGAAACCATTTTCTTTTATTTGATCAATGGATGCTCAAAGCACGTAATCTAGGCAGAATATAAACAAATATGGTACTCATGTATTTCCTTGCAAGACTCCAGTGACAATGTCGAAAAAGTCGGTCTCCACCAGGTGGATATTTTGACGAGACAAACGGCTTTTCTGCTTTTAATTCTTTTCAATACTAGTTCAAGTTTTTCCTCCGTAAACAATCCTAGTTTGATGTCGAGTTGGCTATAAATAATTTTTTGTGTAGATTTTTCAGTGATTCTAGGAAGGTTTTCAAGCAGAATTTTGAAATGTTCTTTCTACTTGTGAAGTCTTTCTTCTTGTGAGGCAGTTTTAGTTTTGCTCTTAATGTGCTCTTCCTTCCGTTCTCTTCATTTATTGTCTGCCAAGTTATTCATGATTGTCTATCTTCTACAGAAGCTCTAATTTTATCGAGTTGGCCTTCTCTCTGGACTTTCATAAGTTTATGCATAGTTTGGCGTTTACTGGATTTCTTTTAAGTAAAAAGGGTTTTCCTCACGTTACCTTGTTTTTCCTTACTACTAATGACTCCCACGGAACTCTGCATTTGACTCTTGGTTTAGTTGGTATACACTCTGCTGCTGCTGCTGCTTCTATATGGGTGATAACAAAAATCTCATATTCGTCATTTGGAGTATATACCAGATTGTTAAGATCAGCAAATGACGAAAATAAACAGGAAAATATATTTT
Source organism: Sepioteuthis lessoniana (assembly GCA_963585895.1). NCBI lineage: Eukaryota > Metazoa > Mollusca > Cephalopoda > Myopsida > Loliginidae > Sepioteuthis > Sepioteuthis lessoniana. Next base: position 56,026,928 of record OY757922.1, read on the forward strand.
TAACACCAACAATATCTATCTTTATTCTCACCGACTTTGGTACAGGCGGATTGAAAAGGATTAGATATTAACTGTTCTCATGTATATTTCATCTCTTTTTTTTTCTTGTCTCCCTGCTCTCTTTTACTGAAGAATAGTATTGTTTCTTCGGAAAGTCTTATTTACCCCAACAATGTATATATATATATATATATATATATATATATAACACTGATTTTTGTAAATATCTATATGCAAATTCAAATTTTAGATATCTGATATTCAGCCGTATAAGTTTTGGGTTAAATAAATTTCCTAATGGTATCATTTTCTTATAAATCTTTATGTGTTGCTGTGATTATAGATTTTACAAGTACCGAGAACAAGGGACATTTATTATTGCTTAAATCTCACACTGTTTAAATTTCGAAATGAAAATATTACAAGTATTGTCGCTATGGTCAGATTTCTTTAAAATCCAGCGTTATTATCATAACAAGTGCTTTGTTAGTCGGAAGTAATAATTACACATTTGTCGACTATTTCTTTTTAATTTCATTTTATAGCGGCGCAGCTCTTTTCCGGTGCTATTTTTCTGGTTGCTTCAAGCATTATAATCGGTGCGTCAAAAGTCATGCCATATTAACTCTCGCCTTTCGCAAAATAAAGCCCGGTAAGTCGACTAGTACGTTACGGTCTCCTTTTGGCTCAGGACCTCTTTGCGTGTGTGTGCGTGTGTGTTTAATGGTCTTAAGACTGGCATCTTACGGGCTCTTTTTTAAAGGGTTGGAAATTTTTTTCAATTTTTTTAAAGTTATAGGTCTGGATTCTAACTTTATTCAGACGTGATTTCCCGGCTACTGATGTTCTTAATCTAAAAAATACAATGACTTAACTCATTCATTTGTGTGACGTGACACGGAAGACCTTCACTGTACAAAGGTCAGAAAATGACCCTATTCAAATGCAAAGAATTAAAAAAGAGGATTTTTACGTTCTTATGAGTCCTTCAGTCTTTTTAGTACACATTCCTCTTTATTCTCCTGGAAGAACTGGAAATGGAGCAGATCTTTTGTTAAATGGAATTGTCTGGTGAATTTAACACCATGAATGCAGAAAATCTTTTTGCTAATAAATTTCAAACTATCATTCAAATAAACATATCATAGCTGGTAAACGCGTATATATATATATATATATATATATATATATATATATATATATATAAGAAAAAGTGTAAATAAAATGAAAAAATGAGAAAGTTTTAAAACATTCTATTTCTGTTGGTAGTGTTCAGTTTTAAATTTGTGTGATGTAATTAGCGTTTTAAAATTTATTTTTACAAAATTCATATCACATCTATCTATCTATCTTAATATTCATATATTCAGCCAATTGTGAACATTCCATTACAGGGGCGTACTTATTTATGAGCGAAACTACATCTTATTTTTGGCACTTTCCTATAATCAAAATCCAGTCTTTTTAGTAAAGGAATAAGTTAAAAAGTTAGTGACCTTAGTCGAGGGTGACTCGAAGGCTCCCTTTTCAATAGCTATTACACGGTGCGCTTCTGCATTCTCTGGATTGCTCCACTTTACCCTTGATCCTTACCTTATAATGCTGAGTGTTTAACAGGTCGGCAGCAAGTACCATTTTTGAGTCTTTGGTATGACTTGACCTGGGATTGAGCCCCGGTCTCCCGGACCATTGGCGAACACTGTTTTTTGTTTTTGCTTTTTTAATAAAAAAAAATTGGCTGTCGATAATATATATCTATTTTTCACCGTATTTCAAACTGATATCTTTATACAAGGACCAGTGGAATGATCTTTCGTGTTTGAATATAAATAATAAATGAAAAATAGTAATGTATATCCAATTCAAAATTTAATTTTAAATGTGAGCCATTTTGTTTTATTATTGTCAATTCTTTTTTTAAAGATCTTATCGTCCAAATTATTGTCCTCGTGGTTATTTCGCTCTTGAAATGTTACCTAAAAGTTCTACAGCTCTTGCTTAGTTATTGTCTTTAGTTTTGTTACGATTTCATCAATAAAATGTTGATGTTCCTCAGTTGTCAGTGGCTCAAGTTTAAACATCACCCATCAACAATTTCCAGAGGAAGTAATCCCAAGGAGCGAGCCGGCTATGGAATGTCATCATCTACTGAAATGAAGCGCCTTTGAAAAATTTCTCACAGATATAGATGCTCTTGAAATTGAAATGGCATGACTGCAACTAAAAGACATAACTCGCAGCAGCCCACCACCATGAGCATCAGCACTGCGGTAATTTTGAATCCTGCAGATCATCTGGACTCATCTAGGAAAAGAAATTGTTGGACATTTCGAACTTGTTGCCTGAAAATGTGTCATATACAAACGAATTTCTCATACTCTGCGCGCTGGCATGGACTCAATAACAAATCAGTTATATCAGATACCTTATCAACTTTTTAATTGACTTAATGAAGTTTTTCAAATTCTTCGCAATTTCAGCTGGGTGAAACTCAGCCAAATCATGGTTGGTCTGACGATATTTTACTATATTTGGTGCGCCAATAACGCACATACACAAATGTTCACTTGAAAGTTCTCGGACATTACAAAATCCCCTCTAAAGAAGATTAAACTTCTTATTAGCATGAATATATATATATACAAACAACCTACCCACCCACATATATATATATGTGTGTGTGTGTATGTGTGTGTGTGTGTTGTGTCGTGTTAAGGAAACGATACACAGTGAAACAGAGTTAATTATTTATTAACTCAAGAGGTACAATTCGACTAGTAATATAAGTCTCTTACTGTAGGTGTTACGTCCGAAGTTGGTCTTCTACTGACTGAGGTCCTTTCAGAGCTGTTTCTCTGCTTCTGCTTCTGTCCGCGTGCTTGAGAAACACTGAGTGTTGTATACTTCCGCGATACCGGAAGTCATGTGGTACGAGCCACTATAAGTGATACAAATAGTGATATTTGTTTGTTATTTATTCATTTTTTATTGTCCTAAACTAGTTTCAACTTTTGGTCTTTGTCAGCTGACAAGTTTTTGTGGAAAAAGTTTCTTTAGGAAGCCATTTTCGAAAATTTTTTAAAGAGAAGGAAATTACTTAATAAGTAATTGATACCCACCAAAAAAAAAAAGAGCGGACAGACAGATGCTTCTCTTGCCATTGACATTCCTCAGAATGACTCTACACAATGGGATTTTCTTCGTTGAATAAAAGTTTTAGCCTTAATCCTTTTCTTTTCGAAAAATCGTATTAGGATCATCATGTGAGAATGTTCACGGTTTCAGGGCCTTCCTCTCAAAGGTTTTATTTGCATACCGGCCTCCCTCACTGAATATAAATGTATATATCACTGAGGACATATTAGTTATCTACTAAGCTTAGCTTAGATGTTGACTCAGGAATGTTACAGTGAAATGTGATTTAAAAAATAACTGCATGCGTTATGAGAATATAACGTGAATCTCATTACGCATTCGCGATCGAGTGTTGGCTCAACGAAATTCCCTTTGAATTGTTCTACGGAATATTTCTTTTGTTCCATATCCACATGGAACTATTTTCCGTTATTTCTATGAGGTGTTTTATACATTTGGCTCTATTACGCTGTTTGATTCCGATTTGACTCAGAAACTGTTTATTCCCTTAAATTTACATTAAGGAAGGCATGAAGCCTTAAAATTTGATGGGGGTGGGGAAGGAATCGGTCATGTATTTCTATATATTCTAAGGGAACCTAGCCAACCGCATTCGCCTACCCATTCAACCGTACAATATATAGACAGTCATCCATCACCAATCACGCTCCAAACACCAAAATACCACATTTGTTCTGTGAAAAGACCTACTTAAAAAACCCGAATGGAATGAATGATTTTATTTACAATATATATACCAAAGACAAAACAAAGGAAAAAAATTTCCCGTTTTGTTGCCCTCTCATCCCCACGTCTTCGAAGTGGAGGCCGACTGTTTTCCGGTGTCCGAAAACACCGAAAACAAGTCGGACCTATCTTAAGTGGAAGAGGGTTCCTAATCTAATAGGGCAAAAAAAAAAAAAAAAAGACAGGGTTGGGCGCAGTATGGGCAGTTAATGGCTGGTAATATGGATTTTGTACACATGAAATTCCAAGATCTTCAGTAAAACCGGGCTGGAGTAAGGGTTGAGGTGCAAAAAATAATAGGGATGGGCAAGACCTTGGAGACTAACAACTAGATGACGGGGACGATGACTCACAGCATACTGGTTACTAGGTTCCAAGGAAAACTTTGCCTACTTACCTGGGATGGGGTCCCGAAGGACCCATACCGTAGACGCCATGGTCAGGAAGAAGAGGGAAGGATGACTCCAACGTTGCCCCTTTTCGTACGACTTGGCTCGCTGCATTCACCCACCTTTTGTCGAATGTTATGTGATCCAAGCGTTTTCTATCGCATCTGATTTTGACCCTAAGCTGATGCCTAAAATACAAAACCAGATCACGATGAGAAAAGTTTGCATCGTCATACAATCCCTTCTTTCGCGTCGACTCAGAAACTGGTACAGGGTGCCTGATACGAAACCTCTTGCTCTTATTTCTACAGCTTTCACGATCACGCTGTACCCTTCCTTTTCAAGCTCTTTTTTAAAATCTTCATATTTGCTGGTTTTATACTCATGGCTTTGATCCATCCGACTTTCATATAGTATTGATAGTTCTGCCACGATGATTTTAAGGTTCACTCTTGATAAAAGAACGATGTCTAGGTATTGTTTTTGGGGTAATCGTTATGCCATCTTGGTAGGTCGGCAGATATATCCCAATCTCCATTTGATCAAAGAAGGTTTTAACCGGGTACTGCTCGATGCTTTATTATTTGCTTAGAGCCAGCGTATATTCTGCCCCTCACTGAAACAAATTTCTGGGTTGAAATAGTTGATTGTTTTCATATAATTCTTTATAAATTTTACCAACTCCTCCAATACTCTGTTGTGCCTCCAGGTGTATATCACATTTCCCAGAGCTGTCTAACAGAAGCTATGGATATGGTCCAATGTTTGTGGTTTATTATTACACAGAGGACTGGACAGGTAGGATCGCTTTCTTTCTTCCATTTAAAAAGATTATTTTTAAAGAAAGCTGGTCATACGTAGAGCGTATTAGAACAACTCAACCTGAGAGGAGCCATTTGCCATTTTTCGTTCCAAGTAATAGATTTTTGCAAGGTCTTTTCTCAGTTTGTCCATTTGCCTTATTGGGATAACTGGACTCTTTTTAGGAATCTTTTATTGTCACCCTCGGTCTTTACACCCTGAATGACTATGTCCCGGCGATTTTTGCCGATAGTTTTTAACCACCGTTCTTTTTCATTGTTCCGAAACCTTGTTTCCCAGTTTGAGTGTGTCCTATGATTTACTTGAAAGCAAGGTTGTCTTTAGCCCTTCTTATGGTGTCCCTGACTTTCTACTTCTGTTTTCAATGTTGGCTTCAGTGATTTTATCACTTCATCTTTTGAGTCATTCAGCATCATTTGGAGTCTAATTTTCCCGGATTTGAATGCCTCCAAAATTGATTTGAATGGTAATTTTAATTTTGCTTGTCTGCAGTTCAAATCAACATCAGACAAGCCTGGAGGTAAATTCAACCATTTTCGGGTATGTTTATTTATCTTAGCCTCCATTGACTCAACTGTACTTGTTGCAATTTCGTATACGAGTATATCTACTATAAGAGAATCGACGAAAAGGTGACGTGGAATATCCATTCGTTAAATGTAATCTATTTTCTGGTTTCCAAGTGTCTTCAATTGATCTTTATATATCTAAAGATGCTATCTTTATAGTGAGATATATCAGATTGATACTAAATATTAATACTTTTTTACAGATATTAACATTTTGATATATATATATATATATATATATATATATATATAAGAAAAAGAAAACAAAATGGAAAATTTAATAAACATATGTAATTATAACATTTTGTATCATAGAATTGTTTTCTTTGCTCTTTTTTTTTTTTTTTTTTTTTTTTTTTTTTGCTAATATCTTTTGATATCCTGCATTCCTTCAGTATTGATTTGGTGAGGATATATTGTTGAATCCTGGCCGTAAAATGATGATAGTAGTCTCATGGGTCAATACACTTTCTTTATCCCTTAGCTGTGACATTTTTTTTTCTTTTTTGCTTCCTAGCGGTTAGAGTGTTCGCCAATGGCCCGGGAGACCTGGGTTCAATCCCAGGTCGAGTCATACCAAAGACTCAAAAAATGGTACTTGATGCCTCCTTGCTTAACACTCAGCATTATAAGGTACGGATCAAGTGTAAAGTGGAGCAATCCAGGGAAAGGAGTAGCGCCTTCCCCTACACCTTGGTGTAGTAAGCTATCGAAAAGGGAGCCTTCGGGTCACCCTCGACTATGGTCGCCAACTTTACTTATTGTTAAAGACGATATAATTAAATCAAAGTCGTTGTCAAATATATTCGTCGAGTGAACCAAATCATCTAGTGTGTTGTTCATTTTAAAATCCATTTTATGGTCATCTGTTCTTTTCTTTAAGTTCCTGAAAATTTCTCCGGTTTATTCTTTTTTTTTTTTTTTTTTCTTTTTTCCCCCGCATCCTTCACAGACTATTTCATAAATTCCTACTTCGGACGCATGCTCTCATTTTTGTTAGTTATTAACACTATTTTTTGATTGTTGAGAGGTGTTTGTTACTATACAATGATCAAGAGGTAGAAGGGTTTTTTTTGTCAAGACTGTTGTTTGCTGGTTGTATTCTATTTTTGTTGTTATCGTTCTTCGCTTTATGTATTTTTGAATTGTGTATAAAACCAGTTTGGTAGGATTTTGAATGTATTTTTAATGTACATTTCTTCTATGTGTTTGTGTTCCGAGCTGAAAATCCAAAAGGATCTTACATAAAATTCTATGTCTATTCCGGATTTTCTTTTGGTGTTGTGTGAATAAAAAATCATAAAGTCGTTCTTGTTAAAAAAAAAAAAAAAAAAAATTTGAATTTCAAATTTTAATTGTCTTGAATTTATTGAATGTGTCGAAAAGTTATCGCCTCTCTTGATCTTATTTTATGTAGATTTCCTTTTTAGTGAAATATCTTTTTTATTTCTGAAAAAGTTATCATTATAACGAAATATGCCGTTGCCGTTGCCCTATCGATAGGGCTTAGAATATGGTGACTGTATCCCCCTCAATAAGGGCACCCTCCTCCCAAAAAGGAAAGAGGGTTGTTCTGGGTATAATACTAATAATACATCTGATGGTGAGGCTCCAGTTTTATAGATCTGGGGAGTGTGGAGTAACCATTCATTGCCATTACTCCCAGGCCCTCTTTAACCTAGAGGACATGTTAAGCTCCCATCTATTAATCAAAAATATCTGCTTAAGAAGTATTTTTATTCGATAGAAACGTGTGCAAAATGAATAAATAAACTAAGAAACAACTTCACAAAAATGTGAACACGAGTCCACAGCCTCTATGCATAAAATAACTCTTGACGGGTTGACATGCCACTAAAATCAATCAATCCTTTTCCGTGCAGTCTGAATTTATTCCAAACTTTATCCATATATGACCCTGATGAGATAGATAGCTAGATAGATAGGGATCAGAATGAGAAGATCTTTCTCGAAAACGCAGAAAGAAGAAAGAAGACATAACAAGATGAAGAGGTCAAATTCATTTAAGGTTAAAGATTTTGCTCTTCTCGTAAATGACATTGCTGGAAAAAAGAAGAGGATTGTTTATAAATATAAAGGAAATTCTAGAGCACAAAGACAATCTGTGTTTTCCAGTAGTCATGGCGGGAATCTTATATTGCAAAGTTGGTGAACAAGGTGACGAACTTTGCCCTATTTTAAAACTGTGAAGGTTGTTTTTTTTTTGTTTTTTGTTTTTTTAATATAGAAAATGGGGTCAAGTGTCTGAGAAATTGTCAGAAAGAAAGAAAAAGGCTGTAATATTTACGATTAATTGCATACATACATTTAAGAATATATGTGTCTGTGTGTATATGTGTACATTTATGGCTTTTTGCTAATTATAGCTAAGATTTTCAACAAGATGACACGTACAGGCCACCTTGTGTGGATTAAACTCTCTATGTAGCAATAATTACTTCGCAAGGCCATTACATTACAATAGGTTTTCTAACAGCGTCAACGGCGTTTGATGACTCAGTTTTCTCTCTTCGGTGTATCGACGCTATCCTAACTTTTACAAGGGTATTTGTGGTCCGTGAAATTTAAACAGCCTCGTCTCGGATTTGAATTTGGGTCGCTGTTTCACTTTCCATCGGCGGTAACCACTTCAATGCAGGTATATATATATATATATATATATATATATATATATATATATATATATATATATATATATATATATAATTCATGGAATTTAGACTGCGACACCTGAGTTTCTGTATTCGATAGAAGCGTTTGCAAAATAATTTAATTTGGGAGAGACTATGATAGTTTTCAAAAGAAATTGAATAAGGATATAAAAGAAGTTAAAAGTTCTAACTGCATATGGGTGAGGGCGAATAAATCTAAAACATGTATAAAATTAAACCCTCAAAATACCAAGAAATTCTAAAGAATAAGATTACAGACAATTACAAAATAGACCATAATAACACTATTGACCAAATAAATAACGATACCTGTAGGTTTTTTCTTGTAAATTACATATTGAAGATAGGTTAGCGAAATTTAAAAAGAAAGATGCTTACATTCTATTTAAGGACCATAAACCTAATTTTGAGAATAAATTACAATCTAGACTGATCAATCCCTCAAAAACAGAATTAGGTAAGGTATCAAAAAATATTATACAAAATATTGTAACTAATGAGAAAAAAGCTAACTATAGTAATCTTTGGAAAAACTCATATGACACCATTGAATGGTTTAAGAAAATTAAAAATAAGAGCAAGGCTACATTTACTCAATTCGATATTATTGACTTTTATCCATTAATAACAAAAATACTCTAATCGATAGAATTAACTTCGCCAGAAAATATGTAGAAATAACTGAAGAACAATACGAAATAATTCTAGCTTGTAGAAAGACAGTTCTTAAAAATAATAGATCCACATGGGTAAAAACTGGCTCTGAAAATTTTGATGTTCCTATGGTGTGTGTGTGAGGGTTATGATTCTTCATAAATAGCAGACCTTGTAGGTCTATATATATTAGATACACTTAGTAGGATTGTTAGTCCGGAACAGATGTGCTTATACCATGGTGATGGGATAATATATACCCCAAATAGCGATGGCTCAAATAGCTCACGAATACAAAAGAAGATTATAAGGGCATTTAAGTTTTCTAGGATTCAATAGAAATTTCATCAAATAATAAGATAGTTAATTTCCTGGATGTGACACTAAACCTTTCGAACAACACATATAAACCCTTTCTTAAAACGGACCAGTATCCTTTCTATATTAATGTAAACTCGAATCACCCGAAGACCATAATTAAACAAGTCCCCAAAGCAGTAAAATTGAAAATAAGAAATTCATCCGCTAACGAGAAAATATTCCAAGAAAGTGGTAAAATATTTAAAGAAGCCCACAAAAATAGCGGTTTTAGTGAAGAGTTTACCAACCAAGAAGAAAATATACCTAATGATAAGATTTTGTATATTAATAAAGAAAATAAGAAGTACAGTAAAAAAAATAGAAAAAGAAAAATTATATGGTTTAACTCCCTTTTTTGTAGACTAGCAAGTATAAATGTTGGTAAATATTTTTTGAAATTGATTGATAAGGACTTTAAAAATAATAATATACTACATAAAGTATTTAATAGAAAAACGTTAAAAATTAGTTACTCCTGCACGAAAAATATATTTGAAATAATCAATGATCATAATAAATAGATAATTAAGGAATTTCATGACATAATAATAATAATAATAATGCCGCGACCGGCCTACGAACGTAAACAGATCGGATTACATTTCGCCCTAGAGAAATAACATCCGGGTACGGCCGGAAATGATGAAGCCCTTTTTCGACTCTAACCGGCCGTTACAGCTAAGAAGGGGAAATATTAATATTAATCAACATTTGCAAAACACTTCTGTCAGAAATAATTCTATAAAAATGGAAGTAATACTTTTTGCTAGCCTATACCGGACTAAAGAAATACTTATTTTCTGCGTCCATTTTTTAGTTGAATAACTTTTTATCCACGTGGCGCGACAGAAGTGGAGTTCCCTTTCTTCCATATAAAAAGGCTTCAGGCGGCGAAAATTCAGAGGTCCCTGCTCTTTTTTAGGGTGTTTGTGACCTTTCCTCTCCAGTTCTTGGGTTGCATTCGGTAGGCCGTCTTACCTCTGGGCGGTTCTGCCGGGTGTGCCTCGGCACTGGAGATTTCCTCCGGCCTCAGGCGGCCATCCCCCCAGTCTTATACCGCCTTCGGGGGGGTTGGGTTTATTGCCTGGCGCCTGAGGCGCCCCCAAAAGGGGAATGCCGACGGGGCCGAAGGTATTTTTGGCCTTGCCGGACGCGTGTGGGCTTCGGCCCTGCGACCGGGCCCACCTTAAAATCGGCCTTGTGCCATATTCGTGCGTTGGTGGGACGCAACGATAAATACAGAGGTCCCCGCGGACCTTTTTTCCTCTCCAGTTGTTGGGTTGCATTCGGTAGGCCGTTTTATCTCTGGACGGTTCTGCCGGATGTGCCTCGGCACTGGAGAGTTCCTCCGGCCTCAGGGGGCAATCCCCCCCAGGCTTATACCCCCTTCGGGGGGGTTGGGTTCATTGCCTGGCGCCTGAGGCGCCCCAAATAGGGGAATGCCGACGGGGCCGAAGGTATTTTTGGCCTTGCCGGACGCGTGTGGGCTTCGGCCCTGCGACCGGGCCCTCCTTAAAAACGCCCTTGTGCCATATTCGTGCGTTGGTGGGACGCAACGATAAATACAGAGGTCCCCGCGGACGCTCTTGGGCGTTTGTGTGTGGCCTTTCCTCTCCAGTTCTTGGTTTCCGGTCAAAAAGGGCACGCCCCCGGCGAGCGTCCCGGGGCCTGTTCTGGACTTCGGTCCGGAGCGTGGCCCTGGAAAAGGAACAATGGCAGACTTAGGGTCTTTAATTAGGCACCTAGTTTCGACTAGGCTACCTTCGGGTGGGCGAGCTGCATTTTTGTCTCCTTTGTCCCCCTTGTACGGCGCTAGACCATGCGTCTAGTTTAAGCCGCAAACTGGCATACGTTCCCGGACCCACAAACTGCTTGCCTCATCAGGCTCACATTGCACCAAGTGAGCCGATGAGCAGCATAGACCAGCAGGGTTCGAGTCTCGGCTCGTTCCCGACCTTCCCCTCCCCTTTATCCCCACTTTAATCGGCCTTCGGGCTTTTGACCTTGTGTCAAGTCCTGTCTGGTGGGAGGCAGCGACAAATAGTCCCCGCAGACGCTCTAGGGCGTTTGTGTGTGGCCTTTCCTCTCCAGTTCTTGGGTTGCATTCGGTAGGCCGTCTAACCTCTGGACGGTTCTGCCGGGTGTGCCTCGGCACTGGAGATTTCCTCCGGCCTCAGGGGGTCATCCCCCCAGGCTTATACCCCCTTGGGGGGGTTTTATTGCCTGGCGCCTGAGGCGCCCCGGAAAGGGGGATGCCGACGGGGCCGAAGGTATTTTTGGTCTTGCCGGACGCGTGTGGGCTTCGGCCCTGCGACCGGGCCCACCTTAAAAACGGTCTTGTGCCATATTTGTGCGTTGGTGGGACGCTTCGATAAATACAGAGGTCTCCGCGGACGCTCTCAGGGGCCACTCGACTCCACGAGGCTCGGGTCCTACGTTATCGTGGTTGCACCCACCTCACCGCCACTTCTAGTGGAAGATTCAACCTTTTATTTTACGGTCCTTTTTAAGGGTTATGAGAGGTCACCTTCTGCGGGTCGGTGCATCTCTGGCGGTCATTAATGATCAGTCGAAATAGATGGCCTGGAGGCAAACACGAAGAGGACTCACTAAGACCAGCCGGTCTTAACCATCGCTCAGTTCCGCTCGTCCGTTTGGCTGCGCAGCGCTAAAGGCAGGGGTTGGCCTTTAGCTACCGCTCCACCATCCGCGCAGCGCTAAGATAACGCCAATCTTAGCGTTACGGACTACCCTAGCAATGCAGCATCTAGTCCACGTAACGACTCGCTGTTACGGACTACACTAGCATCACAACAACTGGCCTACGTAACGACTCGCTGTTACGAGCTAGCAAACAGATCGACACACCACCGGTTAACCCAACGTACTGTCAAAACCGGGATATCGATCTACCGACCACGACGCTCCTGCAATGCAGTCCACGTAACGACTCGCTGTTACGGACTGCCCTAGCATTGCAACAACTAGCTCACGTAACGACCCGCTGTTACGGACTGCCCTAGCATTGCAACAACTAGCTCACGTAACGACTCGCTGTTACGAGCTAGCAACTACGACTCGACCATACCAACGAAATGTCAAAACCAGGACATCGATTTACCAACGACTCGACCGACCTCAGCTACCCGCGACGACTGTCCAACTGCATCCAACGACCCGACCGATCTCAGCTTACCAGCATCAAACATCCAGCTGTATCTCCACGACTCGACCTACGCCAGCTACCCTCGTCGAACGTCCAGCTGCGAACAGCTACAACGCGACCATACCAGCTAACGACGTAACCCATCCGAGCTGAAGACTACATACAACCGCCACGGACATTTACATACATGTTTGTAATTCCGGCAATAAAATCGTCACTTTTGTTGTATCTGTTATCTCGCCTTCTGTCTCTCTCCATTGTCTTTGGCCATGCACACTCGCACGCGTAAAAAAAAACTTAAATAATTTGCGGAGCCGACACGCTTATTCGGCTCCGCAACAATAATAATCGTAGTAGTAGTAGTAGTAATGTTAATAATAACGACAATAATAATACTAGTAAACGAAACGAATATAATTGTAAAACTCGAAAGAATTGTCCTATGAATGGACTATGTAATTTAGATAATGTAGTATACCAAGGAATCATTTACCCAAAAGAAAATGTTAAGGACCGAAAAACTTATATAGGGATCTCTTCGACGAAATGGAAGCTAAGGTACAGAAATCATATTTATTCTTCCTCCCAAGAACATCTGAAAAAACAAACAGCCCTATCCAAGCAATTTTGGAGGTTGAAAAATAAAGGTTTAACTCTTGAGATTCAATGGAGTATATTGAAAAAGTCGAATACTCCAAAATATTTTGATAGTAGATGTAGCCTGTGCCTAAAAGAAAAAATACAAATTATTATATACCCAGACACAGGAAAATTATTAAATCAGAGATGTGATTTAATAGCTAAATGTAGACATAGGAATAAATTTAAACTATAGACAAATATCATGGATAATGTTTAATAAACTAAAAAATAGGATTAATTTGAGATTTGAGGTGAAATGAATAAAATAAAAAAAAGGGAAGACACCATGTGAACGTACGTTTTCAATGGAAAGGTAACTGAATTAATGGGCACGAATAAAAATTTTGAATTTTAAATTTTAATTTTAAATTTAATTTAAGATAAGTATTACTGTAATCTTTACGTAAAGTTAAAAAGAAATGTAATTCCCTAAATTATTATTAAATCTGGAGATTTACGTTGAAATATATTTAGAAGTTAAGTTTTTAAAAATTTAATTTGCTGTAGAAAGTGAGTTTAGAATATACGTCTAGTTACTTTTTTTGTGATTCCAACCGGTAATAAAAAGAAAAATCGGAAGTGGACAAATGGGGAATGAACTCTTCACTCCTCTTCTACCACCTCCCACCCTTCTCTCCTGTGTCTATTCTGACTGTAATTATTTTATCCATTAGATCTGAAGAAGTCCTATTATTTTTGGTGTTATTGATTCATATCAATACCCATAACAGGATGGAAATAAATTTATAATCCTAATGTAACCGGGTTTTGTTATTCTTTTTAGGAATTATTGCTCTGTGATGTCAGTTAACTTGAGCTCTTTACCAGGAAAATTTAAATGTTCATAGTTGGATGAGTTTTTTGTCCTGACGGAATTATTCCCGACTCCGGTTTAACTGGACTGAAATATATATATATAGTGTATGTGTGTGTGCGCGCGCACGCTCTTACGTAAATTTTTTATATTTATGAATAAAGAGTGCTCAATATCGGTGATATATATATATATATATATATATATATATATATACATAATTAAGTTAATATAGCATAGATACACTGAAGAATGAGTCATCAAACGCCGTAGAAAATAAATCGGTGTGTGTGTAAAGATTAAAGAAAAAACTCGTTAGAGAAATGAAAAAAATTGAAAAGAGTAACAAGAAAAGAAAAAGTAAGGAAAGAAGAAGAAGAAGAAGAAGAAGAAGAAGAAATGAATGAAAGCGCTAAAACAGAGAAACGATCATCTGGCTCTTCTCGAAGCCATAGCAATTACTCTGTTTAGCCCAGTGCAGACATGGAAGACAATTCTCTACAGTGTCTATTTGGGGAATCTAGAGGCAATTTGGAGAGTTGAGGGTTTTTTTTCACCCCTTCTCTAAGTTTTTATTTATTAATACTACTTCAATTGTTCTTAAATTTTATTATTCTAATCGATTTCAGTCGTTGCTATTGAAGAGCCACCGGACGAAAGGATTTTTTTATGTTTTATAGTTTTAATCGATCTAATAAAATAATTCCCCTTATTAAATTAATAATACAATTCCGAAACTGAAGCTCAACTTCATAAAAACTCATTTGCAACTGAAATCAAAGTACCATCGAAGGTGGGGTTTAACCGTATGCCCAAGGAGACCTCAACAGACACACATGTCTTATATGTGCAATATGAAGGCTCTATCGTTGGTGAAAATGCATAGCCTAATGTTTTATTGCTAAAAGCTTGCATTATCTAACAGTGTGTGTCATATCTATTTGGTTTAGTTTAGTTTACTAAATTGCATATCAACTCCTTATTGGTTATTTAATATGGAAATTTGATTCCTTTATGAATGTTTGATTGTAATCATAACCATATTTTAATGTTCCATTAAAATTAATTTTTTAAATAGCACTTTTTTATTTGTCTATTATCATTTGTTTTCACACTTTTTTATGATATCAAATAACTCTATCCAGTATCAATTTATACACAATTACATAGTTTCAAGTAACTATACCTATGTATCTTCATTTTTTTTTTTTACTCTTTTGAAAGTTTTCCACACCAGCATTGGCAGATATCTCACAGGAGTTTGAGTGACAACAGGTTTCCTCAAGTCTCCAAGACTATTCTCAGTATTCTGGCCGATCTCAATAATGCTGTAGCCTGGATGGTCTCTATTTGGCCTCTGATTTCTAAGTCTTCTAGTCCCTTTACCAATTGCTTGAGGATTGTTCCAAGTGTACCAATTACAATTGATATCACTGTCACATTCATGTTCCATAATTTTTTTTATTCCTCTTGCAAGGTCTAGGCCTTTATCTCTCTTTTCGCTTTCCTTTAATTTTACTCTGCACGACAAAGTTTATTGTTCGGCAGGTCCCCCACTTTTTTGTTGGCTATCACTAGGTCTGGTCGTCTGGTCGAGATTTGGTGATCTGTTTGTATTTAAAAATCTCAGAAACTTTGTGCTTCTCATTCTCCAGAACGGCTTCTGAGTTGTGCATTTACCACTTGTTCGTTTGGTCAAATTTAAATTTCTTGCACAATTCCCACTGGATAACCTTCCCCACCCAGTCATGTTTAGCCTTATACTCTTTTTGCGATAGTTTGTTACATTCGCTTATTATATGATTGATTGTTTTGACTTTATCACCACATAACCAATTTTTGCTATTTTGTTGAGTCTTATCTATTTTTGCGTTCAATCCTAAAAGTCTTCTCGTGTGAAATTTCACAATCAGAAATACACACACACACACACCTCATATATATATATATATATATATATATATATATATATATATTAGTAAAAAATGCTGGCTGTTTTACTTATTGGTAGCTGTTGATCTTACTTTTCTTTTCTTTTTCTTTTAAAATAAAATAATATGAAATAAAATAAAATATGTATTTGAAAATAAGTTGAAGCCGAGTAAACTAAAGGAGCAACTTCCGATCTCGTGACTACCAAGCCTTATTCGATGTTCCTGTGTGGATACAGAAAGAAAAGAGAAGTAATGACTCTTTGTTTTATCAACAATTCTCTACGTTGATAAAAACAAGGAGCGGTTATATATATATATATATATATGAATTAGTGACAAGACCCTCAGGCAAAATGAGTGTGCGCGTATATAAATATATATGTGTGTGTGTGTGTGTTTGAGTGTGTACACAGATATGTAATGAATTAACGTGATAAGACAAAAACAAAATCAATGTGTGTGCGTGTGTGTGTTATTTTTGTTGGTGGTGGTCAGATGATCACATTAGCGAGAAACTGACTGTCATCAAGAGCCGTTGACTCAATGTATACGCTATCCTAACATAGATAAACAATCTCTCTGTAAAGAATTCGATCGGAGACCTAAGTTCAAATCCAGGACAAAGATGTTTGTGTCTTATTTCGCACTAATGTACTTTTCCTGACTTACTATCGTTAACTAGTAGGGAAAATTGATAGGTTGCTTTTTCTTTAACTTTAAAAAAACAACCTATTACAGAGAAGGAAAACCCTGAATTAAAACTTTAAAATGTGTTGCATTCAGCCAATAGCAGTATAGTTATGTAAATGCTTTATCAACAGAAAGTGTTCGATATAGGAGATAGACGGTATGTAGGCAATCGGATTGAAATTAAAGATAAAATAAAACCGGATTTACATTTCCGATTCAAAAGTTTTGTAGAACAATATAATGAAAAGATATGTCTAAAAAGTTATAATCGAGCTCGAGGGAAAATAAAGATATGAAAATAAGGTTCCTCTAAGCTATTTTACCACTTCATCACGACTCAAATGATTCGAAACAATTACCACAATCTAAAATATCTTAAGATATTCCAAATTGAATTCAAAATTCACAACCTGTGATGTAACACCGATTCCATTTTATATTCCGTGGTTTTTCGTGTCCTCTCACGTTGTACTCGTAATTCTTCAGAATGTAGTATTGTCTGATTATCACTAGAGAGTGAAACTATTAGTTGCCTGTTGTGGATTTAATATGTGCTTTACGTTTTACGTTGTTAACTAACAAAGAAACAAATATATATACATACATTATATATATATATATATATATATATATATATATATATATATATATATATATATATAGCCTTTGAGATTTAAAAAAAAATTACTTGACTCGTTACTTATTTTGTTACTAAAAAAACGAATGAAAACTACAATCATTTTTACTTACAAACGTAACTTATCTCAAATGTTTCCATTGCTTTTTCCAGTCACTTGAAAATTTTGCTAATTTGTATTAGACTTATTGATCCAATTTTCCAACTATTCAAATTTAAACTGTTTTCTTTTTACGGCATTGTATGTATATTTGAGTATGCACAATTGTACAATTTTTTTTTCATGTGTATGTTTATTTATTGTAAGCCTGTTTGTAAATAAGAGGTAGTATGTCAGGAGATGCACGTTTGTGTTATGTCTCTAAGTGTGTGTGTGTGTGTGTAAAACTGGGTGTGTGAAGGAAGTCACAACACTTTACGGAAAGTTAACGGGAAACATTATTTGGGAGGTTAAAAATAATTTCATATGACTGTTTTAAAGTTAAAAGATTATAAAGCTTTAAGCCTAAGTCAACAGATGCAAACTAACGATATAGAAACAGAATAACGTATGTTCGTCGTTATTTGTAACATACAAAAACTACACAGAGAACATCACAACTAGGAATTAAAAAAAGAAAAAAGGATTTACTGACGACTTCTCAAACTAAAACACGAATCAATTCAGGTACAGTAATTGAGTTTCATTTTTTTTTTTGGGGGGGGGGTTCTAAAATCTTGCATTATACTCTCCGTGTATAGAAATGGATTGACTCTTATTAATATATGAACATTTGACCATAGAGACAAATTTGGCAGGTTGGTTGGTTGATTATACGACTTGGGTTATTTTATGCAGAAAATCAACATTTTTTGCATGCAATTATATGGTTTCAAGTAACTAATAATCATTTGTAAATAATTATATCTTTGAGTAATTCTTCTTTACATAAATAATTTGTTAACGGTTATATGGTTTCAAGTAAATCTGTATAATGCTAATAATTTTCAGATGGATCTATTTAATCCATAGATAGAACTTTAACAGTTGCAACGACTTCAGGTCAGTGTAGAACTGCCTAACCACTGGATTCAGTTTACTTTCATACAAGACAACCCCTTGGAAGTAGCTCTACAAGAGATGCAATTAGTGTATTCTTGGTACATCGTGATGGTTGAATTTACTTTAAGGTAATAATGGTTTACTCGATTAGCTTACTAACCATTACACAACACCGTGGCCCCCAGCATAATATATACTAAATCTAACTTAACACAAAAAAATCTGCCTTAACACAAGGCAACAAATATTTGACACTCAAAGAAAACTGAAATTAATTCCTAGTCCTAATGCTTTGATATACTAGCTTATCAACCATTACTCAAATTTAAGGACCCTTGGCTTTGTCTGGCAAAAGTAGTAAATGTTTTCTTGCGCGCAGTTCAGATTTAATATAACTACATAAGATATGGATTATAATGCTACATATTTCATATCTTACTCTGTTTCAGGGTATCAGGTTCCTTGTATTTTTCATTTGTTTCGTCTTCATTCTGGAACTGATACGTCTACGATCAGGCAAGCCTTCTACCCATCTCTCTCTCTCACACACACACACTACGAGTTTGGACATTCTCGATTAAATTGGGTAGTCAGTCTAGATTTAAAAGTTCGGATATATTTACTTTTTTTTTTTTTTTTAGCTCAGCGTCTGTTTTATGCGGATTAGCATTTTTCATCATCAAACTGAAATCGTTTTGGTCATTTTCACTTTATGACTGTTCCCTACACAATCCAGCCTGTCTTTCTTTCAAAATTAATACGATGAATGCTCCAAAATTGATGACTCCAATATATTTCAACGGAAATTACAACAGATACAAAGAAGACAATAAAAGCATTAGATAAAGTTTAAAAAATAAATGAATAAATAAACTACTTTTTCATGTTGTCTTTTATCATCTATGTATTTTCACCAGCAATAAAGGAGAATTAACATTATAAAAGGATCGCTGTAAAAGTATTACTTTATATTTTAATATTTTGTTCCACAACATCAGATATGAGATAAGATTTGCTTAGTTTAGCTCTGTCATGATCTTAATGGAAGGAGTTTAGGAAACTACTTCATCCAGCAGAGAATTGACAATATCTGATGATGATGATGATGCCCAATGAATTAAAAAGAAAAACAATATAATCGCAGACAAAAGGTAGAGAACCACTCCTACTGTGATTTTTGAATTTGTAGTGAAAAAATCATCAGTATAAAGTTGTTTCGACATATTCGACGTTTTGTCAATTCATCTGTGATGGAATAATAATTAGTACTTTGTTTTTTACCAAAAGCTGACGTTCATTTCCTATTTTTTCAAGTCTTATATTTTGAGATGCCATGGCAAAAACAAGTTCTTCGAAAAGTTTTCGAACTTTTTAATACCGTAAATACTTAAAGGTGGGTGTATGGGGGTCGGTTGACAAGTTTATAAACTCACCAGTGAAATATGACCAAATGAGTTTTATTTTTCAGCCCAGACCCCTAGTGGTCCATACTCTACTTCCATCGGTATTGCAGTACTTGGATCCTGTTGGTTACAAGTTATGAACAGCAGATATGAGGGGAAACCCTAGGAGAGAAACTGAATCTCTGGTAATAAGTACACAAAACAATTCCTTAAGAACCAACTATGTTAAAGCACAAATAGATAAGACGCAACAAAATAATAAATATTGGTTATGTGGTGATAGAGACAAAACGATCTATCACCTAATAAGCGAAAGCAGCAAACGAGCGCAAAAAGTATCTGACGTGACACGATAAGAACAATATTTTAACGGTATCATCATTTCATGTGTATAATTATTTTCTTTTACTTTTCTTCTTTTATAATAAATGTTTTAATCTTTGTACTGAAAAAAGTTAAAATGAAAATTATATTGTATATTTATCATACACTTACCTGAAAGATAAATTTCAAAACTGAATTAGCCAAACGATAAAATGCAGGTGTGAATTTTTAAAAATCCGGAGTATTTATTTTATTTAAATTTTTTGTTTTTTTTGTTTCTAGAAACATTTTTAAGTTTGAAAATGTTTCATCGTTACAGCAAATCCTTTATTTTTCGAATTATGATAAAGTCTGTCAATAAAAAATAGCTTTACATCGATTAAAGACAACCTTTGGCGGCCTTTAAGCAAGTTATAAATGTAGTTATTAATGTTTTCTCAAATTAACTCATATACAACGTTACATCTATGAGGCAATTAGTACGGATCAAATCGCAACAGTAGTAATGGTCAGCTAAGCTAGTTTGATATTTTACTTAGTGTAGCTAAGTCTGGTTCAAGGACACAGAGTTGGGACATTCAACGAGAATCAACATCCCTGCTTTAATGAATTATTCTATGAAAAGAACAGTAGTTACAGGATCTTATGTATTTTCAATGTGTGATTCTGCAAAAAATGTCCCATGGAATTTCCGAGGTTTATATTAATTGCTATAAGTGCAGCTTAATTTATATCTGCACAAGGCGTTTAAATGAGGATTGAAAAGAAGAACAATTTATCATTGCTACTATTTCGATATTTTTATTCATTTATTTATTTTTATTAATTTATTTATTATTTTTTGCTTTATTTCTCTTTTCTTTCATTCTTTCTTTTCTTTCCCCTCTGTTTCTCTGATTACAGCTAAGTTGGCTTCGTAAAATCCTCATCGTGGAAAAGCACAATAAGAAGGGATAGCCATTTACTACAACCAAGATGTTTTTCATAAGAAATATCTGACTTGGATTGTTTGAAAAAATTCTTTGCGCATTTGATTTACATTAAAATACCTAGAGGCATTTACCGTACGACAATGTTTAGCGGTAAGCTCAGCAGATCATTCATTAGGGTAAATAGTCGCTATTTATACAGGTTCATCTTGAAGACTATTATAATTTCTGTTTATATTATTTATACATCTCACTTCCGTTGTTATATTCACAACGTTTCGGCCGCAGTACACTCCGGTCTTCTAGTATTTTTTGTTTGTAGTTATTAACCATAAGGGAATTTTGTGCTAAACATTTATTCAGTTTACGAAGGTAGACGGTTCTCATTCTGCTATTCATGCTTTGGAATATCTCGTCCTATCAGTTAATTTTCTTCGGTAAGCTTTTAATTCCAATTTTCAATATCTGAACCCTTTACAAGCAAAATCATTAATTGATGGATTGATTTTAAACAGCATATTACCCTAATGAATGATTTTAAACAGCATATTACCCTAATGAATGATCTAGAGTTCATTGTATGTTTCTATTGTGACGCGGCATAAAAATATTTATCCCAGAACGGGAGTTTATTTTTCGCACGTGTGAAGTCGGGGCAGTCTGGCACTTGATCCCTCGCAGAATAAGTCCTAGTTAAGAGTCCTTTCTCGGGCATGTGGGAACTGGCAGATAATGTGGAGGTTAATTTGGGCTAAACAGACCGCCGCTGGCAAGGGGTTTCCCTTTTTTACGTTACACACACCCCCACCAGGCCACTACCTCTTCATACCCCTAGGATAATGGAAGATATGGGCCTCTAGGTTTAGATAATAATATTATTTATCTTTAGATAATAATATTATTTATCGAAGTCGACAATTCCAATTTCCCGTGTAACATTTTTAAAGGCGAATAGGACATTTAGCGAGAATAAATTGAAGCGAATGAAGCTGAAAAGGAACAAGCAAAAAAAAAAACAAAAAAACCCCAACTTGATAGGCAGACAACGCAATGAATAAATTTTGACTCGAGGAGAGATATAAAATATAATAAGATTTTTAATACATGCGGACACACATATTTAACGTGTCGGCTATATTATCAGCGGATAATATCAAAATACAAATGTCTTTCTTCCTTATTCTTTTCTTTCTTCCTTCTTTAAATTGAGAGAGAGAGAGTATGTTATTGCAATACTTAGGAAGGGTGGAGGGAGAAAACAGTCATAAGGTTTACTTAGCTTTTTGACGGGTTCCTTCTGAGAGTATTTTCTCTTTTACGGGCTAGCAGGATTTTATACAGCTTGGCTTGAAGGCATCTATTATCTTCTTGTCCAAGATTTCTTTCGCTTTCCCCCGGAATTTCGGCGACAGTTTCAATATATCAGGTCACTCCAACTGTTGTCCTGAAACCCGGCTCTACTTCTTCGCCCGGAGCTTGGCATGAGATTCGCCCATCCGTTCACGGCAACCTCCGTCCTCAAAACTGATTTCCTTATTCCTATTTCCGCTGACGAAAAGGGTGCTACTTCCGCTTTAGGGTTCTGGCCAATCATTTAACCTCTTCTTCCTTCACCCTATCAGGCGATTCATTCGGACTACTATATCTATCCAGTATATCCCCTTCTTTATCCATCCGGTCACAGAGTGCAAGCATCTGTTGGCTTTCATTCTGACCTGGATTTGTTACTTCGGCCGCGAGGAATTGACCTACATTCTTTATTCCTCTTTTAACGGTCAGTCTTTGGCGGCCTGTTAATTCAAACACGAAGGAGTAGGGGAAATTTCTTATTTCTTTCCTCTCAGTGGTAGACCACGTGACACTATTTACATTTTTTGTGTAGTTGTTTCCTAAGATTTTTTGCACATAATCCCATCGAATACGAATAATTTTTAAACTACTTGGCTCATAGATGGGACGCTAAGAAACACTACCACTCCGGGTTAAAGTAGAGTTGGGAGCAATGAAGATATGAGAACTGGAGCCATATCCATCAGATGTAGTTTAGTGTCATAGACAGGACACCAAGAAAAATGAGGCCATGCATGTAATGTAAATAATAGCAAGTTTTTTCTCAGAAATTCAGACAGGTATACGTGATTTTTCTATTGCCTTTATATAAAAATTGGATTTTTCATCCACCTTTCCACGCCAAATAATTCCCCCAGCTGGGAATCATCGCAATGACAATTTAAAGAAAGTATCAATAAAATCATATTGACAGTAACTTTTATAGTTTGTTTTTTTTCAGGATTATAACAAGATTTACATAATTTTTATGTATATTTTTGTCAAGAATAAAGCTACATGAATATATAAGTGTTTACTTATTTTTGGTTACAAATATTCTATGTTGTAGAGTTTGGTAATGAATAATACCTAATGATATCCATTTTGATTGTATAGTGAAAAATGCAAATAATAGAATATTCGTATATTTTATTAAGAAGAAAATCAACTTGCTTTAAAACATTGTTTGGGGTGTACTTATTTATAACGATACTGTACACATTAAATTATGAAATGATAAAAAAATTTCAATTATTATACCACAATGGATCTTAGGGTAGTAAGATAATATTATGCGGGTCTTGAAAAAGAAAGAGGTAAAATATCACAAGAAGTAGATGTGAATTAATATATGTGAATAATTTCGTCAACGAGAGAAAATCTATGAAATGAAAATTTGAAAATCAGGGTTCCATAAAACCATAAACATTCATTTAATTAGCTTATACACAGAGATGTTGTAATTTTATCTTTGATTACAGGATTTCAATACCGTTGAATTTTATAATAAATAATACCTAATAACCGTTTTGATAGTATAATATTACACAAGAAATTATAAAACTCTGGTGTCTGTAGTTTAGAAGAAAATTAGCGTTTTATAAGAATTGTTAGGGGAAGTAATTATTTATGGGTTATACTTTAACTTGGTTGAAGGCTTAAAACTAACCAAAACTTAGCAAATAGTCTTTACGTTGAAGTCATTTATAGAGCTGTCTTTGGCAGCTATGTCGGATCACTACAGCATCAGTATCTAATAAGTTTCACTAAGTACAGTACAAAATTAAATCAGGGAAAATTGAGACAGGAAGATTGTGTTGTATTAATCGTCCCCTGAGATGCATCCTCCTATCTGGTTACTGGGAAGTAGGGAGAATATTTAGTCGGGTCCCCACTCATTAAGGAACAATATACCAATTTTATGTTTTATATCCGTGAAGACTAATACTGAATAAACTTTTGAAATCGAAAACAATTTCAGTGGGAAAACAGGCGACAAAAAACAGAGAATATCACAATCTGGAGACCACTTTCTTTGGTTATGGACATTTTATCTCAATGTTTTGGTTGCTGTACTCCCAAGCCTTTCTCATTTGTCTGTTATATTTGATTACAAAAACGAATCCTTCATTTGATCCTCTTGAGTGTGCTATGCAAATCTATTCTCATTTTATGCTAGTAAGGTCTTGCGTCCTTCCTCTTCGTAGAGGATATCAAACTGAACTCTTAAGTCATCGCGTCCTCGTTCCTCTGCTTGTTACATGTCCAGATTATGACACTAAATGGGATCTGATGGTGAAGCTCTAATTCTGAAAATCTGGGGAGTGTGGCGTACCACATCATTGCAATTACTGCTAGATCCATTCTGGCTCGGAGTGGTAGTGTCTGTTATGGTTCCATCTCAGGGTTAAATAGACCCGTTTAAAAATCATCGATATTAGGTTCGCCCTGTCAGCTGGGGCTGTAGAATACGCTGACTGCACCTCTGCAGAGGGGTACCCCCCCAACGAGGCTACCTGTTGGCCGTGGGTGGCGACCCGTGATGCTTAAGGACGGGATCCTGGTGGTTGAGCAGTACTTGGCCTGAAAATCGAGTGGTCAAGTCTCTTGCAACACACCACTTTGGCCCTTACTGGGCTTGACGGGCGGTCGGAGAGGCCCGACCGATCAACCGGCTGGTCATGACAGTACTCTTAGATTTTTTTTTTTTTTTAAATCTAAATGAGGATGATGGCTGTAGGGTCAATCATGCTGTGAAAAGACTTGTAGTCCTTTCTGTCCCTGGGGAAGTAGTTATCTTGGGAACGAAAACCCAGGGACAAAAAATTAATTCGTCTATCACCAGCATGAGTATACTGAACATGTAGCCCTGGTGTTGCTAGGCGAATGGGTTCCCCCCTAGGCACATCCCCATATGGGGCTCCGAGGTGGGTGGGGAGCATGTTCAATGAAACTCATCCAACACTTTTATGGCTTCTGTTAAAACAAAAACCCAAGCAAAAAGACCCCATATTGAATGTGATTCAGACAATGATGAGCCATATCCAAGGTTCATCATTCTAGAATCAAAAGAAAAACTACCGCTAACAAAAATATCCCCCTTCATCATAGAAAAAAGTATTTCAGCTCTAATATCACCCAAAACCGTAAAAAAGATGAAAAATGGAACCATCCTTATAGAGGTGACAGAAAAATAAACAAGCTGAAATAATATTAAAGCAAAAAAAAATCCACAACATAGACATAAAAGCTTACCCCCATGAGAGATTAAACACCTCTAAAGGGGTGATAAGAAATGGAGAGCTATCATTATGCCCAATAATGGAAATTAAAAATGAACTAAAAAAACAAAATGTAATAGACGTCAAAAGGATAACAATCAAAAAACAAAATGAAATAATTGAAACCAATACCTACATTCTAACCTTCAATAACCCAAAAACCCCTTTAGAAATAGAAATAGGCTATACAGTGGTTAAAGTTGAGACATATATCCCAAATCCCAGAAGATGTCATAACTGCCAGAAATATGGACACTTGAAGCAGCACTGCACAAGAAAACAAGTGTGTTTTAAATGTGGAGAGCAGGAACCAAACCACATAGAGGAATCCTGCAAAAACAGCCTAAACTGTAACAATTGCAAAGGGAATCATAGAGCGGACTCAAAGTACTGCAAAATCTGGGAAAGGGAAAAGGAAATTATCAAAATGAAAATCACCAAAAACATTACCTTCCCTGAAGCAAGAAGACTCATAGAAAATCCCTTTAACAAATTAACTTTCTCTCAGGTAACCAGGACTCCCTCAAACCAAGTAGAAAACGAAGCAAAAACACAAATAAAAACAATAAAAATAGAAGAATTAACAAATTTAATAAATGACCTACATGAACTAATCAAAACCCTTAAAACTATTATACCCAATGTACAACTAACTCCAACTGACAAATCAAAAAACATCCCTTCAACCTCTAGCCAAAAAAATGAAACGCTAACGATCAAAAACAGAAACCGATCAACCTCAAGAACCAGAGAAAAAGGAGAAAAAACAAAAACCTACTCAACACACACCTACAAAAACCAAAAATAAATCCAGAAACATAGAAAGTATGGAAACCGAAATGGACTCGATACCTAAAATTGAAAATACGAAAATTAAATAATATACCCCAAACCCAAGACACACACTGCATAAATAGTTATGGCCAAATACCAAAATACCCACAAGATAATCCAATGGAACTGTCGTGGCTACAAGGCAAATTACAACGAACTCCAGCTGTTAATAACTGAACAAAATCCTACCATTATATGTCTCCAAGAAACATTCAAAAAAAGCAATGATAAAACAAACATGAAAAATTATGAGCAATACGACTACATACATGACACTGGACTAAGAGCTTCGGGTGGTGTATCAATCCTAATAAGGAAAAACATCCCCCAAAGCAAAAATCAACATCAGCACCCCCCTACAAGCAGTAGCAATTTCAGCAACTTTACTCAAAACCACCGCCATCTGCTCTATATACATTCCACCTCAAGACCCTATAAACGAAGAACAGCTAAATAACTTAATAAATCAACTCCCTAAACCATATATATTGATGGGAGATTGCAATAGCCACAACATTTTGTGGGGAAGCAGGACAACGAACAAAAAAGATCAGACCCTTGAAAAAAATCATTAATAACAACAACCTATGTCTCCACAATCGGAAAGCTCAAACCACCTAAGCTCATCCTCGGGTACATTCTCTGCTATTGATCTAACACTCAGCGATCCAGCCACCATTATAGAATATAACTGGAGGGTACATGAAGATTCCTGCGGCAGTGACCACTTTCCAATCATAATAGAAAATACTAAACCAGGAAAATCAGACCCACAAACAGTCTCAAAAACCCCACGATGGAACTTCAAAAAAGCAAACAGGCAAGCCTACAAAAACTATGCCTTGACACCCTAATCCCAGAAACAAATACAAACCAAGAAGAACCTATAATACATTTCACAAACACCCTAATTAATATAGCAAACAAAACCATACCTAAAACTACAACATCCCCAAAATATAACAATCCCTGGTTTACGGAGGAGTGCAAAACTATGATCAGAGAACACCAAAGAATCCTCAGGAAATTTAAAACCAACCCTTCATCAGAAAATCTAGACAAATATAGACAACAAAGAGCTAAAACTTGACGCCCAATTAAAGAAGCTGAAAGGTCCTCCTGGAGAAAATTCACTGCAAAAATAAACTCAAATACTAATCCAAAACAATTTGGAACTTTGTAAAGAAAATATCAAATAAAACTGTCCACACTCCTATAAATCATCTCTCCCTAGGAAGCACAAAAGCTTTGAGTGAAAAACGAATAGCTAATCTGATGGCAGAAAACTTTGCCCAAGCATCATCTACCAAAAAATATTCCAACAAATTCAACTCCATCAGAATCAAAGAAGAAAAGAACAAAATAAAGTTCACCTCTGAATGCTACAACCAACTCTTCACCCTAGATGAACTCCAAAATTCATTATCCAAATCCAATAACTCAGCTGCTGGTCTAGATGAAATCCACTACACATTTCTTAAAGAATTACCTTCAATTTCCCAGAAATATCTCCTAAACATATATAACAATATCTGGATCTCAGGCAATATCCCTGCTTTATGGAAGCAAGCTACAATCATCCCCATCCTCAAAAAAACAAAAAGACCCAACAAATCCCACCAGCTATAGGCCCATAGCCCTAACTAGTTGTGCATGACAACCATAGAAAGGAAAATACAACAATGCATAAATAAAATCCAAAAATGGACCACAGAAAATGGATTTACAATTTCAAATAATAAAACAAAATGTGTACACTTCTGTCAAATCCACAAGATGCACAACCACCCTAAACTTACATTAAATAACACTGAAATACCCATAACAGATGAACATAAATTCCTTGGCATTATTTTTGACTCTAAATTATCATTTATCCCACATATAACAAAAGCTAAGAATAAAATGCAATCCAACCATGCAACTATTGAGAGCCATAGCCCACACAGACTGGGGTGCTGACAGAAAGACCCTCATTAAGCTATATAGATCTCTAATAAGATCCAAACTTGACTATGGCTGCTTCATATACGATGCAGCCAGAAAATCCTACTTACAACGACTGGAAACAATACACCACCAAGGACTTCGCCTCACTTTAGGGGCCTTTAATACTTCCCCAAAGGAAAGTCTATACATAGAAGCAAACGAACCCCCTCTCTATTTAAGACAAAAATTAGCACTACAGTACTACATCAAACTCATCTCCTGTCCACAAAATCCTGCTTATGACTACACCAGCAAAACGAAATATGAAAACCTGTATCAAAATACCCCCCCCAAAAAAATCAGACCTTTTAGCTTAAGAATAAGTGACCTCCTCAACGAAATCAAAATCAACACTAAAATAGTACACCATACCATACTCTCCAAAACGGCACCATGGACCATAAGGCAACCAACTATAAACTTAGAACTGGCTAAGTTACCCAAAACAGAAACACACCCCATCACTTATCAAGAGAAACTCATAAAAATACAAAATAAGTTCCCAGATCACTATCACATCTATACAGACGGATCCAAACAAGGAAAAAAAAGTAGATTGTGCTGCTATTTCTCAAAAAAAAACAAAAAAAAACAAACAAACCCTAAAACGCCTACCTAATGAAGCTTCAATTTACAGTGCAGAAACCACAGCCATTGATCTAGCTATGAATATCATAGCAAATCATAAAGCTTCCAAATTTATCATATACACAGACTCCAAATCAGTCCTACTAGCACTACAGCACAGAGATACATCATCCCCCTTGATTACAAAGCTCCTAAACAAACTAAATACCCTCTCTAAAAATAACATCATATTCACCTGGATACCAAGTCACATTGGCATCCAAGGAAATGAAAAAGCAAACAAAGCTGCAAAAAAAGCTCTTCAAATTGATATGTGCAAAGCAAAAATCCCATATACAGATCTAAAACCAACCATAAAGAAATTTATATCAGACAAATGGCAGAAATCATGGGACAATCAGACCCAAAACAAACTCCATGAAATACAAGAAGCTATCGGAGAGTGGCCAACAGGCTACAGAAGTTTCAGAAGAGAAGAAATAATACTTGCTAGATTGCGTATTGGGCACACCCACATTACTTATTCACACCTGTTAAATGGGGAGGATGCCCCAGTGTGCCCATCAAGCAAAGTACAACTCACAACCAAACATATCCTTGTAAATTGTAACAACCTTAAATATATCCGTACTAAGTACTATCAAGCAAGAAACCTGAGGGACATCTTTAAGAATACAAACCCTGAAAACATTTTTAATTTTCTAAAAAAAAAAAGCAACTTTTTCAGCAAGATATAACCAAACATCTCTATAGAACCGCTATTTTAATGACTGAAATTCAAAATAACCTTTTTGGCATTAAATGACCCACAGGAGTTGATATGCCGTTAAACAAAACTCAAACTCGATATTAGGTACGAATACTTGATATTAACAGTGCTAAAACATTGAAGAAACAATGCACGCGATTCCCTAATTTTTAGACATAAAATAAGCCAAGACGGGTTGACATGCTGCTAAAATCAACTAATCAATCAGCTTGTTACGCCCGTTATTTGTTCGATATATCTGTAATTGATCAAAAGCTACTGAGCTACGCTTCTACAATGCCAAGGTATATTTCTTTGCTATCTGACCCAGACATTGATTTTACAACTAATGAATTACGTAAACATTAAAATCTCCTATCTGCTAAAAATTTCTCTTTTGCGATCATATCGAAATTAAATAAGGCATTTTTTTCTTTTTTACTGTATAAAAATTCGTATGAGCTATTCTATAAAAGCCTAATATTAAACCTGATAAAACGATTTTTTAAAAAACACATAAAAAGTATTATTAAATTGGATATATCATCTTTTCAAAAATCGTCACCTTTTTACAACAATAAAAAAAACAGACGATTTACATGCTCAATTTGCACACAATCATTTTGTGTTTGCTTTTAAAGATATTTTTATCAGTTGTAATTACTAATTAGGTAATTATTATCTGTTTTTTGGCTGATTTTTCTGTTTAATGGCATATCAACCTTTTGTTTTTCTGGGTTGCTTTCAAAATGTTCGTTGTTCAACTTACTTTTGGGTATAATTCTATTTTCTTCTCATTTTTCTTTTATCCCCGACCGTTTTTATATGGTTTGGTATAGAATGACGAGATCATTTCGAGAGAGAGAAAAAAAAAGATGAAACCTGAACGAGTCAAAAATTACTTGGTCGAGTCAAAAGTTTTACAATATTTTCGTAATGTGAGGTACCATTCGGAAGCTCCAGATGCTTTTACCGAATTCGTAAAGGTAACGACTCACTCTGGACTGTGAGATGCCGGGTTTGCTTCTGTGGCTTGGAGTGCGATCTCAGCATTTATACTTTTAGGTCGACTTCACCTTGCCTAATCGTCTAGATACTTACAACCCAAGCGAAATTTTTTCAAATATCTGGTTACCGTGCTGTGATCAATTATGATTTCACCTTTCGCACCCACAAATGTTTTTGGTTGCTTCCACAACTTTATGTTCCAGTTCGACCTCGAAAAGCCTAAGTCCCCGAATTAGACAACACATCACGTTCATATATGCGTCTTTCAAATCACATACGGATGGAAGCTATATACGACATGATTGACTAAATTTGAATTGAGCCTGTTCAAGACGGGATGAGTTAGTGCCCATTCTCGATACTTTTAGATCAGCAGTCTTTATATTCTTTTAGCAGCATTTTTGCTTTATTTTTGTAAAACACAGTATTGTACAACTATATAACCCACCATACTAACAAGACTAAGCTCTATTAAACTTGTCTTACTTATAATTTAAAGGACATTGACAAAAATACAACAACGAAGCTTTGCTCTACATAAATAAACTTGACCAATAAAAGATGATCATGTTTATAATAAGAAGAAAAATGTTTTGTTTGAAAAAAAAAAATCACTGAAAGGCGTCGTTTAAGTTATTGTTGATATTTTAATGTCTGAATATATCTAATTATATCTAAAGATGCAATATTAAGAGTCTTGTAAACCAAATAATTAGTTTTGTTTTAACACTAAAATGCAAATTGATTGGTCAGAAGTGAAGAGAAAGATATCCGGTCCGTGATAAATGTGAGATTATTTGGAGGTAAAGAAAAAGAAAATAAAATGGTTTATAAATAAAAAAATAAAAAAAAGATTCAATCAATTTTCTTATCGTAGATAGCAATCTTAAAAAGGAAAATAAGGTCGAATAAAGGTTAGAAGGATTGTGTTGCGCCTAACTTTAAAATTGCCTTAGAACTTTTGCCTTTTGATAAGTCCAGACACCAATCTCAGTTGTAGGTTCAAATGTACACATTTCTCCCTAGCCAAGCTGGCTCAGAATTTGCTTTTTATTCTTTTATAGTGAACACCCTATCCGCTATAACATTCACCCACAATTAAAACCGATTCATTATCGTCGTAGAAAATGGACACTGCGACACAAGTTCAAATCTTGGACGAGGCATAATGGATTTCACATAGCATTAACTCGATTCATATATTGGGAAAGGTATGAATCCATTTACTCTCTCTTCAGTGATGGGAAGATACTGGTTGGTTGGTTGGGTTTTATGGCATATCAACTTTGTAGGTTATATAACGCCAAATCCATTTTTATGTAAATAATCAGTTCTATCTAAAGCAATTCAGTTTAGCATGAGTACACAGTTTAATTGTCAAAAACATTTCTATTTCAAACTATTCAGTTTATTCAAGCAGTTATACATAACAATTCAATTTAGTGTAAGTACTGTTTCAATGTCAAAAACAGTTCAATTTCAAACAATTCAGTTTAGCATTAGCACGCAGTTTAAATTGTGCTTTGGTTTGGTTTTATTGCATATCAACCTTTGTAGGTTATTTAACGCCAAATCCATTTTTATGTAAATAATCAGTTCTATTTAAAACAATTCGGTTTAGCATGAGTACACAGTTTAATTATCAAAAACATTTTTATTTCAAACTATTCAGTTATATATAACAATTCAGTTTAGGGTAAGTACAGTTTCAGTATCAAAAATAGTTCAATTTAAAACAATTCAGTTTAGCAAAAGCACGCAGCTTAAATGTAAGTACAGTTTAATTGTAAAAAACATTTCTATTTCGAGCTATTCAGCTTAGTCAAGCAATTCTACTTCAGCTAATTCAGTTTTGTAAAAGTACAGATTTTGTTTACACACAGTTATATGCCAGAACAATTCTATGTTAAACAATTTAGTTTAGTGTAAATACAGTTTCAATGTAAAAAATAGTTGCTGTTATATATAACAATTCAGTTAAGTGTAAATCCAGTTTTAATGTCGAAAAAACAGTTCTATTTCAAACAATTTCAAACAATTCAGTTAAGCACAAGCACGCAGTTCATATGTAAGTACGGTTTAATTGTCAAAAACATTTCTATTTCAAGCTATTCAGTTTACTCAAACAATTCAGTTTAGCATAAGTATGCCGTTAGTTCTATTTAACCTATAGATAGGGCCTTATCAGGTGCTACCAGTCCGGGCCAGAGTGGACCTTGGAGCAATGGCAATAAGTACACAGTTTGAACGCAAAAACAGTTCTATTCTGAGCAATTCAGTTCAGCATTAGTAAGCAGTTCCAATGTCAAAACAGTTCTATTCAAACAATTCAGTTTAGCATAAATACGCAGTTTAAATGCAAAAATCATTATAGTGAAAGAAGCACGGTTTAGTTCTATTTAACCCATAGATAGGACCCTTATCAGGTGCTACCACTCCGGGCCAGAGTGGACCTTGGAGCGATGGCAATAAAGGGGTACTCCACATTCCCCAAAGTCCCAGCATTGCTGGAACCTCACCATCAGATTGTTTAGTGTTATATCCAGGACACTCGTTGGGGGGTTCTTACCCCTCTACAGAGAAGCAGTCGGTGTATTCTACAGCCCCAGATGACTGGGCAGTTTAATTGTGAAAAACATTTATATTTCTAGCTATACAGTTTAGTCAAGCAGAGCTAATTCAGTTTAGTATAAGTACAGATTTTGTTTACACACAGTTAAATGTCAAAACAGTTCTATGTTAAACAATCCAGTTTATTGTAAACACAGTTTCAATGTCAAAAAACAGTTCTATTTCAAAGAATTCAGTTTAGCATAAGCACGCAGTTTAAATGTAAGTACGGTTTAATTGTCAAAAACACTTCTATTTCAAGCTATTCAGTTTAATCAAACAATTCAGTTAAGCATAAGTACGCCGTTAGTTCTATTTAACCCATAGATAGGGCCTTATCAGGTACTACCAGTCCGGGCCAGAGTGGACCTGGGAGCAATGGCAATGAAGGCGTGCTCCATATTCCCCAAGGCCCCAGTATCATTGGGACCACACTATCAGACTTTTAGTGTAATATCCAGGACACTCATTGGGGGGTTACCCCTCTGCAGAGGTGCAGTAGGTGTATTCTACCGCCCCAACCGACTGGGCAAGGGTAAATACTAGGGCAGACTGGGTTCTTCAGCCTTGGTGAGGCAACCAGTCTATGAGAAGGAAAACTTTGAAGTGAAACCTGTTAAAACTGCTTAAAATAGACCTTGTGTCACATCCTGCCCGTTTGGAGGGGGTTGATAAACATCTACACAAACGTGTCCATATTGATAAAAAATGAACATATTGAGTTATTAACAAGCAGTATAAGAAAGGAATACAAAAATGATAAAAGTCTTACTTGGTGTAATTGGCCAGGAGAGAAGACTACTTTTCCACAGTCCAAACGTCGGACAAAAGAGAACTTCTTCACTATTCAATGAACTGAGACAAAAGAGACCGAGATGGATTCTCAGATTCACATACGAGAACCTCCACGAAGTCACCTCCCGAACATACCCATTTTTCAAGGGAGACAATACAATGATTTACTTAATGATTCCAATGTAAAAGAAATGGTTATGGCAATTCAAATATGCCAAAAAGAAATCAAAATGTTTCCTTTAAATGAAAAGATGAAAGTTCTAGATTCAAAAAATATTTTTTTAAATTTTAGGCAATAAGAAATCCTCTATTCGCCGCATAACTTTTATTCTATTGATCTATTTTATCTATTAATTAATACTTTTTTTTTTATTGTGCCTAATTAATAAATTAAAATTTGATATAATATATGTGGAAAAATATTTCAAACGCCACAGATCTTGTGATATACTCCTGAAGAATAAAGAGAGACAACTGTTGAGGCATGTACGGCATCTGTCCTGGTGCAGACATTTGCAATCTTTACCTGTAAACCAATGACAAT
The DNA here is from genome assembly GCA_963585895.1 of Sepioteuthis lessoniana. Classification (NCBI taxonomy): domain Eukaryota; kingdom Metazoa; phylum Mollusca; class Cephalopoda; order Myopsida; family Loliginidae; genus Sepioteuthis; species Sepioteuthis lessoniana. The sequence continues at coordinate 56,061,604 of OY757922.1, forward strand.
CGGTTCTTTCTTTACTGAAGGTGTTATGATGTACAAGGTTAGCACTAGTCAGTCGCTAATCCAGCTCCCTGTTATTCTCAGTCAGAGACTTATATCGGCTCTCTTACACTCATGCGAATTAGGCAGATTAACTTGCTAGTATCACTACATCTCCCTGAAACGTATGGGTCTTATGCCTCTGGTAGGTCTTGTACTTCTCATGTTTTCATTTTCGGGATTGCTTTGTTCTCCTCGTCTCTCTCCCGTATTTCTTTCTCTGAGAGATCTAGATCTGTCCCGCTCCGAGCTGTGATTAAGGTTGTCTTCTTGCATTATTTTATCTTCATCCAAATTTTCAGAGTCACTCTGGCCCACCTGATCATGCATTGATTGTCTTCTAACGTTTCATTTTGTAAAGGGTGTTCTAATTAATTAACGGAGGGAATCGTAGATATTTCTTCCTAATTTTGCTCTTCATATTCGCTCTGGGGCCTTATTTGATCTGCATGGGCTAAAATACTGTTCCCCTTTTCTCTATTATTATTTTTTTTTTTGCATGATAAATTCTGCCCGTTCTGGATTTGATTCTTTTTGTACCACACTTTTTCATTTGTGGAATCCAACATCGTTAGCGGAGTTCTAATTTGCCTTCCCATTAAAGCTGATGGACTTTCTGGTTTTCCGGCGTGTAGTATTGTGCGATAGCTTAAAAGTTGCCTTGTTGAAAAAAATTTTTTTTTCTTTTTGCTGAGAACATGCTTTCAGTGTCATTTTTAAAGGTCTGCACCATTCTTTCCGCCGACCCATTCAATTGAGGGTGATATTGCGGTGGCTTATATAGTTTACACTCTATTTTTTTTTCCAACCATAAATTAAGATCTCCATCACAAAAATCTAGTGCATTGTCGGATATCAGGGTTTTTGGTATGCCGTTTCTGGAAAATATGACCCTTTTGGTATAAGCGTTACCTCACTGCCGGTATCCATTTGCATATCCAAATCGCAGTGGTGTATTTTAACTTTTAGTATAATGTTTTTTTCTTCTGTTCAGTTTTTCTGCATTCTTGTTTTTTACTGAAAAGACTTCTATATTGGTTTTGTTTTCTTCTACTCTTTCAATTTTTTAAAAATTTGCATACTGCTTGAAAATACACTTTTTTTCTTTTAAAGCAATTTCTACAAGTCACCCTAAATGCTGGGCATTTTTTCCCTTATTTCATATTCACATCCACAATACGAACATTTTTATCTTTTTTTAACATGTAAGTATCGGCGAATATTTGTTCGCTGGGTTGACTTTTATCATATTTGTAGTTCTGTATTAATTCTTGTTGCTGTATAAAGTCAATGCAGGTATTTAAAGACATATTTCCTATTTATAGTTGTTCCATTATTTTATATCGATGTGATGCATTCATTGTACATACCTTCAATTAACTTTTAATTGAATTAAGTCCTCTTCAATCGTCTGTTTTTTTTTTTTTGTGTTTTTGTTTTTTGTTTTTTTTCAAACTCGCAATATCTACTCTCATTTCGTAGACAGTATAGATATTTAATTACACTGATTTACAAAGAAATTGAGGCAAGCACAAAAACACCCGTTTTTACCTAATTTGAGGGAAATCCGTTTTTATTTCAAATCGGAAATCCGTTTTTATTTTGAGGGAAATCCGTTTTTATTTCAAATCGGAAATCCGTTTTTACTCATCACCTCTAGTTTTTTTTAGATATGCATAGTGTGCATTTTGTGCATATACGGTACATAAAGGCGTATATGAATTCAGGGTTAATTCTAATATTGTGAGACTTCTGGCTTATTTTTTAGTTATTATGCATTAAATGTAAGTGATAGCATTACATTATATATATATATATATAGTTATATATCAAGACGGATTTTGACAGTTAGGGCAGCAGGTCTCAATCCACACTCTGGCAGTCATTGGAAGAGGTTGTCTTGCAGGCAGCGCAGGAGGTTGGTGTCCCTCAACCATGGTGTTACACATCTTTTGGGTTACTAAATATTAGTATTACATTTTCAAATGCACATTTAGTTTTCAACTTTGCTTTCAACTTTGCAGTCCCGATGGTTTGGAGAGAGCCGCGAAACCACGCAGATGATTGTTATTTTTGTTTAACTAATATAACTGGTTTCAAATATCCCAACCTTCGATCTGCTATGAGACCCGTTCCCCATTCAGATGATCTTCCTGTACCCACACCTCCAGTAAATAAGGATCTTCTTTCCTCATCAGATGAAGAAATGCCTTCAAGGGAGTATTCAGCCCAGTCGATATCTTTGGAAGATATTGAGTCTACATATTCAGGAACAAGTGGCAATGAGCCACACTGAATCACGCAAGAAGACCTGAATGATCTTGCTCGTGATTTGTATCTGTCAAAACAGCAGTCAGAGCTCTTGGCTTCTCGGCTTAAACAGTGGAACCTAGTCCAGGAAGATGTAAGGATCACCAGTTTCAGGAATCGGAACAAATAAGGTCATTGGTCTTCTTATGGGTATGCAAGCGGGCTTCACAAAGTACTGTTGTTTTCTCTGTCTTTGGGATAGTCGAGCTGTATCCCAGTATTACAAGCAGAAAGACTGGGGGTCTAGAAGCACTTTTTTTCCTGGCGAACACAGCCTCAAGGAGAATCCTCTGGTGGACATGAATAAGGTGCTTCTTCCTCCTCTTCACATCAATCTTGGTTTGATGAAGAATTTCGTGAAGGCGTTGCACAAAAATGGTGCTGCCTTCCAACACTTGTCTACTGTGTTCCCAGGTCTTAGTGCTGCTAAGCTCAAAGAGGGCATCTTTGTTGGACGTCAGATCCGAGAAGTGCAGAAGGATACTGATTTTGAGGAGCTTCTTAACTTAAATGAACTGAGAGCATGGGAAGCATTCAAGTCAGTCTGTAGTTGCTTCCTTGGTAACACACGCATACCAAATTACCAAGCCTGTATTGAGAAGTTGCTAAAGTCTAACGAGGATGTGGGATGCCGAATGTCACTCAAGATTCATTTTCTCCATTCCCACCTCAACTTCTTCCCGCCAAACCTTAGAGCAGTGAGCGATGAGCATGGAGAAAGATTCCACCAAGACATTATGAAGATGGAGAGCAACTATCAAGGCAAATGGAACCCCGGCATGATGGGAGACTTCTGCTGGATGCTCTTGCGTGACATCCCGGAGGCAAAATACACCAGATCTAAGAAAACACACTTTTGACTGTCTGTGGTACTATGAATTGTGTAATCGTGTCATCCAAGTATATTGATTCAGTCTGTTCTTTATCTATCCTGTTTTATCTGTTATAAGCCGCTGCAACTCTTGAAATATGCACATATATTCTCTGTTTATACTAAAATGAGACTATTTAAAAGCCAGAAAACTAGAGATGATAGAGCAAAATTATTAATAAATTTGAATTCAGTACACACAAATTAACAAAAACACCTATCCCCATTCTTGCCTCAGATCAAAAATTTATTTTTGTAAACCAGTGTAATTGGCTCGTCAATTGCTTGTTTCTTCGACATGAACTTCGTTCTTTTTGCGACAACCAGCCTTTTCTTGGGTCTCACATTTCTTCTTATGATCTGACTTATTTTTTCAAAAGTCAGGTCTTCCAGGTTTGTGGGATATGCCATGGTGGAGACTATAATTATTGCTTCGCATCCAGCAGTAGCCAAAAAGAGATACGTAATCTCACTTTCTCTTCCCTTTTCTTTGTCATCTTTCAGTTCTTGCAAACGCAGCAGAACATCGCAGCCAGGTATCGAAAAATTGGAATCCTGGAGACAAATGGTATCCTATCGGTGACGTTATTGTTGCGATGTGCAAGGAGAGCGATAGTCAGTGGCTAATCCAGCGATATTTGACGAACGTCCCACCAGACGGACGAGTGTTGCACAAGGCCTTTTCTTAGGCGGCTCCAAAAATACATCGGGCCCCTAAAAAGTTGTTCGACGATAAACCTTCCAAGAGGGTTAAAGCCTGAAGGGACGGACCCCCTGAAGCTCGAGGAAATTACTCCGATATTTGTCTCTGCCTCCCACCAGACAGGACTTGACATAAGGTCAATGACCCGAAGGTCGATTATAGTGGGGGTTAGGGAAGGGGAATGTCGGGCAGGAGCTGACGCTCGAGCCCTGCTGATCATCGGCCCACTTAGTGCAATGTAGACCTGATGAGCCTAGCTGGTCTTGGACCCAAATCTGGGTCCAGGCATGTATGCCGGATTATAGCTTAAACTGGACAGCAAAGTCTAGTGCTTTACAAGGGTGACAAAGGAGTCAATGATGTGACTTGCCCATCCAAAGGAGGCCCAGCCGAACTTGGAGGCATTTTGGCCTCAAGTCTACCATGGAGCATTAACCGTCCGGTTTTGTTTGTTTGTAGCGGGGTGCAGTTAGTATGAAAAAAAAGGACTTTTGGTTTTCTATTGGATTTAATCGATATTTCTAGGTTTCAATCTTTTACACACATTCGTTATTCGTCTTGAGTAAGCAGACATTTACTTTGCTTTATCTAAGGGCCTTTGACTGCTTTACTATACATGCTGTTTCTATGGGGTCACGCATCTATGTACTAAACGGTATCGAAGTATGGTCCAGTCTAGGCTATCTACTGTCGGTGGAGATGGAATGAGAGACTTTTTTTACTCTTTCCAAACGAACATTTAGGAAGGCGTTCTTCGATTGGTATATGTACGATTGGTATAAACTGATGAGGTCTATGCGAGATAGACAGGACCGGCCACAGCAGCTTAACGTAATAGTTATCGTCGTAGGGAATGGAATTAGTGGCGGGATTTAAAATTCTGAACGACGCTATCTACGTTTTATTTCATGATTGTCCTTAGGAAAGGCAGGAATTTCTTCTCCACTTTGAGTAAATAGCAGGGTAAACTAGGTTTTTTCGCCTTAGTTAGGCAATCAGTCTCGGAGAAGAAAAACTCTGAATTCAAGCCAGCTTTATTCTTCGTAAAAACTTGCCTAATGTCAAATCCTACCCGTAACGGAGGAGTTTGGTACAAAGTGGCTGCTGTGGAAGAACTGAGAAATTGTTAGTTCCGTTTTAGCACGGCAGATTTTATGACAATGCGTCTTTTCCTTTACAAGGAGTGAGGTGATTTTGGCAATTTTTGCCGCCAATGTAGTCTTTTGGCAACCACAGCCTATTCCCAATCGGTGGTTCATTCCACAGGATGTGAGAGACTTTTTAAGGGTATCTTTAAGAGTTCTTTCGTGAGGCTCCTCTGACACGAAGGCTTTTGGCAGGCTCTCCTTTAGTCTTCCATTCAGGCAATGTGACTTGTCCAGCGCAGCTATACAGCTGAACAATATTATTTCCACATTAGTAGCTTCGGCTATTTCGATGATTACGATGTTCGTGATTAAGTTTTTCCAGTCAATGATAGGCAGACAATATTGGGGTTGTTCAAGTAGCTGGACGTAGCAGAGATAGGTCACCCAGATCTCTGTGCTATACATGAGTGTGGACTAGACTACTGCTTTGTAGACTTTCACTTTTGTATCTTTATTGATATTGTTGCATTTCAGATGCGCTTTAAAGTCAGCTAAATGTAGTGCTTGCTTTTGCAAGTCAGTTGTCCACCTCTTTGTCAATCCTAGCATCAGAAGATACCACACAATCTCGACAGGTGAATTTTTTTAACTGTTTTAAGTTCTGGCTTATTGTGATAGTAGGTGCGTAGTAGCTTTCTCATGGTGCCGGCTGGTGGAAGACTTCAAAAGCACACAGCTCAGATGTCACTGCAAAGTGGAATGTGATGTACTGTGAGCTATGTTAGGAAGCAATCTCTTGTGAGATCGATTCTCATCAATCAGGTACCTCAAACTTCAGGCATTGCGTTACGAATAAGAGGCACTCGGACTTAACGGTTATCGTCATAGGAAATGGAATCAGCGACCAGAGTTCAAATCCTGGATGAGGCCATTTCGTCTCACTTCGCACTAACACGCTTAAGAAAGGCATGAATCCATCTTTTCTCTTCCCATCCCCATCTATTAGTAAATAGTAGGGTAGACTGTTGCATTTACAAACAGTGGATACATAAGTAATCTTTGAACTGTATGCCAAACTAAGCACTGATTTAAGTTAAGAAGCAATGTACCTGGTCAGTACTTAAATGGGTGACGACTTCTGGATGACAAATAGCAGGTATTATAAGCATTTTGCTCCATGAACTCGAATTCTGACCATTGTCAGAAAATACTGGGTTGAACAGAAGTTTTACGGCAATCCGTAATATGTTGTTGTCATTGAGCTTAGTTTGGCACAAGGTTAAAACAAGGGATACCGAGTGTGAACCGAAATCACTGACAGTGGTTTGCATGCTAAGCTTACTAACCATTACACTATGCAGGACGTATAAGTTCATAATATCTTGTTATTGACTGACATGGTATTTTTATCCCTTCGTCTAATTATGTAATATGTTTCATCATGAAACAAGATAGCAAACGAATGAATAATAAACCTTAAACAGATAGAAAAAAGACCACTGATTCACTAAAGTATTACGTTCCATCCTCATTGAACCTCCCGCGACTCTGGACTTGTATCAGATTAAACGAGCCCTTTAAATGCCTACGCCAAAGTGATCTTCGATAAACTCATCTCGTAATAAGATTCGCTAGTTCGTCCAATCATACACAATGTTCCACTATTTTGGTTGAGTGCCAGACTATATCTAAAGTATGGAATACGATAGGCCGGTTATGATAACATGAAAATGAAAAAAGAACATTACTTTCAATAAAAATAGATATTTTATACAAATTAGCTCATCTCAAAATCAACTAATGAGGCTGTATTATTGATCGGTTTCTTTGAGAGCTAATTGCTATTAATTTATCAGAAATGCCAGTGTAGAAATAAGTTTGATGAATGAAATCCAGGTGTTGTCATGATCTAAACTCGATGATCGTGACTGTCTAAAATATTTTTTACTTTTTTTACCTCACTGATTCTGTAACAAGTTTATACACTCATCTTAACAAACAACGCAGAGGTAAAGCTTTTGAATGACAGAAAATCATATCTAAAATGCTGCCGAGACGAATTAGTTTTTATTTTCAACATATATTTGTTTCTTCTTAGATTAAGACGACATATTATGGATTTTAAAAAATTTCTTATTTATACTTTTCAAAGTAAAGCCAATAAATGAAAGTTTAGTATATTGTATGAAAGTTATCGTTTTTTTTATCCCCCTTGCGTTCATGAGGGGATTCTTGAGAGTGCCTATATAAATCTTTTGTTTTTCTTTTTATAAAAGCAATACACTTATAATTCAAAACCTAGAGAATTTCATAAATTCCCATCCAATTTGTACGAGAATAATTTTATATTCATCATGCTGAAAACAATTTTTGGTCATCAAAATGTTTGATATAACGAAAATAACTCAGAAATTCTTATTAGAATCCTTTACTACTCCCTAAATAGAATCATTCGTATTATCACGAACCACTGTGACAACAGAAACCCACCGATTTCACGACTCGTCTAGTGATAATTAAAAACCAGTAGTGTTGACTTAATTTTTTAACCTTTATTTTCTTCCTTGCAATTTAAAAATCCCCAATGTTGCTTCCATGTTAGCTTCAAACCAACTTTTCAAACAGTTTTATAAATTGGATACTATAAGAAAAGTCTCTGAAACTGTGAGTCATGGTTGAAATATAAAAATGATCTATAAAAGATTTCTTTAATAAGTCAATTTGATATTTGCAGTTTGATTATATGTGTAGGGGCTAATGTTAATGAAAGAACAAGATTAACAATAATGCAAAAAAATAAAGAAATTTGATTTCTTGTCAGAGCTGAAAAGTAAAAGGGGATATGACAGTCCGTGTGTCAAGTCGTAGTAACGAATTCTCACTGCAGCGTGGGTAGACGATTCCCGTCCAAATTGTAATTTGATACGGTTGTTCTGTGGTCAAGCGAACAGGGCGCACTTGTTTGAGAAGCAGTTCGGTACGTGTCATTCCAGGCTGGGATGAGTAACTTTTATAGCAAAAGCTTCGTTTTTTTTTTTGTGAGAGAGAAAGAACAAGTGGATCATACAAATTCTTTGCGAAGAAATTGACTGCGTATTCGATTGGTCGAAAATCTGTGGTCGAGAGTTTGTTTTTAAGAACGTGAGCGTAGGTGTTTGTTCTTCTACCAATATTGATCCATTTTTTCTAGATGTTTCTTTGAGGAGGGAATTGTATCATTTCCTCTATATGTATCATGATACTTTTGTACGATTCAAGTCCGAATGACGATGAAAGTAATGTCCAAACTTCAAAATTGGAAGAACCTAACTACCAGCTTTGGTATGCGAATTTCTAACTTTGACCTGAGCGGGCCTGTCGAAACCTGTCGAATTTTTTTTTTCATTTTTCATAACCCATCACTCATATAGCAAAAACAAACCTAAAGTCACAACCGGCTCAACGAAGCCATTTTCAGGACTATCACGAGTAATAAAATATTTTTCGTCCAATCGACAGCAGTTACGTAACTTACAAGCAAATCGATTTCTAAGTAGATTCGAGCCAGGTCATTTGTGTGTAAGAACCATGATTTTACCCAGCATGAAGAAAGGAACAGTTTCTATAACGGCGACATCAAAGATACGTGATAACAAAGCAGCAGCAGCAGCAGCAGCAGCAGCAGCAATACCGACAGTAACAACATTTACGAAATCATTGAACGGTCACCAAGCAGCGACAGCAGTAGCAGCAGCAAAAAGACCGAGAGCTTTTGACAAAGCAACAGCAACAGCTTTAACAAAATACACGACCACCGAATTATATCATGTGATGACAGCTAATACCTGTACATCAATTGATAATAAAGTTTTTCCTTCATTTATTTTATACAGGTCTCGTTTCCTTTGCATTCACTTTTACTGTTAGCATGAGTTATAATGAAAAAAGACGATGACAGACGTACAAGACCAACCTTCAGTCGTCAGTATTATAGCTCTCGCAACAGATCTGACTCTAAGAAGGGGTCAAGAAAAGCCCGTCCCAACTCCCAAATCATTGGCCCCTCTCCATGTGAATGGAAAGGGAGCTAATTTTTGTGTGCTAATCAGGAGCGTGCACTGCATGCCTTACATGTTTTCCAGAATAAATAATTTTGTATAATATAGAATAACTTATTGATTATTTTCACTATCGTCTTTGTACTTGTATTTTCTTGTATTTCCCATTTATTCGTTTCTTAGAATGATTGTTACAAATGATATCATTTTGGCAATTTAAGTTGAGAAAATGTCTGTTGGTTTCGTGAGAAAAGATACAAGTAAAATCAATGAATTTAGTGGCTTCCCTATTGAGTGGGGAGCATGAGAGACAGAACAAAAGACTGATTGGATGAAAAAGAAACGTAACAGAAAAGCAAAAAAAATTCTGCTTGTGTTCTCGCCACGATTAAAAAAACCTGAAATCAAAGACTTACCAATTCAAAGGTCTTAAAGTCGGACAAATTTAGACGAACAATTTGTTTTATTCAGTTCTGAACAACATTTTGGATGAAGTTATTCTTCTCGCTGAGAAAAAATTTAAAACAATTGCAGGGTTTAGATTTGTTAAATTGTTAAATTCGAAACTTTTTCTCGGTCAATAAAAACAAAATTTTGATGAAAATGTTTTCAACTTTGGATGTATACAAAAACATATTAGATGTGGACGGACTGAAATGCAAACTAAAATCAATTTATGCAGCAGATTTTGCAAAGCAGTTGTCAAGCATCTAAACAAATGACTATGTCTAATCCTGATTATATCTGCTACATCTGATTTCTGTGAGAGATTGTCTTCTTCACTAAAACGTGTGAATAATTCTAAGAGGTGTTCCTCACGTGAAGATTAAATAATAAAGACCAATGAAAAAGATAACGGTAGAGCGGAGTGCTGAGACATTTTTACAACAAAGTGATCGATGAATTGGCCAAAAAGAAATGAAGAATTAAATTGATTTACAAATATATTTTTATACATCATAATTTGTAGATTATATTATTTTCTCTCGTAACCAATAACGGTCATCATTGTCGCTAGGTTATTACTAATGGGGAAGGGACATCAAGTCCAGTGAAGAGGGGTATCAAGTCTAAAGTGGGGTTTGTTGGTAGAAGTGTATTTTCTCAGATGAAAATTGGTTCATATCACATTTATAGATATAGGGGAAGACAAATGATTTTTACGCGTAATGTTCTTTTCCTGTCCACTTTGGCGATTAGCCTGCTTAATGGACTGCATGCCCTGGTTCCCAAGTCACCCTTCGCCACTTGTACTAATCATTAAAGCATAAACAATTTCAGTATCCCCTACCTATTTGCACGTATTTGAGTAGACTATAGTTTAATCAAAAATATGAACCATTGAATTACCTACTCAGGTGATTTGTTGATAGTGGCTTGTGTTGCCACACATTTTGAGTAAGAGTATGTTGAAAAATAAACCTCATTTGATCATATTCCATGGAAGTAACATGGATAGCCTATGAACTTTTTAGTAGACTCTCGTACCTTTCTCAAAAGCATTAGTCTGAACTACAGGGTGTCTCAAAATAGATGCAACCCATTAATATGATAATGACTTATTACTGAGAAAAACGCAGTGGCAGTCATTTGGAAAATGTCCTGTAAAAGATATATCCTTTGCGCTAGAGACATCAAATCAATGTTGTTTTTTTATTATTATTATCATTATATCAGCTTCCAGAAGGTGCAATCTTTTTTTCTCTTTTTTTTTTTTTTTTTGAGTTTCTTGTCTCAGTAATAAATCATTATCATATTCATGGGTTGCATTTATTTTAAGGCAGTTTTGAATGATTTTGTCTTCTATTTGGAGTGACACAAAATATCTTTTCCTCTCTTGTCCAAGGCATTATGGTCGTGGGTTAATAGTTGTTATAGTACACTATTTTCCTATCAGAAACAAAAAAAGAACACAATATTATAAGGAGTAGAGTTATTAGCTATTACATGAGTCCCATGAATTTTGAGACGCCCTATATAACCATGTATATATTGAGATACCCTATAAAATGGGAACTGTATTGTTCAGGATTTGAACTCGGCTCATATCAGTGTTCTTTTCCTGGCGCAACTAATGGCCAAAACTGGAGGTCAAATTCAAAACGTTTGAGATTAACTTATTTTAGTATCAGTTTGATATTTCCCAAGTTTCCTTCTGTAGTCGGTTTCGGAAACTTCGGAAACTCAAAAAAAGTTTTGCTTTTACACTTTTATCATTATTCAGTTGAAGTGTAAGATCTATTTGTTCTTTCGGATTTTACTATATTATCTTACGTTTATTGTAAAAAAGATTTTTTTTGTTCGAATCTTTTTTAAACAGAGAGAATATAAGTAGAATAAAAAAAGATATTGACATTTTCAATATCTGAAAATTTTAAAATATCGAATCATTTAATTTGTCAAATCTAATTATGACCTTAACTTAATGCAACAACATTCTTAATGACCTTTTCATCAATATTGTAAGATAAAAAGATTAAATTCGCTTCCATTATTTTACGTTTATTAATAGTAAACTTAAAACTGAAATACATTTGTTTTTAGTCATCTTAAAGAAAAAGAGTAAACTCATAAAATAAAATGTTATGTATGAATCTGTTTTTTAAATAACAATAGCATAGAGAAAAATATTGAAATAACTTTGCAAATAATGATATTTTTAAATAAATTTCGTTGTGTAAAAACAAAGGATGTAAAATGATAGATCTTATATTTACTTCAATTGAATAATGGTACAAGTTATTCCAAGTGTAAATGCAAGAAATTTTCTTTGAATTTCTCAAACCGACAACAGAAGGGAACTTGGGAAATATCAAACCGAAACTAATTGTTTATGGGTTATTTAATGTCGAAATTTGATTTATTTTTAAATTATTGATTATAATCATATTATAATCATATAATCATAATAATAATAAATTTGCTTGCACACTGGTACATGGTTTCATCTATTCATATCTAATAATTATATGTTTTCAAGTAAGTATTCTGAATTAATGATAAAAACATTTGTTTGCACACAGTTGTATGGTTTCAAGTATTCCAATCAAACATTAACAATTTGCTCACAATTATATGGTTTCAAGTATCTAATAACAGTAAGTAAAGTTTGTGACCTTTATCGAGGGTAACCCGAAGGCTTCCTTTTCAATAGCTATTACACTGAGATGTAGGGGAGGGCGCTACTCCATTCCCCGGATTGTGTCACTTTATCCTTGATCCGTACCTTATAATGCTGAGTGTTAAGCAAGGCAGCATCAATGGGTCTTTGGTATGTCTCGACCAGGGATTTAACCCTGGTCTCCTTGACCATTGGCGAACACTCTACTAGTTAGCAGTAAACAATTATAGCTTCTCGTAATTATTCTTATTACAAAGAATTTACACACCATCATATGTAGGATGCAGTCGGCGAATTCTAAGCCCTGCCGACTCACTTGTGGTCATGATATGCGAGACGAGCTCGTTAACCATTGCAGTACGATGGGTGACCAATGTTTATGTTTCGGTAGGATTATAATATGAGAAATTTGTATAAGAATATGTCGGTCACATGAAATCGAGGAGATCATTTGTAAAATAATTTGTTTATTTTTATTTATGTAAATAAAATTGCATAAATCTCTATAAGATTTGGACATATTTTTGGATTTCACATCGGTAGAGTTTAGTTATAAATGAAAACCAATAATTTTCGTTTTGCATAACGTTTTACATGAATTGATATTTTTGTTCAGAAAAGATATCGTTTCATAAAAATTGTTTATATGTACTTATTTTGGGGTGTCTATGTAAAGTCTCATTGTGTTTTATATATAAGTAAATATTTGTTCTTTTTTTTCTGTATCTTTAATTAATCAATAATTCAATTTTTTCTTTGCTTTTTAGGTAAGTAAAACAATTTCATTTTCATCGTCCCTATCTGATGTATCAGACTAAAAACGAGGTATGTCATTTCTGACCTCTATTTAAAATATCACAAATCAGGTACATAGAAAGGTCAAGTGCACACAATCGCACGTACACATGCACGTAAACAAGCGCACTTATCGTAACGATTATTTTCGTAGGAAATAGAATCGGTGACTCGAGTTCAAATCCTAGACGATGCTTTTTGCACTTCATTTCCTACTAATGCTCTTGAGAAAGGCATTAATCCTTCTCACTGAAGATATGAGTAAATAGTAAGGTAGACTAGTTTTTTGGCCAACCAGTCTAGAAGAAGGAACATTCTGAATTCATACCAACCGTAATCCTATTTACCCAACCCCTCCGCTCGGACAGGATATGACACAAGGTCGATTTTTTTAAGCGGAGTTTAAGAGGGAGGTTTGAATTCAGAGTTTTCCTTCTCCTAGACTAGTTGCCTCACCAAGGCTGAAGAACCTAGTCTGCCCTACTATTTATCCATAGCTGGAGGGAGAATAATTGGATTCATACCTTTCCCAAGGGTGTTAGTGCTATGTGAAATGCAGTCAGTCTTGTCCAGGAATTGAACTCGTATCGCCGTGTCCATATCCTGTGACGATAACCATTACACCATGGGCACCTCCGTAATACTATTAAAAATTGACCTTTCGCCCCATCCTGTCCATGACAGATTGGTTGGATAATTATATGCGTGAACCTGAACAGACAGACAGAACCAAATTTATGTTAAGTAACCAACAGCAGATTAAAAGTTTCACCCTCCACCCAACGTTTTAGCGCTGAAGCTCTGACCCTGTCAGAAAAGATGATTTTCGACAATTTCTTTTTGTGTGCATAGAGATTATCCAATTATGAGACTGTTGTCTATAATAAATTTAAAGAGTGTTTATTTTAAGGTGAGGAAGATATGAGAAGAAGAAATGTATAGGGACAAGTAATTTTGCTTGATGCTTCTCGGTGAGATAAACGGGATTAATGTGTAAATAGTCTTATTGTGACCCGGGGAAACTCTTGTTGCGTATCAGTCACATCCTACCTGAATCTCGCTCTTCTCCGTTTACTGTCCCTGTCACTTCTATGTCTAACTCGTTGCATTTGTCATTTCAACTGAATTGTTTCATCTAATGTATCTTTCTGTTCGATCTTTGTCGCACTACTCGCTCACAATACGCTAACTGTATCCCCTGACTAGGTGTAAGACTTCCACCCCCTTAAAAAGGAGTGTCCTGAGTATAGCACTAAACTGCTTCTGATAATGAGGCTCCAATTCTGGAGATCTGGGTAGTATGAAGTACCCTTTTCATTTCCATTACTCCCAGGTTCAATCTGACCCAGAGTGGTAGTACCTTTTCGGGTTCCATCTATGAGTGAAATATGTTCGAAAATTATTCATATTCCATAAGAATATTTGATGCTATATTAATGTAAATTATTTGTATTAAGAAAAGTTACTTGAAGCTATTGTAATTTATTAAGGATTATGACTAGTTACTTGAGACCATACAAATGTCTAAAAACAAATGACAATTATTGAATGGAATTTTTTTGAAACTATATGATTATTAGTATTAAATAGGAATACTTGATATCCTTAAATTGTGCAAATTATTTGCATTAGATCGTAATACTTGATATCATATAACTGTGAAAAAAAAAACTCTAAAGAATCAATTACACAAAAAATGTAAATATAAATGAACTATAAAGCCGATTCCCTAAGATAGATAGATAGATAGATAGATAGATAGATAAGCTCCTACTGAGTTTATATATATGCATACATAAAGAGTAGAAGAAAGAAGATGTTAAAAAGTGCGCATTCACGCACAGATAAATGGATTTGTACACACAAAGATGTTCACTCTTAAGCAATCAAATTGATACACACACACACATACACACACGCACACACACACACACACACACACACACACATACATATATATATATATATATATATATATATATATATATATATATATATATATATATATATATATGAATGTACTTTGAAGCAGTGATTATAAATCTGATTTTATTGACCATTACTACTCACTGACTATAGATAATAATTGTAACAGACTAAACATCTACTTTTTTGTTTCACTGTAAGCTTTCCATAATTGTGGCCTTGAGTCAGACTAAATTAAGCTTAGAAAATACAAACTAATGTGGGGACATTGATTTTTACAGTGTGCCCACTCATTGTGGATTCAATATGATGAATCAAAATTAGTTCAATGCCTGCATGTTTAGATTTGTATGCGTAGTAATCTATCAGGAGGAAAAAAATCGAAAGAATGTTTAAGTTTTCAAGTCCAGAAATATAAGGAGGTCATTTTTTTTCTCTTTCAACTATTCACGAGAAAGACACAGCGTTGAACTGGATGAAAGAAAAATCCTTTACTAAATAAATCTTTTAACTGCCATCCATTTATCTTGTTCATGTTTTGGACGCTCCAATGAACAAGTCGGTATTCTCCTTCCTCAAAATCTACGAACGTTTTAGAAACCCTGCAATTCGGCTTTTCGGTTGATATAAAAACATAATGTTTATATTTATTTAACTAACCTTGTTATAGCAATCGGAAAATTGATACAACACAATCTTCATAATGTCATTTTTTTCCATTTGGCCTTCTGCAGTACTAAATAAGATTTGCTCAAAAAATACCAGGGTAGATGTGCAGATGAATTTCTCACCTCATTCAGTACGAGTCAAAAATATAGGATTATTAATATGAATCGATACTTCTACCTAAGATCAAAGTGTAGTATCTGTGTGTTTTGCTAAGGGTAAAGAATATTACTCCCAAGAACATCTGTCTTCGAACATATAAAGATTGGCTTTTGTTCATCAGATACATAAGTAGATAGATGTGAACAGACTGAGATAGATAGATAGATAGATAGATAGATAGATAGATAGATAGATAGATAGATATGGAAATATACACGCAGAAGAATAGCAAGTATAGATTATATAGTGACAGAGATGAAACGGTTAATAACATAAGCGATTGCAGCAAACTAACACCAAAAAAAATACAAAACTAGGCATGACTGGTCAGGAAAGTTGATTTACAAGTAATAGTACAAGAGATTAAAAAATGTTCCATATTAATAAAAGGGTATAGACACAAACCAGAATCTATTCTAGAAGATGAGACTCATAAAATTCTCCGGGATTTTGAGATACAAATGGATTAGTTAATCTAGGTCAGACTTAGAGTTAATCAACAAGGAAAAGAATTTGCCATTTAGTGGATTTTGCTGTTCCAGCGGAAGATGAAGTGAAAATAAAAGAAAGTGAAAATATAAACAAATACTTAGATCTTGCCAGAGAGCTCTAAAAGCTGCGGAACATGACAGTGACAGTGAAGCGCCTGTAAATGAGACTGGGAGAACCGGGGGTTAGAGGAAGAATCGAACTATCAAGACCACAGCAATACTAAAATCGGCTAGAGTACTTTGAAGAGTCCTAGAAACCGGAGGAGACTTGTTGTCACTCAGTCTTCAGTGAAAAACCACCAGTTAAAACTGGTGTGAAAAACACACAAAAAGATTGATATGATAATTTGTTGCTTGTACTCAAAATCTTTATCTCTTTGAGAGAATAAAGAGAGAGGGGGGGGAGAGAAGAGAGAGAGTCTTAAAACTCTCTTTCAGCCGCCTTTCTATAGTAATCTTCATTTGGAAGATATTGCCAATCTTTCAAATGAAAAAGATTTGAGATCTTGCCTTTTACTCGTATTCAAACACTGAAGACGAGAAGAAAAATGTGACAAGAAACTTTTATTGGTTCTCTGTACAAGTTGTCAAAACCAACACTAATACTGAAGCTGTTACAGCTACTGCTGTTACTGTTAATTGATATTCATCTATCAAGTTTACCAGTGGTGTACAGTTATGATCATGGACAATGAAATCGATGAACCGCATTCATAATATTTGTTTTTAACATAGCAATTCAACGGTAGAAAACTTAAAAGAATTGCCTCCGTTCAGCAATTAAAGATATCTCCTTTCGACAAGAAGAATTAGCAATTGATAAAGGATACCTGATAGAACTCCATCGCGCTCTCAGTCAGCCATTCGAAATTTTCCTATTAAGAGGAAAATTTCTTCACACCACGTGATTCTCAGCGGTCAAGCGCGGAGCTCCTTTTTGAGCGGTCTACTCCCACCAAAGTCTTCTCCAAGAAAGGCTGAGTTTCCAATTTCCCACTTCAACGTCAAAAATAGCTTTAGTTCCGGTCACGTCACTAATCCACTTCTTCCGGTGAAAGCGAAAAAAGTCCCATCAACATAAATCTCCATCATTCAAAAAATAATTTCGACAAAATTACAAATTAAAACTTACACAAATTATTACTTTCATATATCTTATCTCAAAAATGTTTGAAGCGGGAAATTTGGTGATGCATACATCTATATTTATTCAGGTGTAAAAAAAATCGTTTGAGTTTTGTTTGTATTTTTAAAAATTCGAAGGTTTAAATATGGGACTCATTTTACAAAAAGTACTTAAACTTTAGGTGTGATTTGATGTAATAAATCTTATCTCATATACAGTACAAGGCCAGAATTGGAGATAAGTGGAAAGGAAGACTATGTTATACCAATCTTCCAAATGAAAAATGGAAAAAAAAAATTAAGATTTAGCTCATTTTCTCGTATTCAAACACAAGAGGAAAATGCGTCATTATTTAAGTTACAAGACAAACTTTAAAATCGACTAAAATTTTCTAATTTTTT
The DNA here is from genome assembly GCA_963585895.1 of Sepioteuthis lessoniana. NCBI lineage: Eukaryota > Metazoa > Mollusca > Cephalopoda > Myopsida > Loliginidae > Sepioteuthis > Sepioteuthis lessoniana. The sequence goes on from OY757922.1 coordinate 56,079,337, forward strand.
TCTTAGAAAGAAAGAGCTAATTTGGTTTTTCTCATCAATTATCATTTTGTCTTTGACCTGTAGTCTAAAATCTTTAAAATTATACTCTTTGTGAAGTAAGGATTGTTATGACTGGACGTATTCAAGCTACTAATTTTTAAGAAAATCCAACACGTAGTGGATATAACTGGTTTGATTTACCCACATATTTTATTACAGTGTGTGTGTGTGTGTGTGTGTGTGTGTGTGTGTGTGTGTGTGTGTGTGTGTGTGTGTGTGTGACCGCGTTAGAGCGTGTTTGTTATTAAAAAAAAAACTTTTAGAAAGGCTGCATCTTTTTTTCCTGGTAGAAAACACCCTTCGTATTCACCATCGTTTGTATTTACATTTATTTGGGTTATGAAAGTGTGCTTTACATGTAGGTCACATGTCACTGTATGTAATTTTTAGTTAGAAGCAATAATCAAATGATTGCAGTATATCAAAAGCGTAAACGAAAACATCTAATGAATGTAACGGATGAACACGTTAACTTGTTCGTGTTCTCACGTTGATATCAAACAAAATCTATAAATGTAAACAAAGTTCATTAATATTCATTTCGCAGCACACATAGCATTTCTCAAGTTTCTTTTAGCCTTTTAAAAAATTAGACAATTTTTAAGAATTATTCACTTCTTGATAAAACCGAGAACTTTTCAGTATGCTTTATATATAAGTAAATGTGAATATAAACAACTTGGCTGTAAATTTTAGTCAGCAGACGATGCTATTTTTAAGTTTATTAAAACAAATAGATAGGATTGCCAGGACATCTGATTGGTTTTGGTCGTTTTTTGTTTGTTTTTTAACGGTATATCAACCACTGCGGGTTATTTAATGCAAAAGCCATTCTTATAGAAAAACAGCAGTGATATTTTTCAACTTATAACTTTGGGGATAAGAGGTTCAAACCTTTTCAAAGGGTATCTTGTCAAACTCGTGTATCATTAATAATGTGTAGCGGTTTTGGTCTTTATAGGGTATTATGGAAACAGCGATCCGATTTCAATTCCTGGTCGAGACTGTGTTTCACTTCGTGCTAATGCCCTTGAGAAAGACATGAAACCTTATCTTCTCCCCGCCCCATCAGCTTTAACAGTATAACAAAACTGGGTTCTTTAATTTTGGTAAGGCAACCAATCTAGGAGAAAAACTCTGAATGCAAACCAGCTGTATTCTACTTTTAAAAATGACATTTTGTTACATCCTGCTCGTGGTGGAGAGGTTGGGTAAATCCATACTTTGAGTCTTCCATCAAACTCAACTAAATCCCTGGGCGTAGATAAAGAAACAACTTTTATTACTGTACTAAGATTTATCCTCTAAACTGTCTAAACAAGTGACTTTGTGCCCGACGAATCAATACTTAGTAAATATTTATGCTTGGTACTAACAATTTTTCGTTCTTTTTTTTCCATGAAAATGAATTTAAAAAATAATTAAAATTATCATCTAAGGTTGAATTTTAATTTTGCTTGAAAGATAGTAACATCACAATGATCAGTATTAAAAACTAAGTAAAATTACGTATCTAGTTCAATTTTTATACATTTTAAAGATTTAAATTCACTAAAAGTTGATGACCTTATCCAACTCTTGGTTACGTTAATCAAAAAGTGTTATCAAAAACGTTTTAAAAATATTTTAGAAAAAATACTTTTAAAAAGTTTTTTGAATAAAATAAGTTACTAAAAACATTTATAAACAGATTTATGTAAAAATATTTCTTACACGTTGATAACTATATCGCTTACTATGGTATTTAAAGTAGTAAGTCAGAATTAATGATAGACATCTTCTTCCGTCACTAGTCCATTAAAGTGCGCTTTAGTTTCCCGCCAGAAATTAATAGTACAGAAGGATAGAACTTCAACTTTTATAAGTATTGAAAACCGTATCAGCAATAATCTATTTTTATATTTAAAAAAGAAAATAAGCATGTTATATGTTTTTTGAATGAACAGTTATAAGGGACAAAACTCAAAATTACTTAACAATTGTTACTGCAAGCTTCGATGCATTTTTTGTCGAATATTTCTATATCTTAAAAATAAGCAATAATAATAATAATGATAATAATAGTAATAACCACTTTCCTTTATTCCATCCACACCTTCAGACCTTTGTTTTTTATCATATAGAGAAAGTATACGCCACATCATATGTCGTAACCAATTAAATAGCGCCATAAACAAAGTTAAGTGACCTGAAAAGAATTTGCACATTTTTTGATAAAATAACAAATGCATTATATAATTCATTGATTAATGAATGAACACCGAAAATTTCGTTAGAATTATACCATTCCCAAATTTTAGGTAATTTTTTTTCAATCAGAGGTTGTTATTTGTTACAGTACGAAAGATCCATGGCGGTTATGTTGTTAGTACCTAATTTATACACTTATTTATTGTCTTCTTTTCTTTCTATTCCCGTCACTTTCTTTTCTCTTTTCCTCTTATTTTAAGTCTTCTCTCTATTTTCTTGAATTCTCGTTACTTTTTCTCTCCCCCCAACCCTCTCTCCCTCCCTCTCTCTCTCTCTCTCTCTCTGTGTCATTCTTTGTTTTTATCTCGATTTCTTATAACTATTTTCTTTACTCTTCTCTCTTATCTTTCTCTTCACTACACTTTTCTCTCCCTATCCTCCCTCCCTCCCTTCTTCTTCTTCTTCTTCTTCTACTTCTTCTTTCCGCCTCCTTTTAATTTATCCGATTTAATTGTTTTGGCACTGGATCGAAGAAATAAAAGTTGTCTTGAGTACGAATTAGCCGACATACATACACCAAGACTGACGTGTATATTTGCTTCTACACGTGTGCTCGTATACAATGGCTCGTGTGTGCATGCATATTCACACATACGCGCATATGTATACACATGTTTCGTGCTTAAAATATTTTTGCATAAACACCGATTCGTATATAATGTCTCTAATGCTGCAATAGTTAGCAAGTTTGTCTAATAGATCTTTACTAGTGAGTTAATTTCTCACAGGATGTTCCCTTTTTTCTAGCCTTGTACCAAACTTAGCTAAACTTAGTAAACGACAACATCAGTACCAGCGGCTATAATTCGGATCCGGAAACAAAAACAGAATTCTGAAAGGTGACAATTCTCATTTGGAATATTGGCGCAATACAACCTTTCTGTACATATTTGGCTCATGTGTTTTACCAAATTTTACTTTGTAGATCTCTCTCTCTCTCTCTCTCTCTCTCTCTCTCTCTCTCTCTCTCTCTCTCTCTTTCTCTGCTAGGTGGAGGCAGAGCTAATCAGGAAGTTTTTATTATATTGATATTGAGTTTCCTTATTACTTCTACTCCTAAGCTACAAAGAAAAAGGTAGAGTGACAGAAAAACAGAGAGAGAGAGAGAGAGAGAGAGAGAGAGAGAGATGCACATGGACACGCAAGCATCCGTATATTATATAAACGTCTGATATCTCTCATTCTGGGTCTCCGAATCTCTCTCTCTCTCTCTCTCTCTGCTCAGTATTTCATCTCCTGTATATCTGTCTATCTTTCTCTATCTCTGGTGTTATCTTCTTCATACACAAACACACACACATCCATACACACACGTCGTTCTTTTCCTCTCAGCTGATTTATCTTTTCTCGATTTCTTATATCTATTTTCTTTACTCTTCTGTCTTATCTTTCTCTTCACTGCACTTTCTCTCTCTCTCTCTCTCTCTCTCTCTCTCTCTCTCTCTCTCTCTCTCTCTCTCTCTCTCTCTCTCTACCAATCACTCCTATCCGTTGATTTTAAGTCACACACGAGAAACAGAAAAATAAAACAGAAATATTTTAGTTTCTCTTTATTATTATCATTATTATTTGAACTGAGTGTGTTCTGTCAGAAAGAGATTAGATTCTCCTACTTCGCACGATGATGTAGGCCTCACTGCCAATCAAATTTCGGGGGAAAAAAAGAAACACTAAAAATATACATGTATCTATATAAATTTTTAAAAACAACGAGGGAAATACCTTGGAATGATGGACGAAAAGAAAAAGGGACTAAAAATTAAAAAAATGACAAAACACAATTCTCCTCAGCCGTGTATCCAGACATACAATCTGGTAAGAAATTGTTACTTTTTTTTATTTCTATGAATTGATTTTATTGCCTCTATCAATAGCGTTCGTTTCATTTCTTCTTTAGCCTTTTCTTTCTTTTATGCTTCGAGTTAATCACTTTGTTTTTCTTTGATTTGATTCTTAATTTATTTCATTTTATTTTGCCTTTTTGTTTTCTTTTTTAATAAATCAAGAACATCTTCTCTTTCCACATAAAACAACATCATCATCATCATTAACAACAGCAACAGCAACAACAACAACTATAATAATAATAATAATAATAATTGTTTTAATAATAATAATTACAACAACGGTTCGTAAAAGCTTGGAAAAGAAACTGGGGAACAGGATGCCAGAGGAAGAATCGACGACATCCAGGCCACAGGACTATCAAGCTCAGCTAGAATACTTTGAAGTGTCCTGGAGACCTAATTTAGAGTCGGTGGGAAATGCTCTTAAAGAGGGTAAATGATAATAAAACATTGATTCATTGTTATTATTCAATGGTGTACATAAGATAGGCTTTGGATAAAGATGTGTATCAAACATAAATATTTTGAATACTACTTATAATACTAAAACAACAACAATTACTACTAGTACTACTACTAATAATAATAATAATCGAAATCATCCAGGCCATAGTACAGTTTAAATTGCTAGGATACTTAGAAGAGTCCTGGAGACCTGAGAAGATTTGCTGTCTCTTCATTGAAAAATTGTTCAATTGTGTGCCATATGAGCTTGGTAAATATCGGCATAGCTTTTAAGATGTTTACAACTTCTATCCTAAGTGTAACTTTGAAATCGTGGCTCATCTAGTTGTGACGTTAGCTTTTTAATAAGCAATGACTGTGCATGTATTTTAAAAGTTTGGCTTTAATACAGAGACAGAAACGTGTATTTTGCTTTTTCGACCCACTCTTAGCAGTTCATTCAGGCGGTTTGTAAAATCAGCGATACCAACCGAAAAAATATAAAGAGAAAATATTCTTTAAAACATACATGTAGTTCGAGCCTTATTCATAAGACAGATTTTCAGTCCCTACTTATGCTAATGAGTAAAGTATTAGAACTCAGATAAAAGCAGATAATTTTGAATACAGACTTTCAAGAGAATCAAGCTTACCAAAATTACCATGCCCGTATATTTCCGGGCTGAGACTTGTCTAAAATACGAGAAGAAAACAAGTAAAGGTGTTTTACTTTCCTACTGTCCTCAGGGATTTCAGTTTGTATGAAGACTATAAGCATTTTAATTTTTTGGTGTGAAAACTATCTATCAATCTATATTATTCTGTAAATATCTTTCTCTGTCTCGCTGTCTAGCTTACTTATTCGTTCATGTCTATCTAACTATGTCAGTCTATTAATCTCTCTTTCTCTTTTTCGAACCAGCTAACTCCCCAGCTGAGTGTTAAATAGTGTCATTCAGTGGGTAGAGTGTTCGCCAATGGCCCGGGAGACCGGGATTCAATCCCAAATCGAGTCATACTCAAGACTCAAAAAATGGTAATTGATACTCTTGCTTATACTCAGTATTAAAAGGTACGTATCATGAGTAAAGTGGAGTAATCTAGAGAAAGGAGTCGCGTCCTCCCCTACACATCGTTATAGTAGCTAAGGTCTCCAACTTACTGTTCTGTAAGGATGGCTTTGGCTTTAAACAACCTACGAAGGCTTATATGCCATTAAACAAAATAACCAAACCAAACTAACTCATTCTGTACGTATCTATTTATCTATTCATCACATTGTGTTGTTCATGTCTGTCAATCTATCTCTGCTTATAAATTTAATTATGAGTTCATAGGGAAAGAGATACACAGATCAATTGACAGTTATACATGTGTGTATTATTGTGCACTACATTTTTGAAACTTTTTTTCATTGACATTAAGGAACCTGCGAATAATTGGTACGACAGATTGATTGTACTGATGAACATTGCATTGTATTTTTTCCTACATCTTTCATTTCTTATCTTTATCCACAATAGGAAATCCAGTGAGTGGTTACACGACATTACTAAGGATCTGTGAAACCATATTGCTAACACACATATATATATACCTGTGAATAAACTTTAACAGATAGATAGATAGATAGATAGATAGATAGATAGATTGGGATTGATAAATCTGCATAGCCTGTGATCGATCTAAATTGACATAGATATTTATAGACTGGAATTTATTCGCGCGCACACACACACACACACACATATATATATATATATATACGAATACATTCCGATTATCACAGACTAACGTAGATCTGAATTTATTGAAAGATAAACAGAGAAAATTTGTTAGTCCCATGAAAATACAATAATTTTTTCATAGCAAACATTTATTCATCAATATAATTCCCTTTCTGTCAATGCACTTAATTCAGTTGTAAATATTGATAACATAACTCGATCATTATATATGTGAAAAATTCAGGTCAAAATTACTTGTCAAACTGTGGACTTAGTAATCCACTTTACATATGTGTGTGTGTGTGTGTGTGTGTGAGAGAGAGAGAGAGAGAGAGAGAGAGAGAGAGAGAGAGAGTTTTTATCCCGGTGCGAAATTCGAGGTGGGTGTGATGTACATTTTAATTTAGGAAATCCACAAAGAAGCCTGGTATTGTACTTCAGTCACATATTGACTGATGGGTGAATAGAACAATCAAATTCTAGTTAAATCATGTTTATGCATGTGCGTTTCACAATTTTCATATACAGAAGTTACATATGGATACAAACACACAAAGTCACACAAAGAAACATTTGTATCTATGTACATGTAGGTGTGAGAGAGGGAGAGAGGGAGAAAAAAATAGGGAGAAAGAGAAGTCAAATTGTATATGCATAAATGTGTGTGTGTGTGTGTGTGTGTGTGTGTGTGTGTGTGTGTGTGGTTCCAAACTGTACGTCCCTTCCTGTACATGATACGATACAAAGTCAGTTTTTTAACTTGTTTGAATTCAGTTTTCCTTCCAGACCGGTAGTCGAACCAATGTTAGAGTGTCAAAAGAGAGATAGATTCTTGCCTTCCCAAAAGGCATTAACAGGAAGTGAAACGCAAACTTTGTCCAGGAATTGAACTTGGGTCACTATTTCCTCCAACAAAACTGGAAGTAAATTTTATTTACATGTTCATATTTACAGTGCCACTTCCCTAAATAAATTCTCACGAGTTTGATCAATCAATTAATCGATCTATCTCAATCTTTTCATATCTATCTATCTATCTATCTACCTATCTATCTACACATGCATACATACATACATACATACTCTATTTATCTATCAATTATCTATGTAGCATACTCTATCTATCTATCTATCTATCTATCTATTTCTCTATGCAAACATAATGGAATAACATATCTATCTATACATGGGGTTTGCGATTCTTTCGGCCATCTCTTGCAAACGGTTTGCGTGCTGTCACACAAAAGATATATATATATATATGCATGTACAATTAGATTCAAGTATATTAATAAGTCAGTACACGCTCGCGCGCACACACACATACACACACACATACATACACACACACACACACACACACACACACACACACATATATATATATATATATATGTTCGGGCCAGATGCACTTATTGACCTTCAACTGTGAAGGCGAAGTTTATTTTGAAGTCAGTTTTCCTTTTCCCAACGCTAGAGTTCAATCTGTCTTATTGGAGTATGAGGTAATGCTTTTGCTAAGTTCATTAGCTCGAAGAATCTGCACTTTATTCGCCGAGCCTATTTCTAACTCTGATAATCGTTATGTCGTTATCTTCACCTTTCCTGTATAATTTTGGAAACTTGTGTAATATTCTACATATTGTATCTTTTTATGTTTCTAGTTTTTCAGAAAGTTTTTGAGTGCTGGTGGTTGAATTTTCCTCTATTATTAAAGCACTTTAAAGCATCAAAATCGGTTACTAATAGTCGTCTATTTTTCGGCTTTATTTCAAGAGACAAGACACAGCACTTAAAACATTTAAACAAGTTTGCTTGATTTTCTTCCTCTTCCAGAGTTCTGCGAGCTGCTTTGGTGATTTAAGATGGGGCCTCAAAATTATCTGAATCTCGATACATGTATCGGAGATTATAATATCTGATATAAAACATACGGCCGAATAGTATTGATATCTATATGATTGATGGTTATATGATACCATCAGAAGAACTTGGCTTTGTCCAGGATAAGAATCATATACTGAAGCGCTTTTTTTAAAACAAAAATCTATTATTTGATTTCTGTACCCTTTATGCTTGCATGAGCTCGATATTATTGAATTTCCATTCGTAGAAGGGACTCCAGCAGATAGCAATTTTGCTTGCTTTTGGGGGGAATTAGATATTCCTAATCAGTTTTAAGCTAAAATGCTCCGAGGACCACAATGATCGTTGTGTGTGAACTCCCTAGTCCTCTACTCACGAACAATTACTATTAAAATAATTCTTAAGCTGAAATATTTCGCAAAATTTAAGATTTGTCTATTTGCTTAGTAGTCTATAGGTGACAAGCTTGCAAGTCAGCAAATGAAAAGATTATATATATATATATATATATAGAGAGAGAGAGAGGTGTGCATATAAAATAACTTTTGGAGTAAAGATGAGAAAATGTTTTAAAAGACCCAGTGATATCCAAAAACCTTTCCTTCAAAGAATAAGAGAAGTTTACTTGGCGGTGTCCATTTCCTCTCTAAATATCATGCAATAAGTAATATTGTTACATGGTACCATGGTTATCGTCGTAGGAAATGACCACAGTGAACCGAGTTCAAATACTAGGCGAGGCTGTTTGTATTACCCATGGCGCTAATACTCTTGGTAAATGCATGAATCCACCTATTTTCCCTTCAGCGATGAGTAAACATCTTTATTACTGGCTAAACCCATGGAAATTCCATGTAACGAAAAAAAATCTAGCTATTTAAGCAAGAAAGGAATGATTTGAATCTGATTTAAACATTATGTTCAATTCTGATGAAATTGCCCGATGCCCACTTCATTTGCTCTCATTAAGTAGCATAGTAAACATAAATTCAGATATTCGTTTGCTAAATATTTGATTAGCTTCCAGAATCCGATGAGCTCTAAAGTTCTGATAACCTCCAACAAAGAGCTGTCAAAGGCTGAAAAGGATTTTTTTTTAGTTTCATGGAATTTCCTAGTGGTAATAATTACCATGAGTAATGAACAACCCCTAATTTCTATAGCCCAGTTAGCTAGGACTATAAAATACACCAGCTGCATTCGACAATGGTCTGGGAGACCAGGGTTCAATCCCAGGTTGAGTCATACCAAAGGCCCAAAAATGGTACTTGATGCTGCCTTGCAGTATACTTAAATGTTTTTATTAAAATAGACTATGTTTTGAAGGTATGTCAGAGTTTTTGTTGTTTGTTTTTTTTTTTTGTTTTGTTTTGTTTTTTGCTTTGTTTTATTTATCTATTTATTAGATTTTTTTTCTGATGACAGTAAATTATAAGATTTTCATAATAATTTTACTCTTTGTGAGTTTTTCACACCAGTTTTAACTGTTAGTCTTTCACTGAGTGACATATTCTTCATATAACCCCCTGCGTCTCAGTCTCTTTTCCTGGCCATTTGAAACTATTAGTCTTTCACTGGATTCTGAGTGACGTATTTTTTATATAACCTCCTGTTTCTCGAACTCTTTTTCTGGCCATTTGGGACTGTTCCCAAGCTCTCCAACTACAATCAGTATCACCGACAGATTCATGTTCAACAGCTTTTTCCGCTCTCTTGTATTAGTCAAGAATAGATCTCTCTTTTCGATTTCTTTTATCTTTACTCTGTGATCCGCTGGAAAAGCAAAATCCTCTAAATGACAAGTTCTTTTTCTTCTTGTTAATTAACCGCGGTTTGGTCTGCTGACCAGAATTTGCTAATCAGTTTGTATCTCTATTGAGTTTGACAAGTATTTTCCATCATCATTTTGATTTTAGTTACATTTTATTGCAAATCGCTCAAGTCGTTATTCTCTATCAAGTAAAAATGCGCATCGGAAACAACAATAAAAATAATGTTAAGACTCAAACACACATCCTCATTTTGCTTCTAACACCGGTTATCCGTACCAACTGCTTTTATCACCTAAGATACAAAAGCAATCAGTAACATAGAAATTGAAACCCATAAATCCATCCGATATTTTCTTTTTCCTTCTATCGGAGCCATGTTTATAGCTAGTATTTCCAAACACTGGTAGTGTTGTGATAAAAAGCAACAAATTTTTTCAAATGAAAAAATATTAGGGTGATTCAAAAGTTTTGCTCTATTTTCGTAACGTGAAGCAGTTCCAAATGCTTTTGCCGAGGTCATGAAAGTGACAAATCACACTGGATTGTGAGATGCCGAGCTCGCTTGATACTCTCTGAGTGCTACTCAACAGATTTGCCCCAATGGCTTGGAGAACGGAATCCACGGTTTTTGGCTATGCTGACATTGCCTGATCGTAGAGGTTCTTTCCATCAGAGCAAAATTTTTTCAACCATCTGGTTACTGTATTATGATAAACTGAGCCTTCACCTTACGTACAACTAATGTTTTTGGTTGCTTCAGCAGAGTTATGTTCCCGTTCGTACTCTTAAAATCACGAATCAGACTACGTTGTATGTTCATCCGTACGACTTTCAGATCACACACATATATAACGTGTCAGCGCACCAAATATCACGATACTACCATTCACAGCGGGTACCTTTCACTGATTCAGTTACGTGCCACAAACGAGCAAAATTGTATAACTTTGACATTCTAGTACAAGTCAAAATAAGAAAAAGTATAAAAAATGCTTCATCTAAAAGATAAAAAGTTGGTTTCTCATTTTAGATTTTACATCCTAAAATGTGAAAAAATTTTGTCGAAATACTGTCAATCTCGTCTTTGCGAACAATTACTGTGAAATGCCGATTACTGAGCACAAATGAATCTAAAGTAGAACATCCTTTCTCTTGGCCACTCTTTGTTTAAGGAGTGGGTCATTGGTATTTAAACAACTTGAAGCCTTTTTTAATACACAGACTATCAGTCAAATTTATACGCCCTGTTTTATCCCATTACTTTACTAAATATGTTCTTTCATTGAAACATAAACAACTGAATTCCAGTTTGATTGGCTTACGAACCAGTCCTTTACTTGATTGAAACTAGTTTAGAACGAGATTAGAAGTATGGGGCACCCAGTGAGAATTGAGATCAATGACAATGATCTGCCAGCTAAGCTAGCTAACCATACGGCGAGCCGAGTTCAAATCGTGGTCGAAGCTGCTTGTGTTTCACTTCTTACAAATGCTCTTGGGAAAGGCATGAAACCATCTGTTCTTTCTCTCTTCTCTTAGCTTAGAGTAAATAGTAGGGCATGGGTTCTTTAGCTTTGGTTAGACAACCAGATTAAAACTGAATTTGAATCAGCTTTACTCCAAACTTTAAAATAGAATTTTAAAGATAGATATACCTTCTCTTCTCTACCATCCAGGTAGTATCGTGGTATTTGGTGCACAGACACGTTGTACACAGTTTTTACGAATGAACGTACAACGTTGTATAATTCGAGATTCTCTTTTTTCCTTATCTTAGATTTTTACAAACCTAAGTATGAAATACACACTTCGGTAAAATTGATTTAACTTCTATCAATTTTTTGATTAAAAAATTATAGATTATTTCATAATTTCAGAAACATGAAAATTTCTGAGAAAGTTTCTTCGTGTTATTCATCTAACTTTTAACATGGTTTATTTTAACTGAATTTTTCTCATTTTCAGTTGATTTGTTAATTACATAAGAGAAAATGCTATGCAATATAGCGAAACATGTTCGATAAAAATAAATAAACATCTTTCACCAAAAATGTTTCCTGTTTGTCATTAATACTACACAACATATATATATATATATATATATATATATATATATATATATATATATATATATATATACACCTTCCCTCATTTCATCCATCTGTTACGTCCGGTAATCATCCGAGTTAGACAAGATAAAAGCAATGAGTAAGTGATGACGAGTTTACTGCTATCCTACTGATTAATCAACGCTCTGACTTTTTGGTGGGTCTGGGTACGTCAGTGATTGAATCTACCCAAACTTTTATTGTTTACATTTTTATTTGCCTGCTTTAAACCGTCATGTCGATCGCATCATGATCTGGGTAATGATGATTCTCCACGTCTTTCCTTATTGGTAAAATGTTCATCAGCATCACTGTTCTAGGTTAGCAAAGCATTATCTTGCTTTGTTATCCCAACAATGTTATATATATATATATATATATATATATATATATATATATATATATATATATATATATCGAGACACTATTTGTCATTTTAGAATTATCCGATAGATCTGAAGTGGGGTGGTGGAACAAGTTTAGTAACCGACTATCCGATATTTTTTCTTTTTGCTTAGTAAAAAACTGAAAATGTTGGGTGTTGGACTAGCAATTTCACTCCGTAAAATCACTCGCTAAAGGAACCACTGCAGCCTCACTGAGGTAGTGTGGCTGCAGTTCTACACTGGAATAAACTATGAATAAACAAAACAAATCAGCTCTACTTAGTTACCCAACGGATACCAAATCTTCTCTTCATGAGATTGTCTTTCTATCAATGGAACGTTTTTTCGTAAATTCCGTCCTCTTAAATACTTTGATGTTTACTATCTACACAAAAACATTCTTTTATGCAATTGTAGGGAAAAAATGAACTAGGAAATAGCTTCATATGAAGCTTTATTGCTGTCGGTTGGGTTGGAGTTTTTTAAAAATATGTTGGTTGCAGATCCAGGGGGAGACAACTTTAGTTGATTTCATCACAATAATCAGGATAATGGACAAAGATTAAAATGAAGCCGCTACTCGTATGTATGTAGTAGTAGACGGGCATTTATTTTGAAATACAGTTGTTAAATCACAATAAGAAATTACTAACTGTTGTAAAAAAAATTATCAGGGAAAAATTCACACCAAGGTTGACAGATCTTCCTTGACCTTTGATTGACTAATCCGTATAGCCCCGTCTAGAAAGAAGACAGGTCGACGCCATTGACTTTCGGTTTTAATACATGGAATGCACCCTGGTATTACAAACACGTTGGGGCAACTGTACATTTTCAAACCAAAAATTTCTTTTAAATTTATGAAAATATAATAAAATCTAGTTGTATAAGACCCCGTTAGGAAAAGCTGTTTTACATATGTTTAAAGGTTATACTGACTAAACGGCAATGCTGAGAATAAAACTTTTATATCTGTCTATATTTCTGAGATAAGGTATTATGTACATTATTTACATTTTTCGGACTATTGTCCTCATCTTTGTCATCATGTTTATCACAACGTTTCGGCCGTTGTACACTCCAGGTGGTTGGAATGTCGAACTTAACCCTTTATTTCGCTTACCGGGATTGATTGTTCTAGTTCCACGAGCCATTTTAAATGAATGTCAGTTATCTCCTGTTAATTTTCCTTCTGAAAGTTCTCCACTGCCTTCACCGGGTATTGAACTCACACTCTTTGGGTATGTCACTGGATTTAACCAATGCCTTTATCAACTGTGCCATGTGTTCTCACGTAAAGACATAGAGGTGGTCGAGGTGGTGTTTGAGAATATCGTGAAATTTCTCTTGATAAGTGCTGGGGTGGGTTTTAGTTTTGGAATGTTCATTCAGTTCGAGAATCACTTTGGGAGTTTTAATGATCCAGGGTGGTGTTTGTGGAAAAGTGCTTTCATGTATATTATTTAGTAGTATTTTTGATTCTTGTAGGGTCGACTTCATCTGAAGGCTAAAAGGTTTTATTGCTTTTTCTTTTCTTTCAAAATGTTACTCGTATTTCGGGATGAAGGTGCAGTCATAAGCTGGGTTGGATGGGCAAGATTTCAGCTTTGTAGAGTATTGGAGAGCCAGTTTTTCACGTCTTAGTGTAAAAGGTGGTTCATCTGCTTCTGTGTATAGGCTTTCAATAGGAGAAGTGCTATATGCTCCAAGGGCTAGTCTAAGTCTTTGGTGGTGTATAGTGTTCAGTTCTGGCTGCCCCATATATAAAGCAGCCATGATCGAGTCTTGATCTGATTAATGAGCGATATAATTTTAATAATGTTTCTTTGCTTCCTCTCCAGTTAGCGTGTGCTATAGTTCTAAGTAATTGTATGGTTTTGTTGCATTTTATTCTCAAATATTTGATATGTGGAATGAAGGTGAGTTTGTGGTCAAAAATGATTCCTAGATATTTTTAGTGTTCAACAATAATATTGATGAATAATTCTGTGTGTTGTACTTTATATGTTAAAATGTTTAACTCGGTTAAGTATATCACTCAATAAACATTATTTGGGTACTTTCATCATAAATTCGCTACTTTTCGTCATTTGGCAACTTTCAACAATTCAGTCTTTCCGAATCTATTTTCATATTCAATTTTTTTAAGTCTCAAAATATGTTAATGTGTATGTGTCATGGAATCACGTAACCAGGCATATTTCATGCAGATGCAGCTTTATCCAAGAAATGTATGCATAAAAGGATGTGTAGTCATCAACGACTGCTAGGTCAGTAACGATTATTCGTCAGATGAGGAAGGAGGTGTTCTCCTTCGTCATAAGCGTTAGGAAATTTGCTGTTTTATTCTCTCAGTTTAGTTTCCGATGGAAGCCGATGAAAATCGATAATGGACACAGCATGCGGTATACTTTCTAAGTTCTCGTTGGAACTGACTTTTTTTATGTTTTTAATTTGTTCCTCGTTCTCTCTTCACACGAATGTTTGTTCTTCGTACCCCAGCCAACAAAAGAAGCAGAATCACGAAATCTGTTGTCTTCAATAGAAATTCACAGATCACCCCACCTCTATTTCTGCCTGGTGTGGGTTACATCGTTCAGCCACGCCTCCGTCACCTTTTAGAGGGTTGATTACTGGTGACCTCTGCAAGAGCCGGTCAGGAGTGCCAGATCAAGCATATCTTGTTATACCAAGCCCATCGGACGAGATGTTGAACTTTGTCAACTAGTCTTTCTTCTGGTTGCAGGCTTTTTTATAACTTATCAATTCAAACCCCGGTGCCATTTGCTTACAACGTTACAAAAGTGACTTTTTAATGGAGAAAAAGACAGATATTTGCGCAGATGGCTTTCTTTTCTAACCTTTTGAGTGGCAAGTTCTTTGGTGCAGAGAAAGTGGGAAGAAATCTATACAACAGAAGAAGCTGATAAAGGGAAAAGAAAACATTCTCCCATATTAGACCTGCACTCTTCCTTGTCCTCTTGAGTGAAAAACAAACAAGATAGCCAATGTGTTGCTATTTATTACACAGGAGGAATCATTATCAGTGATTTTTGTCAATCGGGGAAATTATACTGATACTTAAAAAGTAATTTGCTCAGTCGGCTAGGTGGGAGGCTATAGAATATACCGACTGCATCCCCGCAGAGCGGTAAAACCCCACCCAATGAGTGTCCTATATATAACATTAAACAAGCTGATGGTCAAGTTCCAGTAATGCTGGAGCTTTGGAGAATGCAGTGTACCCCTTCATTGCCATCGCTCCCAGGTCCACTCTGACCGGAGTGGAAGCACCTGATAGGGTCCTATCAATCGGTAAAATAGAATTAAACTGCGTACTTATGCTAAACTTAATTGCTTGAATAGAAATGTTTTTGACAATTAAACTGTACTTATGATGAATTAGATTGTTTGAAATAAAACTGTTTATTTGTATCTGGCATTAAATAACCTACAAAAGTTGGTATGCCATAAAACTCAAACAAACAATAAAAAGTAATATTTCATGTTTTAGGGTTTTGTAATAAGTGGTTTATTTGTATCTCAACTGATGCAAAATTCGGCATATCGTTATTGAATATGATCATTTATATGATGTCTACATAATATGAAATATTATACCAAAATTTGAAGGGCTTTCTAATGCAGTTGCTATAAGAGTGTTAAGCGACGACTTGTTCATTTTAGTGTAGAGAACAGTAATTGTCAGATCACAAACAAAGATTACTCAGTGGTTGTCTTCCCTGTTGGATGAGCAGTGGCCAACCAGAAAAAGGAGCCCAGTAAATATTCAACAAAGATGACAAGTAAATATCGCCATCTTGATAATAATCTGCCGGAAAATTAATCCGAAGATAAACATTGGCAAATCCTATTAGTGCTAAAGCAAATATGATTTGTGCATAAAGCAAATATGATATTTAGCTTATTTGTACCTTCGAAATTGATGGCAATGCTTAATATCTGGATTTAAAAAATGATTTAATAAATAAAAAATTAGAATAACCAAAAATTCTATTTCTACTATCATCAAGTCCTGCTAACTACTCGGAGTTCCCTGATTCTCTCTCTCTCTCTCTGTCTTTCTCTCTCTCTCTCTCGCCACCCGTCCCTATAATCCATTACTCTTAAAAGGTCTTCTACACAGAATCCAGTGTCCACCAACATTAGCACGTCCATATGTACGAGTCCAAAGGAGAACGTTGCTTATGAGTTTGTCCTTATTTCTCCAGCATGTCTTGTTCGTCTAACTTGGTTTGTAAGATTGGAGGTAAGAAGCCATACAGCTGCTGTTTTGTTGAGTGTTGCTTCCAGGATTCGTTCAAAACGGCGTGTAGCATTCCTATGTTGTTGGCATTTATCCTTTTCTCCATGTGTTTCGTTAGCGTCAATGTAGTGCATCCAAACAGTAGTATTGATCAAGTAACAGCTTGGAAGAAATTTCGTTTAATTTTATTGGAGAGGTTGGATTTCTATATGATTGGTAGCCCATCAGTAGCAATCAACGCCTTTGCTAAGCGTATGTTGACATCACTTTCTGCAGAAGAGATGTTGCTGCCGAGATACGTGAACTAATTTTCAAGGTCTGCCACTTTGAGTGGAGATGACCCCTTGTTTAAAATTCATGTATTCTGTTTTATTCGCGTTCGCATAAAGGGCAATGCCTCCAACTGCTTTGCTTAAGTTTATGCAGTAGGGATTTGGCTTGGGCTGGTATATTTGCAAAAACTACTAAAATCATTTGCATAGTCTGCGTCTGTCATAGTTTGGGTGGGATGTCGTCTGCTTCTTACCTTTTCGTGTTTAAACACGAAATCATTTCCTTTTATTAGATTCACTGATGTTCGAAATACGCAGTCTAAACATAAACATATATGGTGCTAATGTATCTCGTTGCCCAGTCGGCGGGGGCTGTAGAAGGCATCGACTGCTTCTAAGCAGAGGGGTAAGGCCCCACCTAACGAGTGTCCTGGATATGACACTAAACAATCTGATGGCCAGGTTCCAGTAATGCTAGAGCTTAGGGCATGCGAAGTACCCCTTCATTGCAATCGCTCCCAGGTCTTCTCTGGCCCGGAGTGGTAGCACCTGATAAGGCTCCTATCTATGAGTTAAATAGAACTAAACTGTGGTTTCTTGAGTTTACTGTTTTTTTGCATTTAAACTGCGTATTCAAGCTAAACTTAATTGTTTAAAATAGAACTGTTTTGACATCTAAATTGCGTACTTATGCAAAACTGAATTATCTGAAATAAAATTGTTTTGCCGTTAACTCTATGTATTGCCCAGTCGGCTGAGGCTGTAAAATATACCTACTGCACCACTGCAGAGGAGTAAGACTCCCTCCCTCAATAAGTGTCCTGGATATGACACGAAACAATCTGATGGTGAGGTTCCAGTGATGTTGTGACTTTGGGGGATGTGGAGCACCCCTTCATTGCCATTGCTCCCATGTCCACTCTGGCTCGGAATGGTAGTACCTGATTAGGCCCTATCTATGGGTTAAATAGAACTAACTGCATACTTATGTTAAACTGAATTGTTTGAATTAGAACTGTTTGACTAAACTGAATAGCTTGAAATAGAAATGCTTTTGACAATTAAACTGTACTTACATTTAAAGTGCGTGCTTATGCTAAACTGAATTGTTTGAAATGGAACTGTTTTGACATTGAAACTGTACTTACACTAAACTGAATTGTTCTGTGTAACTGCTTGAATAGACTGAATTGTTTAAAATAGAACTCTTTTGAGATTTAACTGTTTGTAAAAAATCTGTACTCATACTAAACTGAATTGTTTGAATTAGAACTGTTTTACTAAACTGAATAGCTTGAAATACAAATGTTTTGACGATTTAATGCGTACTCATGCTAAACTGAAGTTTGAAATAAGACTGACTATTTACATAAAAATGGATTTGGCGTTAATTAACCTACAAAGGTTGATATGCCATAAAACCCAAACCACCAACCAAATATAAGGTATCTCCTTGCAAGACTCCAACGACTTAGTTGAAGAAGTCGGTGCCTCCATCAGCTAGGTAAACTATTACTTTCGTGTTTTTGCAAACGATCATTATAGCGGTAACAATTTCTTTGGGGAGACAACATGCTAGAAATATTTGCTCGATCTTTCCTCTACGTATGGAATGAAATGCTTTGGAGAAATCTATGAAGAATATTCTTAGCTTCTACTTTTTCAATGATTTGGCAGATAGAATCAGTGAAGTTATTGATCGATTTCTCCGAAAACTGTTATGATTCATCCGAAGAATTGTTCTCAGTTTCTTGGTTGGATACGATTGAAAAGCATGGTATTATAAACCTTAGCAGCTATAACCGTTAGAGTTATGCCACTGTAATTCGTTGTGATTCTGCAGTCACCTTTCTTAGAGAAAAGGTGGATGCAATCTTTAGCCTATTTCTCTACTGTGTTGCATAATCGAAGAAGCCAGTCATCAACTTTCTTTGTTTTCCAATCTTACAAACTTCTGGAGTTATTTCTTCGTAACCGGCTGCTTTTCTGCTCTTACGCTCTTCATCCGTAAACTCTCCTAGTTTGGTGTCTAGTTGGCTATTAATAATTTTTCGGGTAGGTTTATCGGTGACTTGAGCAGAATTTCCAAACAAATTCTTGAAATGTTCTTTCCACTTCTAAAGTCTTTCTTTTTGGCTGGCATCTTTTAGTTTTGCCCTTGCAGTGCTCTTCTTCCGCTCACATCCTGCCATACTAATCGTGATTATCACTCTTCTACCGAATTTCTAATTTCTTTGATTTAGCCTTGAATGTATTCTACTTGTTCTTTTTGCTATGAGCTAGTTCTCTCTAGATTTTCTTATGTTTATGCGCATTGACATTTGTTGGGCTTCTTTTATTAAGTAAGGACGCTGTTTTCATGTTATCTAGTTTTTCTCAAACTGCTATTGATTCCCAAGGAACTCTACATTTGGCTCTTGGTTTGGTTGCTGCTCCTAAATGGGTGATAACTAAGTTTTCATATTCGTCATTCAGAGTAGGTTTTTTTAGATCCCCGGAAGAGTATTAAAATTATTTCTTACAGCTGCTGTATATGGACATGTATATAATGTTACTATTGGTGAATGAGACCCAATCATATCGTGAATGTTTAAATCTTTGTTTCTTATTCCTGCGTAGAGTCGGGTGATTCTTGGCCGAAACGATTCTATGATTGGAGTATATTCCTTCAAAATAGGAGTATACCTTACAGTTCAAAGCACTATCTATCCACTTCTTGTTTATGAATATATAATCAAGCTGTTCTTTAAAGTTATTTGGGTAGGTGTAGGCCGATAGTATTTCTTTTCTTTTCTTGCATTTTGTGAAGGCATATTTGCCTGTTCTTGAGTGAAAAATCAGCTAAATATGAACCATTTCTGTTTGGCCAGTTTTGTAAGCCTATTGATGATTAGAACGTTGTGTTGGGAAAAAACAACGAAATTTCTACATAGTGATGAGCAAACTGCTTTCTTTTTTTGTCGTTCAATTTTTGTAATTTGCATGAATATTGAAAAGATTGTTCCAAAGACAGATTCTGATTTGTCGATATACCATTTGGTAGTATAGTCAAATTTTAACCTCTTGTACAATTCTCAGTAAATCACCTTTCCCACCCAATCGTGCCAAGTCTTGTATTTCTTTTGTGCCAGTTTGCTGCATTTGCTTTTAGGTGATTAACCGTTTCATTTCAGTCACTACAAAAACTATGTTTGTTATTTTGCTGCGTATTATCAGTTGTTCCTTGGATATAATTGGTCCTTATGGCATTTATTTTACTCTTATTTATTTTTATCCATTATATACAAAGTGTTTAAGAAAAATTGATATCATTTCATAGTCTAATAACTTTATCAATTCTCGTTCAAATGATCTCAAATTTTATAGCAATGTTGATACAACACAAAATTCTGTTTTACATTTTTTTCTTTTCAAGTATATAAGTGTTATTAAAAAATATCCAGCGTTTAAACATCGAATTTTGAATTGTTTCTACACATGTTACTAAAATTTGAGATAATTTTAATGAGAATTGTATTACAAGATTATATCAATTTTTTTTCTGAATCAATCTGTACATCTTAAATTATATAAAATCTATTCAATCAACATATTTATTGTGTCTTATGTGTAAGTAGATGTGCAATATTATATCTTCAGTGCGTATAAGACTTTTCATACAAACAATGACGTTATTCTTCTTTTTTTTTAAGTTGATACGATTATAAAGGAATCTTTTGATTTGGGTTACATTTTAGTGGCTTTATGCTAACTATGGGCATTAAGTTTAGATTTCAGATGAACATAACCCACCATAAAAATCCGAAACTATCTATTATTATCAACAAAAATAGATCTATAAAGTGTTCTTAATTTGCGCTCGGCAAGAAACAAGAGGCGCACTTTACAAAGTAGCAGCAGCAGCTCCTATCTCACAGACCAACCAAGTAAGACAAGAAAGATATGTTTCGCTCTACTTGTGAAGTAAGAACGAAGCAACCTTCTCCTATGGATCCTTACACGTAAACACAACAGTGTTAATCGACTAGCAAAAACCTGCATTTATTAGCTCTGTGTGGACATTCTATAGGACTTACCATCTAGAGGACTTACCAAGGACAATGACAGATAAAGACCGATGACGAAAGCGAATCAAGGGAATCTGTGCTATTGCCACGCCTTGATGATGATGATGATGATGGTGACGTACATCATCATCATCAACATATTTAATTCGTTATCTGAAGTTCGTTATGTTGCATAATGTTTTCTGTATATTCTGGTACAAGGCAATAGTCATGGATCACCTAATGAGGAATGAATTCACGACATTAATAATCTCTTGTGTGTCAAACTTAATAACTTATGGTCTAGGTCAACACATCAAGTTACTGAAATTAGATTTATCTAGCACAAAGCTAGTAAGGCACCTAGTGAGAAAAAAACTCACTAGAGTGATAAATGTCTGATATACAAGTTTTTTTAACTGGAATTCACAAGTGAAATGTTGGCTTGGAATACGTGAAACCCTGTAATTGTGTCCAAACAAATTATTGTCATTAAATAGGAATAGGTATTTGAATACATATAATTGTGTGTAAATATTTAAAAGGAATGCTTGAAACTATATAACTACGTGCAAGATATTTGTATTAGATAGGGATACTTGATATCATATAATTGTGTGCAAAAAAAACTTTTTGATCGTAGAAGAGTACGGTTGGGAATATATTTTGATTTTGTGACTGATATTCAAATCTAATAGTTTTCATTCGCTTGCAATATGTATCAGTTCCATTTCATTCTTCTCTTTTTTAACAAAGTTATTCTTGAAGATAAAATAAATCTTCCTATTTTATGTATTCTTACAATAACAATACCACTAAACTAATTTAACCATTTTTTATTCATTAGCATGTGTATTAGTAAAGATGATAAAAGGATGACGTCAGAAGCGATAACGGTGTGAAAATAGTTGCTCAACTATCCAATAACATCGTTCTAAGCAATGTGTCCAACAATACCGTTTTAAAGGTTATCTTTAATCGATTTTTAGCTTGTGATCGTCTCCCTTGTTTTATCATGTTCGCTGTAATCAAATTCACTGCCGTTGTGACTGGATGGAAACAAAGGGCGGACTGATAATGATTTGACCACTGGAAAGAAAGGTTTATTGGTCTCTTAATTTCTAACGGAGCACTGGGGTTTAACAAACACGGGGCTGTTTCTAAAGGTTTTATCCTGGTCACGGCACCAGTATAACCGAACAGAGCCGTCGCCCTTGTCAAAAATAGAAGAGACTCTGCCTTCACGCTGTTGTCACTAAAATAACTCAGCCATTACAACAATTCACGTTTTCATCAGACGAATCGTAAATTCTTTTTCATAACAATGACCTTGAGGAAGAACACTTTGTTTTCATAATTCTCTTTTGTCACCGAAATAATTCGGCCATTATGACAGTTTACCTTTTAACCAACTGAATCACACATTCTTTTTCAAAACAAAAATTTCTGTGATAGAATAAACAAACCACGATTTTTTCTACACTACTCGTCGAAAATCCATTACGCTTTTACACATTCATAGTGTATTTCTCTATTCTTTTAAAATCCACATCAATTTATTTTCCCTCTGGAAATAACACTCTTCTGAACGGTTTCTGCGTCACCACCCCACTAAGTTACAAATCTAATCATCCAATCCACTTCATATAGATATGTAGAAGTGTTTGTTCCTAAAGCTTCATTTCTCAAATGTATTGAGAAATCTATGCAGTGTTTATTTCTAGTGCTACAACGTACAGTAATGAAAATATTTAGCGGACTATATTAATAGCACAACAAGGATTCATAGAGTTAAAAACTTCTTAAACTGTAATATATTGATTGATTTGAGGCTACTTGAAGATTGAAACTTTTCCTACTTGGTGCTTTGTGTCAAATTCGGGAAAACTGCGTGTTAATATACGAAGGTGGACTAAAAGGTTCATATGAAGACGTTATATCCGCTCTTCATGAATGTTTTAACCAATGAGATCCAAGCACTGCAACATCGATATGTGTGAACCGCTAAGAGGACCATGTTGAAAAATATGCTTCATTTAGTCACTTTCCATAAGAGTTTGTTGGTCAGCCGCTGAATTTTTCTGCTGACCCGCACAAATAAGATATAAAAACTTTGGTAAAAAAGGAGAAGAAAATATTTAAGGAATATCCGAATATTTTAAAAAATTTGCTGTATCGTGTAAACGAAGTAATGCATTTACATATAAAATTTCAATTTATTGTCAGAGACAAACTCTCTCAGTTCTTCCGTAATTCGTTAAAAGACATATATCGTATTGGCTCATGTATAATGTTGGATTTATGCAAGTAGCAGCTGCTTACGTAATAATGGCGACACTACGTCTGACACAAACGAAGAACGCGTGTTTGACGAGGAACAAGCAAAAAATCCTTTCATTTACTTCGGCACATCAGCTGCTCCTTCAGGACGCCATTGCTGTTATCAAGGTCGTTTTGTACACAGTTATTCATTCTGGGAGTATCTCATTTATAGAACAAAGATGTTGTTATATTTCTGTATTAGTGTTGACAATTTAGTGTAAGTAGCTTTGACCCTTTGCTCAAGATGAGCATTTTAGTTTTGATTCGCTTCCTCATCAAAAGCCAATTAGACTTTTGAGTCGGGATCCAAATTACCAATTCTTTGCGGCCAGCGGCATAAAAGTAGCAGGGTGATCTACAATCTACTCAAACCACGATATGGGGAATTTATTTCAATTTTATACCTTAACCTGTTCGAAAATACGTGAGATCGGTGATGAAAGAGAAGTCGGTGAGTCGTGTAATATGCGTGTATAAGTGATATATAAGGAAGTTTGTTGAACCTTAGAACTATTATCGGTCTTTTATTAGACGAAAATGATTATCATATTCTAGATGTTGGAATTTTGTCATCCCGTATTTTAAAGAAAAATATTTTTCTAACCATATGACAATTTGTTAAAGAAATATATTTTCGTTTCCTGAATAAAAAATCAGTTTATCAGATTGACTCGATTATTAAAGTATCTTCATTCAAGTAAATATTTTGTTTAAATACTCATTATTTTTATTTCAATAAGAAAGAATAATATTAAGGTTAGTGTTAGGTTTTGTACTGTTACTTAAATACGTTTGACATCAAACTATGGGAGCCAAAATGATCCGTTGCCGTATTAAAATACGTTGACCCTATCCCCCGGTAGAGGATTACTCCCCACCACCAACCTAAAAAATGTGGTGTCCTTAGTATGATACTAAATTATATTGACATCATTCCCAGGTTCACTCTGATCCGGAGTGGTACTATGGGTCAAATAGAACAGCAAATTATTTGAATCAAATCGGAATACTTGATATGATATAACCGTATGCAAAAACAAACTTTAAGAAACAATTAAACGTATAATGTATGCAATTCTTTAACCTCTAGGCATGAAATAACCCCAGATGGGTTAACATGCTGTGAATTTATCAAAATGACCCGCGTCAAACTCACTCGAACTAACTAAAAATAGTCTGTTAGTCAAGCTTGCTAAACATGATAGCGCGAGAGGTACTATCACAGTTGCTAAACAGTGTGATCCAAATTGTCCAACGTCAAAATGTAGCCGTGAAAAGTCACAAGAACTTATTGCTTCGATCCTATGTTATGATTTATTAAGCTTTGCTTATTCTGGTATTAAAAAGTAAGTGGAGCGTTAATTTGACATAAAGCCACAAGTATAGGTCACTTTTGAGATTCGAATTCACTATTGATTTTTCTGCAAAGCCAGTTTGTAAACCAGAGCACCACAAGGTGCCTAATGATTCTGTGTGTTATTTAAAACTTCTCTTATAAACATTTTCCCAGTCGACTGGGGCTGTATAATACACCGACTGCGCCTCTGCAGAGCGGTAAAACCCCACCCAATGAGTGTCTTGGATATAACACTAATCAATCTGATGGTCAGGTTCCAGTGATGCTGGAGCTTTTTGAGAATGCAGAGTACTCCTTTATTGCTATCGCTCCCAGGTCCACTCTGGTCCGGAGTGGTAGCACCTGATAAGGGCCCTATCTATAGGTCAAATACAACTATGCTAAACTTATGCTTAACTGAATTACTTAAAAGAGAACTGTCTTGACATGTAAACTACGTACTCATGCTAAACTGAATTATTTCAAATGGAACTGTTTTGACATTTAACTGTGTGTAAACAAAAACTATACTTATACTAAAATAAATTGTATGAATTAGAACTGTTTGGCTAAACTGAATTGCTTGAAATAGAAATGTTTTTGACTATTAAACTGTTTACTTATGCTAAATTGAATTGTTTGAAATGGAACTGTTTATTTGTATAAAAATCGATTTGGCATTAAATAGCCTGCAAAGGTAAATATGCCATAAAACCAAATAAACAGACTTCTAAACTTACTTTCGGCTGTCAAAGACTGAAGACGTTCACTACAAGTTTTTTTTCCTTTCTACATTTTCTCTTTAGTGCAAAAACCGGGATGTCGGTATTAAAAAAAGAGAAGGACAAACGACACTAACAGCTAAAGTCAGAAATAGATTTACTGATTAAAAAGGAGGCAAAAGGAAGTAAGCGTGATGGTTAACAAGCTCTTTTTACCGATAAATTTTCTAATGTGGTGAGTTTGATTCTTGCGAGTACTACAAAATTATGGACACGTGGTAGACAAAGTAAAGGTATGCCACTGAAATAGTAATGTATTTATCAACCTTTTCAGAAGTCAGTGTTCTAATTCTTGTAAAAGCTAGGGCTACGAATGCTGATTTTCTAAGTTAGCATACTGTACTTCTCTTGGGAAGCGCACTTAGCGTAACGGTTATTGTCACAAGAAAGGGAATCAGTGACCCGAGACAAGGCTGTTTGCGTTTCCCTTCTCGCTAATGCCCCTGAGAAAGGCATATAGGTAAATAGTAGGTAAGGCAATCAGTCAAAGGGGTGGAAAACTTTTAATTAAAACTAGCAGAGGTTACCTAAAAAATTGCCCTTTTGTTACATCCTGCTTATAGTGGGGAGATTACGTAAATACGTTCTTAACTTTGGAGTTTGTAATTACACGTACTTCTGCTTCCAAATTTAGTATTGGGATTATGGCAATTTTAAGACACTATTTTAAACTGGACCTCAAAGCTGATGAAACTGCTTGCAGAAAGTGGAAAGAAATCGAACACCTTTCTGTGCTTCCCAAAATTGGTTTGATTCTTTTTAAGGGTATTGAGTTGTAGTCGATATCATTTGACGATTTTGATTATTTAAAACGCAAGGTACCAGATAATCTTTGCGAATCTACTCGATAAGATTAAGGATTATCGAAACAGTGGCCTCCATGTCAATGCACACAAAACTGAATATATGTGTTACAACCAAATGGGCAACATTACCACACGAGACGGAGCCTCTCTGAGGCTGGTGGACAAATTCACCTACCTAGGAAGTAGCGTCTCATCAACCGAAAACGACATCGACACACGACTGACGAAAGCATGGACGGCTATAGATAGGCTCTCAATCATATGGAAATCAGACCTGACCGATAAAATGAAACGCAGTTTCTTCCAGGCAGCGGTTGTATCGATACTGCTATATGGATGCACTACATGGACGCTAACTAAACGGCTGGAGAAGAAACTTGACGGCAACTACACAAGAATGTTGAGAGCAATATTGAACAAGTCCTGGCGACAACACCCCACGAGACACCAACTATACGGCCACTTGCCTCCCATCGCGAAAACTATACAGGTTAGACGAGCCAGACACGCCGGACACTGCTGGAGAAGCAAGGACGAGCTCGTAAGTGATGTACTCCTATGGACCCCCACATATGGCCAAGCAAAAGCAGGACGACCAGCCCGAACTTACATACAGCAGCTATGTGAGGACACAGGATGTAACCCAGAAGACCTGCCGGAGGCGATGAATGATAGGGAGAAGTGGCGAAAGATGGTCAGGGATATCTGTGCTGGCAGCACGACATGATGATGATGATATGTAGAGCATTGCATAAGCTTAAAAAACCCAGTTGATTTAAAAAATGAGAACATAACAAATACACTTTAATATATCTTTTTTTTTTCTGATATAAAAGATGATTATAAATCCTTTTTTTTTTTAAATTATTTTTTTAATGAGTCGCCTTATTTTTGTTACTTTCATCTTTAAACGAAATCACTTCTGTTTAATGTCTTTCTTATGGAGAAAAATCATATAAATTTTACTTTTGTAAGGAATACTGCCGGAGACTAAGCATTTTAAAAATGGTAACTTGAAATAAAATTCAAAAACAGACAATGACTCGTTATATCACGAGGGAAAGATAAAGTAAAAGAATTACTTGTGTTATAGAAACGCTAAGAATCTCATGTGTGTGAGACGAACGAATAAAAATACCCGACTTCAATTCCTTTGCCTCTCTCCCCTCGCCCCAGGGGGCTCTCAACCGAGTGAGCTCTGAACTGACCCCAAACTTGACTAAATAATTCTGCTTATGTAATATATTTTTATTATCACATACTCTAATAATATAAGAATACGTGTCTTTAACTTTTATATGTGACGTCACCTTCCTAGGTCAGCCGAAATTTTGTTTACTTTCCAATATCCAGTCTACCCGCGGATTTCAAAAACAACCTCTCAACTAAGTAATCTGCCAATACATGCAACAAGAGTACTGTATGACCTCGCACGCGACCTACTCTTACATTCAAAGTTTTGAGCTGACTGACAATTAATTGATATAAATAAAATTATTAACTAATATCATTAATTATTATCCTTAATTATATATACATGTGGATTTTTTATTTTCCTTTAAATTAGGACTGAAGAGGTTGTCGATTGTTTAATTGTTACAGGGGATGAATTTCTTTTTCGAGTTTGATGACTCACATCTCAGTTTAGAATGAGATGACATTATTCTCGACAGAAAATGCAAATTTTCATTCTTAGCGACCTCATTTAATATTTCATTTTTTTCAATTATCAAATAGCTTTCATTATTATAGTGGCAACATTCTGTTTGTTTGTTTCTTGGTTGGTTGGTTTTTCTTAATTTTTTTATATTAGTGTATCAGTGTTAAATGTTTTTCTATGCATGGAGTGTGAGTTTAAGGAAGAATTAAGAATGAATGGAATTGAATGGATTTGAAGGTAAAATTAAATCATTTTTTAAATGATTATTGCGAAAGGATTTGCTTTGACATGGATTAAAAAAAAATAAAGATATAATACAAATAGTTTATAGTCAATTATGATATATGTCTGTGTATGTGTGTGCGCGCGTGCGTGTCTATGTGTGTGTGTGTGTGTGTGTGAAGGAGAGGGAGAGTTTTGACATAATAGCAAATCAAAAGCTAAAAACGTGCCCGGTGTTCTATAAGTAGTAATCGACTAAGCTTTTTGCTTTGATGTGGCACAAGGCCATATGAATAGGGCACCCAATGAGACTTAAACTCACTTGTGTAGGTTTGCTTGTCTAGTTTGCTAACCATTACACCACCCGAAGCGCCTTCGGTATTCTATAAGTATTACAAAATGTTGAAACTCACAAAAACTTTCGCACTATTTAAGTTTCACGAATCCTGATTAAAAAATCCAAAATGAATAAGATTACATTCAAAAATTCCATTCATGCAAGGATTCGTGAAATTTAAGTTGTAAGAAAATTTTCGTGATATTTTGTATTTTTGTGCTGCCATATCCAGAACACTCTTTAAGGAAGGATGCGATCGGCATATTCCAATCAATTAGGATAGACTGGAATAGATAGGTAAAAATATGGATAAAAATTGTCTTTTGAACATTTAATGCTTTACCTGGTGTAATGGTTAAAGCGATGAACTGCGGACTCGTAGTACGCGAGTTCGTACTCCAGTCGCGCTATTACGTTCACTTTCGGGCAAATACCCTTGGGAAAGGTATGAACCCCCTTATTCTCCCTCCAGCTATGGGTAAATAGTAGGACGGACTAGGTTCTTCAGCCTTGGTGAGGCAACTAGTCTAGGAGAAGGAAAACTCTGAATTCAAACCTGTTAAACTCCGCTTAAAAATTGACCTTGTGTCATATCCTGCCCGAGCGGAGGGGTTGGTCAATAGTACCTGGTAATAATCTACAAATCTTTCATAGCCCCTAAAATATTAAGTTTTACCTTTTTAAATTTCCTTTTTTAATGACAAAATTTTGCCTTCTTTTTTTTTTCTTTTCTTTTCTCAAAGATATTTACTTGATACAAGGGGAAAACACGAAATTACTTAACATACTTTTTTCGTCTAGCATCTTTATATTTTAAAGAATTAATAAAAAATATTTCAAGAAGAAAGAAAAAAATATCATCCTGTTTCTTGCTTTTAAAATCTATATTTTTCAATTTGTCAATATTCTTTATTCAATAACATAAATTTAGTAAATGGTTAAAGAAAAAAGTCACAATTTAATGCATATTTAAGGTTCCCCGAATTTTTTAGTGAAACAAACATCAATACAGAAATATTTCCTGAATAATCAAAAAAAAAATTATATTTTCTATCAAATTATAATACTAAAAGTTCTCAAAGCATTAAAATATTTAATCTAATTTTCATATTTAGAGTACTATTTTCTTCCAACAGCTCCTAATTAAATTTTTTTCTTTATTTCATGCTCATCTTCAGATTTTAGCTGTTTTCTTATATACTGAAAGTATATACTCTATCATATATCCCAACCGATTAGATAGCACAATAAACATGGGTTTAGTAACCTGAAAAAAAATCAGTAGTTTTTTTATAAAATAACTGACACATTATAAAATTCATTTATTAATGAATAAAAATGAAAAATTCATAAAAATTTTATAATTCCCTTATTTTTTTGATTTTTTTCAATCAGAAGATCCGTGACTGCCATACTGTTTCTACCTATATTTAACTCATAGCTGGGGGGAAATAAGAAGGTTCAAATCTTTCCCATGGATATTAGTTTGAAAGTGTACCTGATAGCGCAACTAGAGTTTGACTCGCTTATTACTATATCGCTGTCCATAGATAGATAGAAGTGAATGTTGTTTTTTCTTTTTTTGATCTCTTTTCTTGACTCCATCACGTACAAATCTACTATCATATCAACACAGCGATTCATGGAGTGATAATCTATAACACAATTCCCGCTTTTCACTTATAAATATGACCTTCATTCTTCCTACTCCTACTCCTCCTCCGCCCAATTCATGGTTGATATTTCCGTTTCTCTTCCTTTGTGGCCAGGAAATTTTTTTCTTTCCCCAGTTTAAAGATGAAATTGAACATCTTAAATGCTTCATTGGTGGTAGGGGAGATATCTAGTTGAGTCTCCTCTTTCCACGAGCCATTATTAGTTTTAGCATATCCGTAATATACAACCACCGAACAAGACTGAAGGAAAGACAAACTAAACTCACTTACCCCCTACAAGAACATTTAATATTTAAATACACAATATACATGCAGGAGGCTCTAAAAAGAATGAATACACAAATATCTCCAAATTGCTAGAACTATACACATATTTTTACATGAACAAGCAGTATGTAGAAGGGGTACAAAATAGCAAAAGGTTTACTTAAGCGTAAGATGACCATGTGGCTTTACCATTTCCTAGCAGGGTCAGAGACATCTATCTATCTATCTCACTCTGCTCATATCAACCAATCGATTTTTCTAATAGACTTAAAACAAAATTAAACAATTACCAAAACACAAAGAATAGAGGTAATATATATATATCTAAACTGACGAAAAATAAAGCTCATTAATGCACTTTTGAGCGGGCCGATTGATTTTAATTGTATATCAACTCGGCTAGGGTTATTTTATGCCAAGAGGTTAAGGAATCACATTTTTGTGTAGCTATTTTTAGAAGATTTTTTGCACAGACCTACCGCTCCGAGTCAGAGTAGATCTGGGAGTAATGGTAATTAATGAATGCTTCACACTCCCCGATACTTACAGAAGTGGGGCCTTACAAGTTGAAACATAATGTCAGGAACCCTCCTTTTATTGTTTGCAGTGGATGCAGTCGGCGTATTTTAACCTTCACCGACTGGACTAAATATTGAGCATGATACAATACATGCATCTTGTCTGAATTCTGTTGATACTTTGTTTAATTTCGAACTTGTATACGTATTTATCTGTATATCTGATATTTACTGTTATCCAGCTTTATTACGAGAACGTATAATTTGGAAAAAAAATTAAAAGAATTTTTCAAAGTGTTTCAATTCTATTTTCCTTCATTTTATATATATAAACAATCGTTAAGTCGCTTGGTGTGACACGCTTATGTGTGTTTATATTCATGTTTACTGTACAAGTCGCTATATTTCTGATATTGAGTATGAAGAATGTGAGATAGAAATTTTAGTGTAAATATTAATTCATGTCCAAATATTAGTGGAATCTAACCATGGAAAATATTTGCTTAATCTTTAGCTTCAAACGTCTTCTTCAACGTAATGCTTTCTTATTTGGATATATAAACGGTGATAACGATAAAAGATAAATGCAAAATTCTTACTGCTTTCGGTTCGTCTGCTGTTCAGATTTCACGAACTATTAGTTATCAACTTGGGCAGCAATATATATATATATATATATATATGTGTGTGTGTGTGTGTGTGTGTGTGTGTGTGTGTGTGTGTGTGTTCACACAAGATCTACCAGAGTGTAATATGTTTGAAAAGTTATTCTTCACTTTTCGCTTTATTCTTCCAACTGATCAACATCAAAGCGTTAACTTTCTCATTTCTTTCTTTTCTTGTGACGGAATTCAAGTTGGATTTGCCCCTTGCCTAAAATATGTTAGTCACTTCCAAATTTTTCTGACAATTGAACTCTTTCGTCGTATTACTGATGTTAGTGAACTCAATATTTCGGTCAATGTATTGATAAACTTTTATCAATGGCGCAGCTGAAACAACATCAATAACACATAGAAGAAAGGCTTCGAGTGCTCGAACAAAAACTGAAAAATTAATGATATTTACGGTCAAGATAGACCTGTCTTAACCGGGAGCAAACAGAGAAATTATCAGACTCGCTTGATTCTTCTTCCATCGGACATTTTTTAAACGGTGACAACCTGTAAGTTTCTTTTTTTCCATTTCCGACCTGGTGCCATTTCTAGCTCTTTTAGACC
Organism: Sepioteuthis lessoniana; assembly: GCA_963585895.1. Lineage (NCBI taxonomy): Eukaryota > Metazoa > Mollusca > Cephalopoda > Myopsida > Loliginidae > Sepioteuthis > Sepioteuthis lessoniana. The sequence continues at coordinate 56,111,507 of OY757922.1, forward strand.
CCACTCTTCGCTCCTTTCTATCTCCAGCTCTCTCTCTCTCTCTCTCTCTCTCTCTCTCTCTCTCTCTCTCTCTCTCTCTCAATAATATCACTCTTATGGCTGCTTAGTTATCAGTATATACCCATATTTTCTACAGATGTCAGATGTCGGACTTCGAACTCAGGTAATATGCCAAGATGTTGAATACTAATTTTTAAGATAGAGAAACACCTACAAGCCAATTTTTGAAAATCTTTTGCAACACATTCTTCCAATGTGTATTTCCCACCTTCCATTTTGCTAATCTTATTCATTACTAATATTTGTATTATTGGGTGGACGACATAAAATGCTGCTTAGCAAATTTGAAAATTGCTTTAAGAATCAAATCCGGACCATTTCCAATTCTGAAATCTACTATAACAAGACTCTGCGTGTATTTATTTATCAATTTATTTTTCAGACTGTTTACTATTTGGGATATTTTATTATACGAAGTGGAAAGAAATAAAGAGTAGAACAAATTTTTTTAACATTTCTGAATTTGCAAAATTCAGTACCACCCTTTTCTACTAAAATGAGAAAATTTAAAGACTAGTTTGTTAAAACTCTTCTAATAACAGTAATGACATCAGTAGACCTTGTAAAACACCACGGATCCGCGCTTGGATCTTCGTACATGCCTGGGAAAGATTGTATGGAAGACCGACAGTTGCCCGAGCAGTAAATCTCCCCAATTCAGAACATCGATATTGCCCAAGAAAAGGGCAAGTTGGCACTGGTATCGATGCAAGCCAATGTTGGACTACCGTCGGAACGCTAGTTCCCGATTTTGAATTCAGTATTTTTTTTCCGAGACCGGTTGCCTAGTCTACCCTACTACTTTACAAGAATCTAACAAAATATCAGTTTCATAAATACCATCCTTTTTTACGATACAGTTATATTCGTTCTAAATAATATGCTCGATTATTCAATTTTGGCTAGTTTATCTTTTGTTTTTTATCACAACTCATTCTCCAATCTTTTATAAGTAAATATAATGGTTCATAAATAAACCAGAAATTTCACAGGTGATTGGTTTTCGTATCCCCGTTTCGAATAAAAAAAAGTACTCGTAGAATGTATACCAATCTGATAAAAAGTACGAACAAAAATGCTCAAAAGTTAATTTGGTTGCTGTCAATATATGGGAAAAGACCTGTTTGGCGAGAAACATTGGCTCCAGTGGTTGGTGTTCGTGCCAAGGATTTCGAATGCTGATTTTCGAGGTAGGCAGTTAAACTGGTTGACAGAACCCCTCTCTCTCTCTCTCTCTCTCTCTTACACACACACACACACACACACACTAAGACCATGGTAGCATAGCGTAGCATAATCTTTGTACCCGTCAATCTCCTATTTGACCATAACTATATTTTGTACATATCTAACTCATCATTTTCAATCGTATACCGATTTAGTCGGTGTTAGCCATTGTCGGCCTCGTCGTCGTGTCCTTCATAACCTCCCCTTCCTCACTATCATCATTGTCATAAGGTACTGTCATCATTAAAAATAATCTTTCTTTTCTCCTTTGATTGATTGCAATGAAATTCCTTTCTTCTTTATCATAACAATATTCCATCTGTTATTATTTTTCTCCTAAAGAAGCAAAATTTACGCGTTATGGATCGAAACAACAATTTCAATGAATTCGCCGAGATGTTTTCTCAGTGAACTTCTATGACTGGGTGCATCAATAAAGAATGTAAATATAAATAATTTTAGTTGCAAGACAAGTGTGGCTTGTTATCAGGAAAAAAACGGATTTGCACTCGAGTATTTTCAGTTTTGTCCGTATTTATTGAATCTGATTGGGTCATTCTGCTAATGATTGTTGATAACACTTGCATCGGGCCCGTAAAATAACTGTATTATTTACGTACGTATATACCCAACCCAACAATACTGTTAGAATTCAGAGTTTTCCTTCTTCAAGATCAGTAGCCACAACAAAGCTAAAGAACCCAGTCTGCTTTACTATTTATTCATAGCTGGAAAGAAAAGAGATGGATCCATGCCATTCCAAATGACATTGACACGAAAGGGAACCGCAAACTACATCGTTCAGAATTTGAATTCTAGAGGTCGTATCCATTTCCTAAAACGATAAACGGCTCCTTTTATTTCTCTATGTATCTGATATGACTGTCTATACTCCCCAAGAAATTTTGCTCTATGAAATTTGAATTATTTAGGATTGAAAACAACTTAAATAGGTGAATTTATTTTGAACAGCAAAGTTCTGTAGAAATTTTTAGTTGTAAAATTATATTTGCTAAGTCTGTTTTAAATTATAACAGAAACTTTATTTCCTAAAATTGAAGGATTTAAAATTGAAAACTATTTAAAGCAACAATCTTATTTTGAAAAGTAAAATTCGATTCAAAATTTCAATCAGAATTTTTTTTATATATATTCTTCCAGAAACTGTTTTTTTTTATATTAGATTTAAGGGTTATAAGAATCTATAATTTACTGAAAGAGAAAATTAATTTTTAAAGCTGTGAAATACTAGTTACTATTAAAATGCAAAGTTATGTACAAACACATAAACATTCAGCTAATTTTTCAAAAAAAAAAAAAAGGAAAAAATGCGCCCTCAAGTAATTTTTTTAAAAACTTTGTTTTAAAAAAATATGTTTCGTAGAAACTAATTTATTTGATGAAATTTTTTTCTTTTTTTTTTTCTTTTTCATTTGTTTATAATTTTTTTCAAAATGCATTTAAAGCCAAAAATATAAAGGACGTTCCGTTGTTTCAATTTCAAATTTTTACTAAATCTTCTGATCTTTTAAACATTTCTAAGAATTTGGGGGAAAACTACTAACTATTATTCAACGTTATCAGTTTGTGTGTGTTGAAAATATTAGACTGTATTCCATAAAATTTCGGATTTTAACATAGAAAACTAAGACCTTCTCTTAATCAAACTGTATTTCAGAATATCAGAAAGAATCCGTTTTTCTTATCAGTCTTTATTGATGTCAGTAAGCAAAAAAGAGCCATACCTCAAAACGATGCTGTTTCTGATATTCTATCAATCAACGTACAATTCATTTCTCCAATATTCTCATCTTTTTTTTATAATAAACAAATGACTAGAAACATTCGCAAGATTTGTAGAACGCAATAAATTTTTGTTCCTTTTTTTTTTTTTTTTTTAACTATCTGGTCATTGTTGATGCCATTTGTTGGTCATCATCGAGTCATTTTGAATATTTTTACCTCCTGGGCTAATTTTAAAAAAATTATTGCTGTATTGTTTATTTGTCAGCAAATTACTGTTACCTCTTGTATCAACTGCATCGGGTCCCAAAGGTGCCTCGTGGTATAATGTTTAACAAACTAGGTTAGCCTCATACCCCAGGTTGTTTGCTTAAGCATTGTAAATATCTTAACTACATCGGGACGCATATGGAAAAGGCATCATCTTATTGGGGTGTATCAAAAGTATTTTTTAATCAATTTACAAATAATCTTCCGAGAGGTCGTTTTTTAAACTTATCTAATGCTCTACATCTGAAAGTTTTCGAACGTTAATGGTTAGGTTCTTCTCAACCTTCGTCTAAAATGATCATAATCGACAAGTGATGGTTGTTTATCTCCTGGTTTTTATCTTTTCTCGAACCTCGACCATTTGACAAGGTGAAAAAACACAACTACTTCAACCATCACACATGAACAAACATACGCACCTAATGATTACTACTCATTATACTCTTGTTGTAAGATAGAATATCTCCCCTCTCTCTCTCTCTCTCTCTCTCTCTCTCTCTCTGTATGTGTGTCTTGGCGGTGTCAGTTGTAGAACTCGAGTGCTTTGTATATTAACAAGTTCTCATATTCCGAGGATTTGAAAGTAATGATAAAAGCCACTATTTTTATGAGTTGTACAATAGTGAGTGACCTTGAACTAATTCTTATAAAATTACTCTTTTTTTTTTCACTTAGTTTACATTTCAGGGGGTTACAGTTAACATTTGTTTTTGTTTTTTTTAAGTAATAGAATTCGTTGTCAAGTGAAAATGATATTCACTTTAGATCAATATTCACTTTAACGCTAAACGATACTTTTAAAATGTTGAAATATTTTCAGAATATCAAAAGACAAAATTGAACCTATATTGAAATATTTAAAAAAATATTTCAATTGTTTTCTAAACAATTTGTTTTTGTTTAGTTTTAGTAATATAAAGAAAGGTTTATGATAACAGAATTTGAACCTTTGCCAATATTACTATTGGGGACCTTACCAGTTAGTAGTTACGGTTGGTACTAGGGAGGTATTTAGTCGCGTCTTCACTCACCAAGGTCCAATATCAATATTAGTATATAAAATGATACGCCTACACTGAATGAACGAAAGGAAAGAGAGAACAAGCTCATATAGAGGAAATTCAATGCATGTATATAAAACATATCAGAAGTATTAAGAGAATACACAAACAATTGAAATGTGCTGATTGTTCTATGAAAGCAGGGTACATAGACAATAAAAAGCAGGGTACATAGACGATAAAAAAAGTCTCGCTTTTGTGGTTTTATCCTGATGCCTTTACATTTCAATACTGAGGCGAAGTTAAATACTCCACCAAAGTAGGAAACAAAGTATCTATTCTGTACAACGAATAAGTAAATCTAGTCTCTTGGCCTAGGTTGGGTGCTTCATTTAAATGTTAAAGTCTCATTAGAATTTGAGTTGTTCTATTTTCTGAAACAGCTTCTGATTTGCGTTCATACCGTTTCTCTTTATAGTCGAATCCAAATCTTTTGCACAATTTTCAATAGAACACCACTCCTATTCTCTTATTCTTATACTCATTCTTTATCTTGTATTGTTGACGGTACAGGCTAAACCTCTACAGTCTCCTACTTACTTTTATTGCCAAACTGCTTTGGTCTAGTATCTATTTTGTAGTGAAATTATAAGGGATTCCAATTAAAAACGGACTCAACACAGAAAATGACGTTAATTCCGAATTCAATTTATATATATATATTTTTTTACTCGCACATTAATAGTTGTAACATATACAAAATGAAATTAAGCAAATAATTAAAGAGTTCGATCCCCACAAGGTTTCCTAGGTTTCTGACAGTGTGTCTAAAATTAAGTTAATTCTTCACAGAAAACATTTAATCAGGAAGTACCTGGCTGTGACGAAATGGTCAAACAGCGGGTCCTAAATATCAACTCAACTTTCTTGGCCATCTTGAATAAGAAATGTGAATTTACTAATGTCCAGTCACAGAGGACTGCACCTCCAGGTTGTTCTTAACACCATTCCTTAAAAGTTGGGCCTATCATCTGATACTTGTGGCGGCTCTCATAAAGCGTAATGCCGACGGTACTATGACCAGGGGACATAAATCCTATTACTTACAAATGAATAATGAGTTCGATCCTCACTAAGTGCTCTATAATTGAGGCATTCTAACGAAACTAAGTTGAGATAAGTACATAAATAAAATTAAAATTTAGGTTTGAGGGTTAGTTATTAAGTTATAAAAATTATGATAGAACAAAAAGTTATTTTTATTTGTAATTTCATTCGTGTTTATCTTTGATATTATCTTCATTATTATCATCATTATACTCCTCACAAATTTTTGCCACCCGGTTTAACTGATGGTTTTTCACTGGAGTCTGAATGATAACAAGTCTCCTGGTTTCCAAGACTCTTCAAAGAATCCAAACCGATTTTAGTAGTGCTGTGGTCTGGATAGTTTCAATTTTTCCTCTAATCTCCACTTCATCAAGTCTCCAAAAACGATTAGTATCACTGTCGCCTCCATGTTCCACGACTTTTTCTGCTCTCAAGCAAGGTCTAGGTATTTGTCCACTTTTTCGCAATTCTACACTTTCCCTCTAGGGTCTGCTGACAAAGCAAAATCTACGATATGACAAGTTCTTTCCTTGATCTGATCTTCTGGTGTTGATTGCATGATGTTTGTATTGCAAAGTCTCCGAGAAATTTATGTGTTTCAATTTTGATTCTGGTTTGTGCATTTATAAGTATTGTGAAATTTCAGTTTCTTGCACAATTCCCAGTGAATCACCTCCGCCCAGTCGTGCCTGTTCTTGTATTCCTTTTGTGTCAGTTTGCTGAATTCACTTATCATGTCATCAACCATGTAATTTCTATCACTATATAATCTACACTTGTTATTCTTCTATCTATCTATCTATCTATCTATCTATCTATCTATCTCAGTCTGTTCACATCTATCTATTTAAGGACCCGGAGCAAATCCCTAGCTGATCATAGGCAAAAGTGACGTTTTTACTCTAAGCAGAACCCACAAATGCTACACTGATCATTGATAGAAGTATCATTTCATATATAAAGAATGCTTTATTTTTTACTGGTTCTAAATGTATGAAGAAATTAATCTGCGCATCTACCCTGGTATTTTTTTTAGCAAATTTGATTAAAACTGCATTAAGTTAAATGGAGGGAAGATGAAATGAGGAAGATCGCGTAGTACCAATCTTCCAAGTATCACCATAAGCTAATCTTCTTTGAGATAAATAATCTGTTTTCATTTCAACTGAATGTCTCGTCTTGTGTATCAGTTTGGTGCATTCGCTTTTTATTTTATTGACTATTTCATCTCTTTTACCATGTAGTATACGCTTGCTATTTTCCTGCAGATTATTATTATTATTATTAGTAGTAGTAGTAGTAGTAGTAGTAGTTGTTGTAGTAGTTAGTACTTTGATTGTAACTCTTAGGTTATTTTTATATTCTCTAGTCCTTTATATCCTGTGTGTCTGTCTGACACGGACATAGCTTAAATCAATAAAATCACATTTAAGCAGTGTCAAATTTAGCCATGTAGCTACAACCACTTTCTTCATCTGATTATTCACGCCATATTATTTGTTTACTTACTAGTGGTCGAGAAGTAAGAGATTCCGAAATTTGCTGTGTCACTAATTAATTAATGATGTGAGTGAAAAGTTTGACGATTTTGATTTTAAAAAATCCTACCCGTGGTACCAAGGGTCATAGACAGTTGTAGTAGTAGTAGTCTTGCGGCAATAGTGTTATGGTGAAGAGGAAGTGGCTTGAAAAAAGGTTTGGGGATTAAAACATTTAATTAGTCTTCTGCCTGTCGAGTCGCATCGGTCGTGGGTGACGTTCGCTGTTCCACACATTATTGGAATTCAGCCTATCATTCACTATTTCCCTTTAAATCAAAATCCACTAAGAATTGACTACCGAGATGCCAGTTCTAATCAATACAGTAAAGGTTGGTATATAAAGACCAAACTTTCTTAAATCTTTTCTTGATTTCTCTCTGTTCACTTTCAGCATGACAGCACTGAAAAAAAAAGGAAAAAAAAAATCATAAATAAAAAATGAAACCACGTGCTTCGCCGACGTAGGGAAGGTACCGTTAGTTTTCATGCGATTCTTCTGTTCGAGACGAAGTTTAATAGAAAATATTAACAGTTGGTCAAGATAGATGGATAAATGTAGTAGTAATTGTGTGATTCAATATCGGTAAATAAATGCTCATTTATTAAATCTTTTACTCTAATTGTTCAAGCCTTCTCTCAGTTATTTTCATTCGTCTTCTCTCATAACTAACAGCTAAGTAAGCACTGAATAGAAGCAGAAATATATTCTGATAAGTTTTCATATGTCGTCTATATTCGTATATAGGTCGAATTTTAAGGGCCTAATTTTTACTTCTTTTTTCTTTTCTTTTTTAATTTTTTCAAAATAATTTTTGGCGTCAACCAATACACGATTAAGAAAGTCGAAAATTCTAACATAATGGGAAAGTGTGATATTGCCACTTTTGAAATTTGATAAAGAGTAACCATTAGTTTTAAAAGTAATTTCGAAATGATTTTGTAGCTATAAATTTAAAAAAAACAATATTCGACTATGACTTTCTTTCTCTTTTTTATTTGTATTTATTTACCTAATTTATAACGCACAACCGTGTACAAAAGAAATTTGGCATCTATTGAGATTCGAACTCCCTTATCAGTGATCTATGAGATAAGTTTGTTAACAAAAGTTTGCTATCCTGGCAAAAGATATATTTCGTATAGGTATATACATTCGGAGTTTTTGTTTTTTCAGTAGCATGACAAAAAATTTCCATTATTTCAGAGTCCGAGTACAGACTCTTTAAATTGAGAAAATTGCAAATGAAGATAGTCTGAATCCATTTTTGGAGATATATGAATTTTTTAAAATACTAATATCAGTTTGCTGGAACTTCTTTCATGGCTTGCAACTGAAACAGGACACGTTAATAAAATACAAAGAGCAATTGAAATATTTGCATTTATCTTTTGTAGATGTTTTGCACTATGTAATTAAGAAAAAAAAGAAATTTTAAAAAAAGCTTGAAAATTGTCTACGTCACACGTAGACAGTTTTCAAGATTTTTTTTTATATTTTTAATAACAATCTGAAGAAACCGTTTTAACTCCATCTACATTTCAAAAAATCAATATCGCCCTTATTTTTGTCCAAAAATTCTGACATTTGGTCAGAAAGTTGATTTCTTTGATAACCCTAATGAGATTGTGTCGTGTAAAAATTAATAAAAAAAAATGAAAACACATCAGCAATATCATGCATCAATTGAAAACGATTCTTCTCACATGGCAAACCATGGTCCATCTGCTACAAAGGGAAGAGTCTCTCTTTAACTGATCTTCGGCCATGAAGTTACGACTTTAATCTCCTGATTCATATTGTTTCTTCTAATTCGAATTGGAAAGAAAATACATTGTTTAGGTGTTCCACAATTTCCAGAGCAGCCGTGGCAGCACTGGAGTATCCATTCTGAAAACTTTTGAATTACCTTTTTATTTCGTTCTCATGACACCAAGTGAATTGAATTGTTTTAGTAGCTGTGTGGATTCAAAATTTTTTTATACCTATTAATTAATCGAAAAAATGAGATTATACGATACAATTTGTTTTATCGCTGAACGATCCTCCGTACTTGTTTTCCTCATCTTTATCGTGAACTCTTTAAGTTCTTTCAAGACCTTCAAAACATCTATGTTGGTTCATACAGTTGATGCTACTTTTCCAACGGGTGTCACATTGAATTGCACAAATGAATTAACAATTGCACATTTGCCTTTAAAATATTTAATCATTTTGTGAACTAAGAAAACATGTGTACAACATTGTGAGGACACCCCAAAATATCAAAGCTTTTGCAGACAACTAGCCGCTATAAATCAACTACCAACAATGGTTAGCGACCATACATACAGAGTTTTAAGAATTCGTGATTGTCTACCAGTTTAATTTCTTTTCATGTTGGCTCTAATGTCGTGTGGCTGGCCCAGATAATTTGAAAGATTTAGGTTTTGGTCTTTCATTCGTTCTAAAAAAAAACATGTCCAACAAGCCGCTACCCGAATTGTCATTGACTTTAAGAATACCAAAAATGCCTCACTCATTGAGGCTTCTTTTCTTGGATCACACTGAATAATTAAGAATGACAATTGTTCTTGTTGGTGATATCAGGCGTACAGTCGAGAATCATGGTAAAGTATTTGGTGGGAGAAGTCCCCGCAGAGTAAGGGTTAACGTGATGGACAGCGGTATCATCGTAAGTGAGTTCGAACTTCAGTCACACTATTACGTTTCCTTTTGGACCAGTACTCTTTTGGAAAGGTATGGACCCCCTTATTCCCTCTTAGCTATGGGTTAAATAGTATTACCACTGTTCTTCTACAAGAATGGCTTTGACATTGAATAACCCTCGAAGGTTGATATGTCATTAAAAGAAGAAATCAAACTAAAGAATTTAGATTTCAGGGTTTTTTTTTTTCGACTTCTTTATATCAACTTGTTTTGTATTGTGTTGCTCAAGTAGTAGTCGTGTTGCATAGATCATACAATACTGGATCCTTATTTGCAAAAACCTAAAACAATACCCAAAATTTCCCATTGCTTATGGTCCAGAATTACGATTAGCATTTTGGATGGGATTGTGTAACAAATATATGAGATGGAATATTTGTTTTGTGTATTAGAGTTGAGAGTGATCAGTGGTTTAGAAGATAGTGTATTTAAATGGAGGGTTGGAAGATTGTGCTGTACTTGAGGTTTTTAAATAAAAAAAATCCACTTGCCTATCCTCGAAACCCTAGAAAAAAAATGAATTTTTAAAAATGTATATCGTATTCAATTTACCATTATTTCACCCCCCCATCTCTCTCTCTCTCTCTCTCACACATACATATATATATATAATGTAAATAGTAAAAACGGTACATCAAAGAGAGATTCTTATTAAACCAATACGCTTAAAAGGGTTTAAAAAGAGAATAATTACAGCCCAATTTGAATGATAATTGTGTGTTATCTGCATTTCCACTGAACATCAGTTTTTGATAATTCAAATTCTTGATATAACGAAGATATCTATGAAATAATAATAATCTTTCACTCTTTCCTAAATATAAGCATCAATATCATCATGGACAGCTAGTTCATCGGTTCATGATCACCCTATTTTTTGTTTGCCTTTTGGGTTTGTTTTTTTTCAGGGTGTGAGGTTTTTTTTGGGGGGGGGAGTAAAAAAGAAATCGTATAATTACCAAAGGAAAATGGTGATTGGTAATTAAAAAAAAAAAGAAAAATTCTTAAAATGCAAAGAGATGAGTATTAAAAAAAAATGAAAATACCTGATCCTTTTTTCTTTATTTATTTTATTCTATTTTTAATCTTAACTATTTTTGTATATTTTTTTTGTTTTGTGTGTAAGAAAAATTATTAGAAATAATTGGTGTATGCAAAGTTTTCGCCATTTTTTAAATTTTATTTTCGAAAACTAGAGATTCAATACACAGTTAAAAACTGACTAATGAATGGAAACTTTTGCACACATCTAATATTTTCAAAGCATTTTTGCTTTTCTCATTATTTGTTATTGTTTTCATGGCTTGTTTTGGTTTCTGCTTTCCTTTCAGTTACCTAAAAGAATGAACTCTCTACCCTATCACACACGCCAACACTTTTATACTCTCATCCATCGGACTATTTTTTTTTTTTTTTTTTTGCTCGGGATTACCTAGTTAACATTCCAATTTCCCATCTTACTTTTTATTACACCACCCATCACCGCTCTGTCTTCGTTCTCTCTGTCTCTGTCTCTCTCCCATTCTAACCTTGGCTTACATAATACCTGCCAAAATTCCAATTCAACTCTCCCCTTTCACTTATTATATTAAAACAGATGTTTTTAACTCTACTACTTCTACTACCATCACCTCTTGTAGGCTTCACATCTGTTTTATTTCCTCTGCCGAAATCTACTGCCTAAGAAAAAATTACCTGTCCAATGTAATTCAAATAATGGACTAATCATACATACCTGATTGCAGTGCTGAAAGATAAAGCATTGGATGGAGTGATAATGCTGGAGTCTTCACCCCGTAATCTTTGATCAGTTGGAGACGAAATTAAAACTAATAGGACAAAGAAAAGAGACTACTATTTATTTGTGCAGAGCAACACAAAGAGACAGAGGAAAACTTGCCCTTGTCGGTTGACACTGTCACGTGGTAACGCGGTATAACACTGTGCCGCGAATACGTTCTAATAGATAGATAGATATGAAAATACTTAAATATTATATCGTAGGGTAGAATGCGAGTTACATGCCCGGCTTCACATGGATTTTCGCCTTCGGCTATTTTTTCCTTGGCTATTTCTCTACCCCTATAAGTTGCTTTCTGAAAACTCGACACTGTTCAATTTGGTTAATTTAATAATGTATTAACGTAACAACGGTGAATCTTATTTTTTGGTCACAATCCACATGGAGCCAATATATAATTTCCCAATCCACACAGTTCAGTGAGCTGACTCAATCCCCTATTGTCACATTTTGACTTGAACTTATTAACTTTAACCCTTCATAGACTAATTTTATTTATAAATTTTGCCAGTTTTAAGTTAGCTAAAATCTAAAATTCATTTTTGTACTATCTATACACGTAAACTACGCCATACAATTCATATTCTTCTTGTATATATATATATTCTTCAATACCATCTATATTTTTCTATGATTATTCTTAGGCAAAATGGTAGTGTCTTTCAACTCACAAATATCTAATTTTGGTCGCTTCAGAGCCCTCCCGATTGCCAAAGGTGTAGTTTTTGCAAATATATATATATATATATATATATATATATATATATATGTGTGTGTGTGTAATTCTGTTGGGAACCCTTAGTCTAAGAGAGTAGACTCAAGATATCCATAAATTAGACGGCTTTCCTTATGGTGTTGAGATTCTGCTGCTATGAAGAGAGCGGACAGAATGTACGTCCATCCAGCTCGAAAGGTTCTGAGGAAGAGATAGCTTGGCGGTCTTTCACCATTTTTACGTTGTCCGGGCTGAATAGGATAAGTAATCCTCATTGGGTGAAAATATACGACGACCATACGGTCAAATTAATTTACGCGCCAAACAAAAATACGAAGTTCTTTCTGCCACATACACACACACACACACACATATATATATATATATATATATATATATATATATATATATATATATATATATTCTATATTTACGCCCTCCGAAGAGCATTCTTTTTCAACAAATATACCAAAGTATTATATATATATATATATATATATATATATATATATATATATATATATATATATATATATAATGTAGCTGGATATATTTAGAAATAAACAATGCTCGGTATCGATGATCATCAGACCAGATGAGAAACTGACAGTCACCCGGCGTCGTTGACTCTGTCTTTACTATTCTTATCTATAATTAATAACTGACCCAATGCAGTTTTCAACTTCAATAGGTACTGGGTTAAACTTTTGATACTTTTGGAGCGCACTTTCTTGTAAATTTGAGTCTTATTAGAAAACCATTTGCCAAAATTGATTTGATTTGAATAAATCTGAACTTTTCCCAAAGTCTCAAATACTTCTCCCAATGATGAGGAATGATTTTAACATTTCATTTTAAATTCAATAATTGCGAATGCTCCTAGCGATATAGACTTTGTGTATAGTAAAATTTCATTTTGCCCTTTTCTCTAGAAATGACACTGGGTTTGTCTGGCTGTTATCACCTCGGTTAATTAAAACCAAATATTTCCTTTCGGTCAATCCCACAGCCAAGTGACTAATTTATATTAAGTGGGTCATTGGCCATGTCTCATGTACACGTCCAGCCATCTGTCGATTTGCCCTTAAGTCTTTTTTAAAGGTCAAGTGTAAGAAAGGATAAACTATACATGGCTTCAGGGTGGGACGTTGACAATTGGTACCGAAATTAAATCAAAAAAACATTGAAAGAATTAAATCCAGCATAAAAGCTTCTAAAATTTATATTTTTCTACAATGAAAAGGAGCCCCCCAAATAGGCCAAATCACACTGACGGCCCCGCTTGCCATATATATCAACTCTTTATAGGTTATTTAATGTTGAAATTTGATTAATTTATGAAAGTTTGACTGTAAGTTAAGGAAGACTGTGAATTTAAACCTGATAGTTGGAGGCTCTAAGATAGTTATTAGTTTCGTTATAGCAACTCTTGCTAATCAATTCGGGCGCCTCTGGTGGTGTAATGGTTAGCAAGCTCGACTAGCAAACCTACACGAGTGAGTTCGAGTCTCATTGGGTGCCCCTTTCATATGGCCTTGTGCCGCATCTAAGCAAGAAGCTTAGTAAATTTCCAATTCTTTTCTGCGACAACTACTTCGAAAATGGCTAAAATCGGCTAATTTTTCCCCATCTTGACTAATTTTATAACTAAACATTTTTATCCCCAGTTATAAAATAAAATACCTATGAGCTAACACTTCAGAACAAATTATCAATAAAAATTATCCATTTAATTTTTAGGTTCGTAAATTTATTTTAAAGATTAGTGTCTGGTTTCAACATTCTTAGACCAAAAGTTTCTGTTAAAAGTTGGTTGATTATTAATTTTATATGTTTTTAAAAATTCCAATCTAATTTATTTTACCTTATCCTGATATTCGTTTCTTCCTGAAATTTTCTGTTTTAGAAAAGGTAATTTTTAGATTAATGTGTGGAAAATGGCTCTAAATTTGGTGACTGATTTACAAACAATGTATATAGAGCTTTATTAACAGAAAAAATTGCAATACTTTTTAGTTTTTAGAAATTATCTATCTTTTGACGGAAAAGCGTTTCTCTCAAACGCTTTTCTTGGTCTTCGGGTAATTTTCTATTTTCTCTTAATTCTTGAACTTTATTTTCAAAAGTGCCTTCCATCCAATCTTCAATCTTAAATAAAATTGTGTCCACAGTAGAAGTTGATGGTAATAACGTGTTAGCAAATTGATCAACAAAAAGTTTCAGATGATCAAAAAGTTTTGTTTTATCTTCTTTTGCAGGTCCAAATCAACTTATCAACTTTTTAAACTTTTAAAAGAATTGGATAGAAAAACATTAGATAAAGAAGACTCTTCCAATTTGCATAACAGTTTTCTTTTATATCAATTATATTTGATCAAGTACAATTCGGCTCAATTTCAAGTTATCTGTGCTTTACTTTTATATTAAATAGCTTTCTCAAGTGCCCCCCATCCATTCTTTTCATCAAATTGACAATGAAATCCTTTATTGAATGTAGAGTCTTGGTAAGAAAAGATTGCAAAACGTTTTAGTATTTCTAAATTATCTGTTAATCTTTGTTTCAGTTGATTGAAAAGCATTAAAAGAAATTGTTGGCACTTACTTTCATAGAAGTTTAATTTTATCTTCTGTTGCTGATTCAAAAAACTAAACTTTTTTTTTAATTTAAAGAGAGTTAAAAAGAAAATCATTAGATGAGCCAGATTCTTCTCATCTTTGTACAATTCATAAAAGATTTCAGACGTGCAACATTTCTCGACTTTATGTACTTTTTTCAAACTGGAGTTTTATTTATCTAACTCCACAGTGATAATATTTTTCTTACAGTTGGAATTACCATCTAGTTTTAGAATTTCCATGAATTTTAAGGGTATTTCATTATCATTTATAGCTTTATACAAATTAGTATAAATCAACTAATGTGATGTGGAAAAAGATAACTTTGAGTTTCTGCAATCAAAAATTCTTAATGTCTTTGATGGCTATCGCAAAAGTATACAAAACTGCCAACTGAATTAAATAATAGACGCATCTAAAGAGAATAAATGATGGAATTTCAGATGGGAGTTTTCTATGCACACCATTATTTCTTCCTATTATTACATTTGTATCATCAGTTCTTTTACCAACAAGTTTATCTAACTTTAAGCTTTTAGAACTTTCTTCGAAATGAAAACTTAAAGAAATTTTTCATAATTTCCGAACATTTTGCTCTATGCATCTTTAAATTAGTTACAACTTTACTATCTTTAATGTAAACTAAATAAGATCATGATGTATGTACTTACACAGCCATTTCGCCACGAGCGATGTAAACTAAATAAGATCATGATGTATGTACTTACACAGCCATTTCGCCACGAGCGATGTAAACTAAATAAGATCATGATGTATGTACTTACACAGCCATTTCGCCACGAGCAAGAAGCAACACAAGGTTAATTTTTAAGCGGAGTTTAACAGTTTTCCTTCTCCTAGTCCAGTTGCCATATCAGTCTGCATTTTTATTTATCGGTAGCCGGAGGGGGAATAATTTGATTCCTACCTTTCGCAAGGGTAAGAGCGCTATGTGAAATGCAAGTAGCTTCGTCCAGGATTTGAACTCGAACCACTGTGTCACTTTTCTTTGACGATAACCGTTACTCTATGAGCTCCGCCATCATAGTGCACAATATAATACTATAAATAATGCAAGTCTGCGTTCTTACTTGGCAGTATACTTACTATTTAAAGTAGTTTGTTTATAAAAACTGGCCTAATTCTGAATTTTATTTGAGTAGTTTTCGGGATTTTGTATAATTAATCAAATCAACTAGTATTTTGTTTTTATGGCACACCTACAAAATTTACAAAAAACTCATGATGCCTTGGTATTTTACATTTCCAGTCCTTTAAAAAAAGGTTTTGCATTATTTTGATTCGCGCTAGTTTGCAGCATGTATATCAGATGAACGTACATCATTGTCTAATTTGGGAGCTTATGCTTTACGCTTTCGAATTGGTTCGTAACGACACCGAAGCAACCAAAAAGACATTTGTGCGAAAGGTGAAAAAAACACTGTTGATACCAGTACAGTAAGCAGATAGTTCAAGAAATTTCGGGTTGCAATGATCAGCCAAGGTGAGGTAGATCTAAAACCATGGATTCTAAGGTCATGTTCCTAGTCATAGAAGGAAATCTGGGGAGTAGCACCAAGAGAGTATCAAGCGAGTTCGGCATCACACAGTCCAGTGTGATTCGTTATCTTCACGACCTCGGCAAAAACATCCGGAGTTACCGAATCGTGACTCACAGTATCAAGATATTGCAAAACTTTTGACTCGCTCTAAAAAATTGTTTGAAAACAACTCTTAAAATTTTTTGTAAGTTTGGGATTCTTTTGGCTGTTTGATTAGAGAAATGTTTTTGACAAATTATTGATTGTAAAAGTAAAAAGTAAGATTGGCAACCGTTGTCGAGGGCGACCAGAAGGCTTCCTTTTCAATAGTTACTTCACGGAGGTGTAAATAAGGGACGCTAGTGTGTCATTTTTCTGATAAAAACTTTTTCAACGTATTTTTAGGATTTAAATTTGTGATTTAAAAATGATCAAGAAGACAAACTATGTTTAATTTGAGATTGAGAAACAATGCTTAGGTTCCTTATGTTTAAAACTCCCGCTGAAAGTATTCAACAAGTGCAGTGGCTATAAAAAATTAATGAAAAATGATATATATAACAATAAAAGTTCAATTTTAACTTTGTTAGATTCTAGTTCTGATTACCCTAGTGTTAGGTGTATTCAAATTTCAATCCTTAACGAAAATATTACTGCTGCACAAAAATAATACCGTTAAAGAACTTCAGATTAGTTGTTTAGAGAGAAAGGTAAAAGCTGTTAGGGAAAAAAATGCATTTTCAAAGAGACGAATGAAAGTTTTTTCTTCCCTTAGAACTCACCAGTTTTGTTTGCAGTAGGAGAAAATAAATATACAAATAATTTTTTTAATTGGATTAAAGAAGAGAAAAAACAACAGAATATCATAAATAAATAAAATGAGCGAATAAATAATGCTCAGAATTGAATTTGATAAATAATCAGTTTAAAAGGATTTAATATTTTTATTATCGTATTGTAAGAATACGATAAATAATTTTCTCCCTCAGAGAATAGGATGTGTTCATTGGGCAACTCATGGTCACATGTAAATAATCCCCGAATCCATCTAATTCTCTCTTACTACTCTTTGGCGTATAGAGGCGTTGTCTCCTCTTCCAACGATGACTATTGTTCTCCCCATCATCAAGACTTTTACCGTTTTTTGCCCCTTTTATATACTGCTTGTTCATAGAAAATGTTTATATTTTATTCGTTGGGATATGTTCTTTTAATTCTTGGCAATATGTATATATGTATGTATATTATGAATTATTAAATGCTTCTATATATGTAAATGAACTTATCTTGTCTTTCCTTCTGTTTATTCAATGTTAATGTATTATTGATACACCAATTGAACCTTGGTGTGTAGGGACGACTAAATATTCTCCCTATTACCCACCAACACAATAGTATTTAAAAAGTCAATAAATAACGTTGTTCAATATAAAAGTTGGCGACCTTAGTCGAGGGTGACCCGAAGGCTCCCTTTTCAATAGCTACCACACCGAGGTGTAGGGGAGGTTGCTACTCCATTCGCTCCACTTAGCCCTTGATCTTTTCCTTATAATGCTGAGTGTTAAGCAAAGCAGCATCAAGTACCATTTTTTTTAGTCTTTGGTATAACTCGACCTGTGATCGAACCCCGGTCTCCCTGATCATTGGCGATCACTCTACTCATTAGGCCAATGGCCTGGTTCAATATAGAATTTGATGAATAATCAGTTATCTTAATCTGTAGACTATTGCAATCAAAACTCTACCCAATCTGTACATTTTATTAATTTTTGTTCATTTTCTAATATAAAGATTAGAATCAAAATTTGCATGCATCTTCCGCGTCTCTTTCAAGCATAAATCTCACATTAGTTATTTTTCTGGCGTTCATATTAATTTTAGGGAAACTATATTTTAATAAGACATACGTTTTAATTGGCATTTTATTGTAAAACTAATATTTACGTAAAATTGGCTTATGTCAAATTTTAACATTCATTGTAATTCAGATAAAATCTATGAAAACGGTTTTCTGCTTGGTAGATTCTAAATTCAATTTTGTTTTTAATAAAAGCGATTTTAATTCATTTAAAACTATTCTAAACACAATATTTATATTTTCCTTTTTAAAAATACCTTTTTCTTTCTTTTCTTTTGAACAATATTTTAATTGTTTATGTTTGTCTTTAATCTTTTCAAGCTACGAGTTCTTAAGAACTATTTTGAGTACCCTGCCTATCCTGTTCTCTCTTCCTTGGGGTACACCCCTCGACTGACTCCAGAAACTGACCATTTGAACAAATTGTTCAGCAAGCATTTATCACTGCCGTTGGCTGAATACGTGTGCTAGCGTTTATGCTATGAGAGCAGAGTTTTTTGTTTTTTTTTCGAATACTACAAAACAAACACAGCTCACTGGCTAACATACGAGACTGACCAATCAAATTAGCAAAATTACTGATGCTGAAACACATTAATCATAGATTCACTTGACAACGACTAACACCAGGTTTGGCGATAATTAGAAACCGTCTGGGTCTCTGACCAAGCATAAAAACAACACTAGTCATCTCGCAAACCCTTAAAAATGCCACCTGCTCATATCAGATGGTGCCAGTCTCCTTTGAGTATTTTAAGTGTATTGTTTTAATCAGAATCTGTCAATGATGTGTTATTTTTGCTGGATTAAAGCTCTTTGCTTTCTTTTTATTTATTCTTTTTTTTTTTTTCTTTCGAATTCTAGAAAAAAACTGGATTTGAATGGAGGCTGGATTTTCCGTTTTTAAATTTTGACGAAACACAGTCTACTTTTTATTTATCCTCATTTTGACCTTGTGCCAGATTAGTTATGATCTATCTATCTATCTATCTAAGTTTGTCAATCTCTTTCACTGACAGTTACTATCTCAGTCTGTTCATATCTATCTATCTATCTATCTTAGTTTGTCAATATCTTTCTTATTTTCTCTTTTCAGTCGGTTAATATCTATTAACATTAAAAGTATTCTATTAATTGCCTCTGGCAACACTAAACTCTCAAGGAGTCACTTGATAGGCTCCTGTTACATCACTTTTCCGAGATTAAAGTGAAATGTTAATTCATCCCATGTTCCATAGAAGAGTTTGGAAGAGCAACTGATTACCTGATTTGATCAAATCAAACAAATTTATCTTCTTTGATATCGTCCTTTATCTCTTATCTTACCTCTTGTTTTTGTTTTGTTTTACCTCGCTTTGCGAACGGCCTAATTTAATACCCACTTGATGAGAAAGAAGAAAGCCTTCAATCTCTCTTTAAACAAGGTTTTTGTTGTGTAAATATATTTTTAATCTATGTTCCTATGTTGTGACATTACAGTAAATTCTGTCAAGAATTTCAAAAAGTCAAGCCAATCATTTTCCTCTTTCCAGCTGATGAACATTCCATGCTCTTCACACAATATACACCAGAATTACATGCTATTCTCATAAGAATACAATAATGTAATTAATCTATCTACATTTAATATTAGATATTGAATACATCGTAGACTAATTCGGTCATTACTGGTGGAGTTACTTTTCGAATGAAATACCTCCACTTGCCAACGATTTGATTCTCCAGAGGACAGCCCAGCGTCCAATTACCACCGAGGAGCTCCCCATAAAAACACAGTTAAAAAGTCTCACACCTATAGTGAAAAAGACTTACGACAGTGAACAGACTAGGCTGCTAAAAAACACCACAAACCATCAAAGTCACCTCACTCTTCAAGAAAAGTCATAAAAGTAGAGGGAAAAGAAACAGCACCACAAAAACTTCAGTGCCGCAACAGAACCATAAACCTCCCAGATGTTGCCCTGCCGTCGCTAAGGCATGTCTGGGTTAACTCGCATAGGACTCATCGGTAATCAGCGAGCCCGTAATAATCAAAGAACGTCTTCTTCATGAATCTTTCTTCGTGAAGCCAAAAATTTTCTGACTTACGATAATCCCTTTTTCCTGATTTTCAATGTATTTCTACAGTAAAATTATCTGCAACATTATAATATGACCAAATATTCTGAACCAATGTAACTTACCTCTGACATGGCATAATACCCAAGAAAAACACTTCCTACCATGGTGTAATTGTTACACCCATTTTCATGTGTGATAGGAATATAATGTTTGGCTTACAAAATACTCTTGACTTACATGTTTTGTGTGTGTGTGTATGTGTGTGTGTGTGTGTGTGTGTGTGTGTGTGTGTGTGTGTGTGTGTGTGTGAGAAGTCTTTCAACATTTGAAATATATTAAGCGTATCTGGTTTAAATCTGTGGAATTCAAGAAGTTATTCATTTATATTGTTTCGATGTGTCT
This sequence comes from Sepioteuthis lessoniana, assembly GCA_963585895.1. NCBI lineage: Eukaryota > Metazoa > Mollusca > Cephalopoda > Myopsida > Loliginidae > Sepioteuthis > Sepioteuthis lessoniana. The sequence goes on from OY757922.1 coordinate 56,132,160, forward strand.
GTTATGTTTATGACTAGACTTTCACATTAAAGTTCTGGCCTTGATTTTCTGCCCGAATGGCGTGCCTCCTTTCAAAATATTCAAATAATTAATGGTATGGGAACGGCTTATGCTAATATATATATATATATATATATATATATATATATATATATATATATATATAAACGATCAGAATGGTTTTCTTTTTTTTTTCTTTTTTTATATTTATAGTTTTTCCATCTCCATTCAATTTTTACTTGTTTGTCTTATTTTTTATTCATTGATGATTGCTTGGCATTCTTCTTTTTTTATATATTCTTTTTCTCCCCCGCTTTTCTTTTTTCGTCATTTCTAATATCGAAATATACCCTATTATTTCTCCTTGTCTTCATTCTGTTTCGTTTTTATTGGCTTTTACGAGGACTTAAGTTTCTTTATAAATTCGTTCATCTTCTTCTTCTTCTTCTTCTTTATTATTATTATTATTATTATTATACTTTGTACTTCTTCATTTTGGTTTTTATTCATTTTAACTTCTTCCATACCATTATTATTGCCATGACTTCTTTACACACCTTCCATTTTACCTTGTAATAAAGGACAATTTAATGATATGCCATGTATCAAAAAGCATGACAACGAAAAATGCGCAAAATTTGTCCTTTAATATTCTGCCTAACCGAAACATTTTCTGAATGCCAGCAGAACAAGCAAAGAAAAACAATCAACAAATCGAAACGATTAAAAAAGAACTTCGCAATTTGTAATCAGATTAAAGTGTTTTGGATCTTTCGTACCTTGTAAAATTTACTGTCATAAACTTTCTACTCATGACTGTGTTTGTATTGGCTCTAAGCTTCACAAACCGAAACCGACAATCATATCTTAACATGTTTCATGCCTTATTACGATATTTGCCCCATCTTTATGAGTGTTTCTTACAACATTAAGTGTTGATTAATTCTTTATCATTTCTATCATTTTTATTATTAGTTTTATATTATCGCTTTATTGTTGTTATTTTTTATCGCAACATATCCATCAATTTACTCATCATTATTTATTTTGGATGGCAGCCATCAGTCTCACAAAACCACATGGATCTAAGCCTGGATCTTAGCACAGACCGGGGCAAGGTTGTTTTGAAGATTAACAGTTGCCCATGCTATAGGTCTCCTCTCTTCACGACACCGATGTCCTAGCCAAATGAAGACGAGAGTTTGAATCTCACCGAGACCTCATCCTTTTGTTTCCAATACTCTTTGTTCTTCGATGTCATAAAGACAACGAGTTGGGAATTTTGAAAAAGCAACCAAAATTAAGAAGCAATAAGAAAATTGCGAGTTAAAATTAATGAGGAATAATTAACTAATGTACTAATATTTTCTCTCTCTCTCTCTCTCTCTCTCATACATACACACACACACACACAAATAGATAGATAGATACTTTTTAGGAAGCGTCATTCACATACTTTCCTTGGCGTTTCATAATTCTGACAGTTTATATATACGAGAAGTGTCTGAAAAGTAACGAGATTGGTATCACAAATACCTTATTTCAATTCCAAACAAACTACATGGTTCCCATTCAAAGTAATCTCCCTCAAATTCAAGTTACTTTCCCATCCTTCTCTGCCACGATTCTGGGATGTCCCACAGCCCCGTCGTTACGGTCCTCTTAATGGCCTCCATACCTTCAAAACATGTTCCCTTGATGATATGATCCCTTTGAGCTTAGAGAAAAGAAAAAGTCACATGAGACAAGATCAGATGAACAGGGAAATTGTTCTAATACGGCGATATTCTCGTGTAAGAACTGCCGGACGCTCAGGGCGTTGTGAACAGGTACATTATCGTGTTGTAGCAACTACGATTTATCAAGCTATAACTCTCGTCTCCTCTCATGCACTGAGCGAGGCATACGCTGCAGGATCTCTTAGTGGACTGATTGATCACCTGGCCTTGTGGCAAGGACTCTCAGTTGATGAAACCCCTCACATCGAAAAATGTTATCAACATGATTTTGACTTTTGACTTAGACTGCCTTGCTTTTTTCGAAGTCGGTGACGTCGGAGACTTCCAAAAAATTGTCTTAGCGCTTGATTCCTGAGTTGTACTCAAGAATCCATGTTTTATCACCAGTGATGACTCTACCAAATAAATCTGGTTTTGTTTAGGGATGTCTGGACACACCCGTATACAGTGCTCCTTTTGATCTTCACTTAGTAGTCTTGACACCATTTTTGTGCAGACTTTCCGCGTGTCCAAATCTTCGGTGATAATCTTCCAAACATTATTCTTTTTTTTTTCATGACCAGCTGACTTGCGATCATTTGAACAGTCAATTGACAATCGCCATACACGACTTACTTTGCTTGCTCGACGGCGACTGCAGCCCTGCTAGCTGAAAGCCTTTCACTCTTGGAGTCATCTTTCACGTTCTTGTGCCACTCAAAACTACGTGTGTGTGACATGGTGTTATCACCACATACTTGTTGAAGCATTTCAAGTGCTTCTGCAGTTGCCCATACTGCAAATCTCCCCTCTTCACAACACCGACTTTGTCCAAGGAAAAGGTAAGGTACTTAATTTAGCGTTAGTGACGCTGCAGTTGTCAGAATGAAACTGAACTCAACGTCAGATTGACCAAGAAACTACAGCTTCTGGTTTTGGTTCAATTTCTGGCTTCTTTGTTTAACAGCATATCAACTTTCTAATGCAAAAGGCATCCTCCAAGAAGAACTGCAGTGATACCATTTAAGCCATAGCTGAGCAAATTAGGGGGTTCATGCCCTTCTCAAAGTATTGGTCTGAAAGTGAATATAATAACACGACTGGAGTTTGAAGTCGCTTACTACGAAGTCGCAGTCTAGCACATTAGTCACGACGCCATGGGGTAGAGGCTAATGTGCTATTTACTATGCTGGCAGGAAATTCTAATGGTGAGATTTCTTTCTCTTACACAGGTTGCCTTTACCCAGACTACAGATAATCTGTTTTACTATTTGTCCATAGCAGAAGAGATGAATTCATGCCTTTTCCAAGGATATTAGTGCAAAGTCTAGAATTTGAACTCAAGTCACAAAATCCATTTTCTACATCAATAACCTTTATTACTTGCTTTATTCCGTGACTGAAGTTATAAAGGTGACAACTTTCTGTTGGTAGCTTTCTGGAAATTTCTGGGCTAACTCTTAATTCAATCCATGTTTTATGGAATTGGACAAAATGGACATTAAAGAATTATTAATTTCGACTTATCTTTGAATTATGTTGAAGTACGGCTCTAACAATTGTTGTATCTTCAGATACAGTGGTTTATCTATTGTTGCAAGGACCTTTTTTCATTGATAAATTCCTATTTTCTTAAAAAATGTTCGGGAAAACATCAATTGATGAATGGCAGCGATTAAATTTCTTTGTCATATCACCAAGTGATAGTTTACAATCATTATATGCCACAATTTGATCTTTTTCAAACTTGGAGAACTGCTTACAAAGCCATTAACATAGCTAAAATAATTAACGTCTATACAATGATCAATGTCCATATAATAAACGATGTCCATACAGCGGAAAGAAAGTCTGATTTGGCATATTAATCACAAATAGGATATCAAAATAAAGAAAAGAAAATTCAAATCATTTTCAATTTTTGGTATTTCTGGGAATTTTCCTTTTTAGAAAATTATGATTTTTCGCTACAACTAAATCATTTTTGACAACAATAATCAAGGAAAATAATCACTTCCAGTTTTTGTCAAAGCTATTGAAGTTTCATTAACATTTGAGGCTATTATTGCTTCAAATGTCTTCTTTTCTGTTCAATATTGCATAATTCCTATTTATTTAATCTTATGAAAACCAATTTTGAATTGCCAGTTGATTAGCAAATTGTACTGGCCTTTTCTTAAGTGTCATTATTTTAACTTCTAAAAACTTATGTCACACTAAAACATAAATGTATATTTCTATCAATTTTCTTCGTTAAATAAATGACACCCCTCTCTCTGATATCCATAGAATAAACAGAGAGAGAAATACAGGCGACAGACAACTGCTGCTCTTTTTTTTCTTTTCTTTTTTTTTTTTTTTTTCTTTTGGTTTTTGATATTTATTTAACCAGACTACTTTTAGCTGAGAATACTTTTTGAATAATCTTTATGCTAGCAGCTTTGAGGAAATATTTAAAATACCACAGAAAGGAGAGGCAGACATTTCTTTCGTTACTTTTACTTCTCCTTTCTTTCTTTCTTTCTTTCTTTCTTTCTTTCTTTCTTTCTTTCCCCTTCGTCTTTTCTGTTATTTTTTTCTCTTTTACGTTTTTACTTTTTTGAAAACTTTCCTGTTGAATCTTTCATCTATTTCGTTCATTCATTGTCCCCCCTCTCCCACTCTTTTTTTTTCTCTCTCTCTCTCTCTCTCTCTCTCCCTCCCTCCCTCTGGTTTTTTCTTTCTTTCTACGTCTCTTTCTTTTTTTTTCTTTCTGTGTTTTATAACTTTTCTTTCTTGTTTTTTCCTTCTTTCTTCTTTTGTCTCTGTTTTTCTTTTTCTTTTACTTTTACTTTTTTTCGTTTTTCCTTTCCTTCCCTTTCTTTCTTTCTTTCTTTCTTTCGTTTCTTACCGCTTCATAGATTACCAAGGTCATACCTATCCCTTGTCCTACATATAATAAATACTTTTCACTAATGTTATCTACAAAGTTTCTGGTGGACATATTCTCACCAACTTTACTATCACTCACAGTTTTACACACATAAGCATATTCATACATTTATGCATGCTGAGCTGCACCGACCGACTCACACTCATTTATATACTTTTTTATTGCTTGCCAGCATGTTTACATTTCCTTATTTTTGTGTACATTAAGTTTGTAGGAATCTGTGGTCTCTGCTTGTTGGACACATTCTCTCAATTGACACATTTAATAAATGCCCTGATTTTGTATAAAGAACAAAGGACAACTGTTCTGTATCCAGGTTAACAAGAGGTGACAAAAGAAGTGTCATCTCCCTAATAATGTCTTTATCCATTATTCTTTCGCCAGGAAAAATCGGGAAAACGCATCATGACCCATGCAGATGTCAATGGGATTGTCTATCATTTTACGTTTATTTATTACCTTTAACGTATGCTATTTTTTTATACTGTTAACGTACTTTCTTTACTCGTGAATGATTATTTTCTTGGCAAATAAATATTATTTTTTTATGAAAAATAGCACATCCTAGCGAGATTTTTGTTTACGAATTCCTGTTAAAATACTGTAACTTATAGAATAAAACACTTTCAAATCCAATTTGCTACTTGAGGATAAGTTTCTTTCGCGTTCACTCCGATAAGTATAATTTTTTAACGAAGATAACTATTCAATGCTAATCATAGACTCCTTCCTTTTATTAATTCATTTATGTATTTGAAGTTAATTGCAACATAAATTCTATAAATAAGTTGTGACAAGACAGCCCTATTAATGATAAGCTTTTGCACATGCAAGGATCTGATAATCCCCTCAAAAGATTTAGCAAGAAAGAAGAAACATTAGGATTAAGACTTCAAAATTCTTCCGTGTAATTGTTGTAATAGACTAAGGCCTTAGTTCTTAGACTTTTTTGCCAGTACCCAACTTCTTGACTCTGTAGAAACACGAAATTCGAAGCCTTTAAATCAGACATCTAGAAACTTATTTCCAATCATTCATTTATTTTTATAAACTCAAATCATGCTTGCCTATATGTGAAAGAACGTTTGATTTTAATAAGAGTTTTAAATGTATGATCCAATCGACGGAACTAATTCCACTTACATGTCCCATTCTGCATTAAACCTTTTCTGCTGTTATTTTTTTCTTTTTCATTTTTTTTTTTTTTAATTGACATTAAGAGTTAAAAATCCAGTTCGTAAAAATAACGAAACCAGAATCTTCATTGATTCAGTGTTTTGACAATTTTTGTGTACAGATATTAAATAATTCCTAATTCAAATAATTTGTACACAGTTGTAGAGTTTCATGGATTCCGATCTTATATTAATTTGGTTTCATGCAATTATTTCTAATTGATAATAGTCATTTGTTTGCGCAAAGTTTTGCGGTTTCCAACCAAACCCTGCACAACAAAACAACTCAGAACAAACACTAACACAAGAACAAAAGTTAAATCTAAGAAATTTAAAGAGAATTTTAAACGGTGAAAAGACCACTTTACCATCATTAAGAAACATTGAATGGAGAATAGTTAAGGCAGAGACAAATAAAGTGAATCAAGTAGTGACATGTATATCAAAGAATAATATAACCGAATTAAATGAACTAATTTATGCAGGAGCGAAATTAGTTTGCGAGAAAATTGGGATCGCCTCAAAAATCACGAAAGAAAAGTCAAAACCAGGATGGAAATTTCGACTAGAAACTCTGATAAAAAAAACCTACGAAAAACGCTGGAATAATTAGGAACAGAAAAGAAAAGACAACACAGGAAAAACTTACCACGCAACTTGAGGAAATAAACCAGAGAGTACTGGCGAAAGAAGGAAGATTAAAGAGATATCGACAAAGGGTAAAACAATACAGACAAAATAGGACATTCCAAAACAATAAAAGAAAATTCTATCCACAATTGGAAGAAGATGACAATAAAATATACCAACAACCGGATGCAAAAGAAACCCAACGATTTTGGACTAAAATATGGCAAGCGAAAAGGCTGAATGGATAAACAATATCACAAGAAAACTAGAAGAACTCTAAGAAGGCCTGAAAGCTGAAATACACACTGATTTACTCAAAATGACACTTAAAAAGATATCAAGCTGGAAAACGCCAGGCCACGATGGAATACATGGTTTCTAATTCAAGAAATTCACTTTCATTCACGACAGACTAGCATTAGAAATGAATAAATGCCTACAAAGAGCACACGTACCCGAATGGATGACCAAAGGAAGGCATTGATACAAAAGGACCCAAACAAAGGAACCGCCCCAAACAATTACAGACCCATAACTTGCCTACCAATGACGTGGAAAATATTAATAGCACAAATAAGGGAAGAGATTTACTACTCGCTAACAAGCCGCGGTTTGTTCCTTGAAGAATATAAAGGGTGCCGCAAAGGATCCAGAGGCACAGCAAAGTTACTTTATATAGATTAACACATTCTAAATGAGAGCAAAACCAGACGGAAAAATCTAGCTATGGCCTGGATTGACTACAAAAAGGCATATGATATGGTTCCGCAAAATGTACAAAATATCACATGAAGTCATAAACTTTATCGACAAAACTATGAAAACCTGGAAAGTGAAATTGACAACAGGAGAAAGAAGATTAGCTGAAGCAAAGATCGAAAGAGGTATTTTCCAAGGAGATGCACTATCACCCTTACAATTCATGATTGCCATGATGCTACTTAACCACATACTCAGAAAATGCACAGCCGGATACAAACTTAGTAGATCGCAGGAAAAAATCAATCATTTAATGGACATGGATGATATCAAGCTATTTGCAAAAAATGAAAAAGAACGGGGAAACTCTTATACACGCAGTTAGAATATTCAGTCAGGACATAGGAATGGAATTTGGCATAGAAAAATGTGCAATGCTTGTAATGAAAAGTGGCAAGCGACATCTAACTGACGGAATGGAACTACCAAATCAAGACACGCCTGCAGAAGACGAAACCTGGTACTTGGGCATCTTGGAGGCTGAGATCATCAAACAAGTCGAAATGAAAGACAAAATTCAAAAAGAACATCTCAGGAGAACTAGAAAACTACTCGAGACAAAACTCTCAAACCGAAACCTTATCAAAGGAATCAATACCTGGGCTGTACCACTCTTTAGATATACCGGGCCCTTTCTCAAATGGAGCAAAGAACAATGCATAAGGCATTACATCCCAGAGACGACGTTGACAGACTATACGTTTCAAGAAGAGAGAGAGAAAGAGAACTTTCCAGCATTGAAAACAGTGTTGTCGCATCGATACAACGACTCAAAGACTATATACAAAAACGATGGAGGACTCATTACAGCCATCAGAAACGATACTGATAACACAATGGACAGCAGAATGACAATAACTAGGAAACAAAAATGGGAAGGAAAACAACTTTATGGGAGTTTTAAACGACTAATAAATAACATCTCACACGACAAAACCTGGACATGGCTAAGAAAAGGAAATTTTAAGAGAGAAACAGAATCTCTCCTAATAGCAGCACAAAACAACGCCGTAAGAACCAATCATATCAAAGCGAGAATAGATAAGACGCAGTAAAATAGCAAATGTAGGCAATGCGGTAACAGGGATGAAACCATCTATCACATAATAAGCGAATGCAGCAAATTAGCGCAGAAGGAATATATGACTAGACATGACTGGGTCGGCAAGGTGATCCATTGGGAGATGTGCAAGAAATTTAAATTTGACCATACAAACAAATGACATATGCACAACCCAGCACCTGTCCTAGAAAATTACACACATAAACTCCTATGGGACTTTGACATACACACGGATCACCTAATCCCGGTCAGTAGACCAAAATTAATAATAATCAACAAAAAAAGAGAACTTGCAAAATTGTCGACTTTGCTGTCCCGGCTGACCACAGAATAAAACTAAAAGAATGTGAAAAGAAGGATAGGTACCTCGTCCTTGCTAGGGAATTGAAAATACTGTGGAACATGGAGGTGACAATTATACCAATTGTAAATGGTGCGTTTGAACAATAACTAAAGGATTACTAAAGGGACTGGAGGACTTGGAAGTTGGCGGACTAGTAGAGAACATCCAGACGACAGCATTATTGAGAACAGCCAGAATACTGAGAAGAGTCCTGGAGACTTGAGGAGACTCAAACTCCGGTGAAAACCATCAGCTAACGCTGATGTGGAAAACTCTGATGAGATGATAATAATAATAATAATAATACTAATAATAATAAGTAGTAGTAGTAGTAGTAAATAATTACAGTTTCAAGTAACTATTCTTAAAACTAATAATTTACATTTATATAGTATCAAGTATTTCCATCAAATACAAATAACTTGAAAACATCTATTTGACCAATAAATGGAACTCTTACAGGTACTACCAACCCGGGTAAGAGTGGACAGTGGGGATACAGTCAACATATTCCGCTATCAGGACAGAAATTTGCTTTGGGTCAGACAATGAAAATCCATATACTCTTCTTCAAACATCAATATAAGCCCCACCTGCTTGAGAGGGATATTTATATCAGTGAATGAAAAGATACATGTCCACAATCCGGGAAAAGAAAGTAAAATATATAGGATGAAATACACTGAAGCCGGGGCAGCAGCTGACTGAGATTTTCTCTTTTTCTCTCTGAAAACCTACGATCATCTAAAAATAATAAAAATTTACAATTGTTTACAACACTCGGTGTCACTTGTTTTTTTTTCTACCAAAAATCGATCACCGATTCCACCTAGAATACGTGACCTGTGTTCCCAAAGCATCAAATGCTACAATATCAAATCTGATGAAGGTAACAATTCGAATAAATCAGCGGAGACGCTGTCGCTTGTATAGTCTGAGCAACCTTTACAGACAGACATATTATTTTGATCCTCTATTTAACTAGGTTAGCATTAACTAAGCTTTTTGCGGAAATACTTAGCAAAAACACTTTGATGCTTTCTACCGGTCCTAAATTAGATCTTGAGGTCAGGCACGGCCTTATCATAACTCCAAAAGACCCCCCACCACGTTCGGAAATACTGCCTTAGCGTCATTATTTGGGGATTGATCAGCTTCAATGTTCTTGCTTTAAAAATGATGGCTATTGCTACATAACTCTGTGGGTTAAATAGAACTAACTGCATATTTATGCTAAACTGAGTTGCTTGAATTAGAACTTTTTGATTAAATCGAATAGCTTGAAATAGAAATGTTTTTGACGATTAAACTGTACTTACTGATTATTTGTAAAAAAAATGGATTTGGTGTTAAATAACCTCCAAAAGTTGATATGCCATAAAACTCAACCAGCCAATTCATTTGATGTCTAACTGCTTTAGTCTTGCACTAGACTAAGCTCATTTAAAGACACCGTAAAGCAATGGTATGCTAACAAGAATAGCTAACACATGGCAAGTTTGCTTCTCTCTGGGTGCTCCTTTATTTCTACCCTACTTAGCATCTTACTGATCATTCCTAATCGAATGAGTTCGAATTTCTCTTGGTGCTCGGTTATTATTGTGTCAGACTGAGTTGAAACTCATAAATATCTCCACGGTTAAGAATCTTCTTCTCTATTCATGCTAAACAGGTGAGCAGTCTTTCTAGTGATTTTCACACACACACACACACTTCCCATAAATTCATAACATTTCCAGTTTGTTCACTCTCATCGTAGTAACAGATTTGACCCAGCGCTTTCATAGAAAAAAAAACCTAAGACACGCGAGACTGCGGCGCGTTCTCTCTCTCTCTCTCTCTCTCTCTCTCTCTCTCTCTCTCACACACACACATATACACACACTTTACTTGTCAAGCAAGATCTCTTGAGGTTAGTGTCAATAAACAAATTCCATAAGAAAAAACGTTGTACTGTTGCTATGATTCGAGAGCCTGAACTCCCTGGATTAACAGAGGTTGAAACAAGATGCAATCCTTATCTATCAAAGGTCAGCAATTATTATTATTATTATTATTATTATTATTACTTCAATAACGTATAACACAACGCCTACAAATATAAACTTGCAGCATCATAAACATGTGTTTCACCTTCGGGTAATATAGTTGCATTTGATCTTAAGATTTTCCCTGTATAACGTTTGATTGATTTTGACGGCATATCAACCCGTCTAGGGTTGTTTTATGCTCAGTGATTAAGGAACCGCGTTCACTGTACATTTGTATTTGCATATTTTGGCACACTGTGATTTCAAGTATTCTCACCGAATGCAAATAATTTACACACGTTTGCATGGTTTTAAGGATTCCTTTCTAATAATAATATGGTTTCAGGTAACTATTTCTTTTTGATAATCCTTTGCTTGTGCATAATTACGTAGTTTCAAGTAACTAATTATAATCCTTAGTAAACAATTATAGCATTAAGTAGCGATTCTTAATACAAATAATTTACTGTTATATGGCATCAAGTGTTCCTATCAAATAAGAATAATTTTGAAAAGATCTATTGACACATTGGTAGGACATTAACAGGTACTACAACTCCGAGTTAGAGCGGACCTGGAAGTAATGTCAATGAAGTGTTATTCTATCTACCCCAGAACTGTAGCCTCACCTTCAGATGTAGTTTAGTACCATACCCAGAACACCCCCCTTTGTTGTGGAGGGAGGAATCATACCTCATTCTAGAGGGTACAGTCTGCGTATTCTAAACCTCACCGATAGGGCTATATAGTGGTCATTTTATGGAATCAACATTCATTGTTGAATTGAGAGGAAGGAAATTAAGAAAGAAAATGTATAAAATAAATGCTTGTTTTTTCATCACTAAACTAATTACTGATGTGCCATCGGATTCTAAGTATGAAATGTTACGTAAAAGGGAATTTTTAAAGCGCAAATTGACGTCCTCAAGGAAAAAATGAGCTTCTTTATTTTCTGTTGGGGTAATTTTGAGAGATGTTGATAAATTCGAAAAGCTGAGAACAGGTGAAGAAATTGTTCGTCTGTGAGTGCTTGCACGTGTCTATCGCCCAGTCAAATTTCAACCCGTACCAGTTACACACTGACATTACAGACCGCAGCAAATAAGACAGTTTGATTATTTCGATAAACTATTACTACACAGTCATGACAAGCCAATGAAATTGTTACTTTTTGGTGGACGATATAATTCAACTTTAAAGGCACACAAAGCGGATTGGAATTACTAATTTATCGTTTTACGACCTAAATAGCATCCTGTAGATATTCTATTAAACTTTTGTTTTTGTTTGTTTGTTTGTTTAGGTTTTCCTCATATTTATTGGGCAATGCCCATTTCCTTTTCCATAACCTTTTCATTTATTCGTGCTGTCATGCCGACTTAACGATGCCAATCTCCCTTCTAATATGTGACGGATTGTACTGAGTTATATAGTACCAGTAGCAAAGAACAGTAGCAAGTTACTCGGCCATACTGACACATTGGTAAGGGGTTTGAATCTTGAATTTCCCTTCTCATACATGGATTCGTCTATCTACAAGACTATAAAAGTCCAATTTATTCTACTATATAACCATAGCTGGAGGGAGAAGAGATATGGTTGATGCTTTTTTCAAAGGCATTTGCGCGAAGTGAAAAAAAAAACAGCTGCCTCCAGGATTCGAATTTAAGTCGCGGAGTCCATTTTTTTACAACGATTTTCGTTGTGCCACAGTCACTTTCATTAATTAATAATAAAAAAAAGCATAAGGATCGAACTTACCACTTCATTGATAATCGGTTTGATCAGCATATGAATTTTCAATCGCAAAACGGGAGCCAATTGATACGAATATGGTGGTGGGTCACAACAATATTGTATACAACAGATAGAATCAACTGGACTGTTATACAAAATATAAATTTGAGAAATTTTCATTTCAAAAATTTTGTTTTTTTTTCTTTTTTTTGATTTACCGGACTGACTACAGAGAGTGAACAAACCTGTGTGTCTCCCACACGAAACGACCAAGAAAACACGTGTAAACAACTAAACCGCTGTGTCAAATAATGTCACATACCAACCTACCCATGAATGTTAAGGAGAGTGGAGTTGAGAGGCTAAGTTCAGAGAAAAAAACGTCTTTTGAATGGCTTCTGGGTATTTCTCAATTCGACAGCTGTCAACTGATATTATTCAATCATGCAGTCTTTAAAGAATAGCAATAATAAGATTGTGATTTTATCGGTGTTGGAGGCTTATTGCAGGAGGTTGATGACTTCACAGGTGCTTTTATGAGATTTCATTTTATTTACCTGTTTTATAACTAATATTCAGGTTTCACATTATTAATATCTGATGGCTTAAAAGCCATTAGATATAAATAGTGTGACTTGCATTCACTTGATCTCTAGTTCACTTGAGATCAAATGACTGCAAGTCTTCTCAATGTTCCAGCATTCTCTGCAGTATTCTTGTCGATGTCAGTAACATGGTTGTCTAGATGAGATCAACTTTTAATGATCAAAAACACTTTGCAGGGTCCTGTTAGAACTGTTTCGAGTCTTCCAATAATTATGGTACAACTTTTATCTTTATGCCCTAAAATTTCAATTTTTTTTTTTTTTTTGCAAGGTTTACATATTTTCCCATAATTTTCACCTTCTTTTAATTTTGTTTTATGGTCTGCTGGAACAACTGTATTCACTATCAGACAAAGTTTTTTTCGTGATATTTAGAATGATAAAATCTGGTCATTTGCTTTCTGTATTGGGAGTTCGTTTGAATTCAAAACCGACATTCTGGTTTTTACAGATATTACTATTTCATATAGTCAATTTGTAATTGTTTGCACAGTGGCAAATGGAACACCTTTTTTACCCAATCATACATCTTTTTTGTCTTTCTTTCATTTTTATTCTATTTTCTCTGGCGTCATATATATGATTTCCTTCTTTTTTTCACTAATTATTCTTCACTTTGTTACTGCATAGTACTGTAAGGAGAAGCCAAACGAACAAAAATATAGAAATGCTCCCCTTCGAATTGTGAGGGAACAGAAATTTTCCTTGACAGTTACTTTTTCTGGGGACAACTCCGAAAAACGACTAGCAGCCATGACAAATACGGTGAAGACACATTGGCACCATTTGGTCGTAACACGACTTGAGCCAAGTGACTGTTTTGGGGTAGAAGCATTCCTTTACCCTACTTTAAATAGACACTTGTTAAATTCCTATCACCCGGTTCTTTTCATTCAGTGTTCTTGAATTATTTGTACGTAAAAATGTAACAAGTACCCTGCAAAAGTGACGGAATCATTTACACTTCGGTCAAAAATCAGGCGGTAAAATTTCTTCTCTTTGACTAAAATCACAGAGTATCTTTTTAGCGTTTAGGCTGGACTTCTAGAGTAGTATCTGTTCCTCCGTCATGTTTAATCTTGAGAAAAAAAAGTTGGTATGAGTTTTTTGTTCCCGATGTAGCACCTCCTTATTGCACTATAGAAGGAGAAATCAATATATATATATATATATATATATGTGTGTGTGTGTGTGTGTAAACTATTCTAGTGCCTTAGTAAGAAAGGTCTGGCGAATTGTCAAGTTTTGTCTTTGTCCGCCAGTACGCACGGAAGAATCCACGTTAAACCAGATATAAAAGCGATATACAATATTCTTTACCGTATATACCTATGTATATTCAACACTTAATGTTTAAGAATAGATTGTCAGTTTTCTCCCTTCACGTTTTCTATTAATTATAAGTCGAAATAAATCAGCTACATTAAAGTTATTAGTTGGATTTTATTTCTGTCGGGAGTGAGGGCTAAGAATAAGCTGATCGTACGTATCCTCTGCAGATAGGTAAGAGCCCTCACCCAACCCCAAAAGTGGATGTCTTGAGTACGACATTGAACTGTATCTGATTATAAGTCTTCAGATCTGGACCTCTGGAGAGTGTGGAATTACTTCTTTATTGCCATAACTCGCAGGTTCACTTTGACCTAGAGTGGCAGTACCTGTTAGGATTCCATCTATAGATCAAATAGATGTGTGTGAAAATTAGTTGCATTAGATTGGAATATTTTATACAATATAACTGTGTGTAAATTATTTTTATTAAGAACAGTTACTTGAAGCTATAATTGTTTTATAAGGATGATTATTATTAGTTACTTGAAACCGTATAATTACTTACAAATTATTGTTGTTAGATTGGAATAATTGAAACTTTATAACTGTGTTCTAAGATATGATTATTATTAAATAGATGTTGTTACTTGAAAACATATAATTGCGTATAAATTGTTACAATTAGATTATATTTCATACTAGAAGCCATACAATTATGTGCATATTATTTTTGTCAAATAGGATTTCTTAAAACAAAATAAGTATGTGCAAATAAATCATTATTATAGTCAGTTAAAAAAGTGAGGTTAAAAAAACGGTTATAATGAAACGTTAAAAATATTAATTCTTTTGAGTGAAATCAAATATTTACAAATGGATCAAATTTTGGTATTAAGTAAACCATAAAGAGTTGATATGTCGTTAAACAAATAAATCAAAGTTGTGAGCACCAATTCTCAAAATGTTATTTACTCTAATCATTGATCGATAGAAATACTTAAGACCATATAATTGTGTGCACACAGATAATAATTACTTAATAGGAATTGTTACTTGAAACCATAAAATTGTGAATAAATTGTTAGTATTAAGAATTGTGACTTGAAGTTATAATTATTTACAAATTATAGTTATTATAAGTTACTTGAAATTCTCTGCAGAAGGGTAAGACCCCTACCCAAAAAAGGTGGCCCCCGGATAGGACGCGAAACTGCATCTGATGGCGAGACTCCGGTTAGGGAGATTGAAGAGTGTGGAGTTCCTCTTAATTGCCATTACTCCCAGATCCACTGTTACGCGGAGTTGTAATACCTATTAGGGTCCTATCTATGGGTCAAATAAATCTGTTTAAAAATTATTTACATTCGATTGGACCGTGTGCAAAACAAACGTCTTAAGAAACAACTCCACAAAAAATGTAAATATGAACGTACAATGATCCCGATTCCCTAACTTCTAACGATAAAATAACTCTTGACAGATTGTCATGCCGCTAAAATCAGTCAAACATTGAAACCATAAAACAATAATTGCTTGGAAAAAAGAATCTAACTTTAGCATTAGATAAGACAAGGTTTGATATGCCGCCGAACAAACAAACAAATCAATTAGCCAACATTAAAAGCTACATAAGATTTTAAATCAATCCATATTCGCTTTGTTGTGTCCCAGTGACTGACACCAGATCGTTTAGGCGTTTTTAATGGAATATTATTCAATTATGCATTCATGTCAAGACAGGAAACAGACCGAATTATAAGAAAAGTGCGTTATTCTCTTAATCAAATCTCTTGTGTGAGTGCAGCCTAAACGTTCTTATGTTTCTTTAAAACTTTCCCAAGCACTTCCTCTGTTTTAGTCTTTCGAGAGAAACGGCTTGTATCAAAGATCAAGTTACCTGAAATGTCCAGTTATTCAATATTACGATTACGTAAGTACGTACGATCAGGCATGGTCAAAATTGACAATGACAGTAACTGCTTTGTGCCACTATTAACTGGGTGGATAGCGTACTATTGCTTTTCCCTTCAACATTTCTAAAAATATCTTCCGAGTCATTCATACAAAGTTGAGATTATCTAATAGGTTAAAGTTTATACAGGCGCCTTACATTGGTAGGACATCCTAACTCTATAATTCCGAAATAATAAATGTAAATAGGAAGAGTGGCTTGAGAAAGTTTTCACCAATTATCGTTAACATGATAATGACAAAGCATGTTTTTTTAAAGATTCAAGGTGCAACTGAAAACTTCAGGAAATTTTACAATGACGAGAAAATTACTTCCTCTTATACGTAGTTTCCTTTGAAGTAGTCGCTTCTCTGCCGTTTCTACACAAATTTTTAGAAGGACACTGTTTGAGTGTACTCTTCGGTTTCCCAGAAATTTATATCACATACCCACATATATATAAATATACGTAAATGCCTATCTATATAAATGCCTATATACCACTAAAGAAACCACTCCAACACACACACACACACACACACACAACGTATCAAATATCAAAAGCAAATGAGTAGACTAAGGTAAACACACTCTTATAAAAAGAAAGGAGTGACCTTCATAAAATCCTAAAACTAACTGAAAACCATTCAAACTGCAAACATAAGTGAGTTCAAGTCTCATGAATACCCCATTAACAAGGCCTTGTGCTATACTTGCTCTCTGACGAAAGCTGGAAACATACACGTATGTAAGAAAATAAATTTAAAAAAAAAACAAATCTCTAGGTGAACCTACTCATTTTAATATATATATATATATATATATATATATATATATATATATATATAATACTTTCAATTAATGGGTAAACCTAACAATTTTTAATTTTCTTCTAATCCAAAGATATCAGGTTTCAAAACCGATATTGTTAAATATTACGTAACAAATTCTTCGATATTGAAACTTAAACAAATTATATGGACATATTAGAGATAAAAGTAAATTTCACCCATATATATATATATATATATGGAGAAATGGTAGATTTTCGTGACCGTTGTATTTGATTTATCCACTTTTCCGGTTCAGGTTTCTTTATTTAATGGCATATTAACCTTTGTAGGTTATTTAATGCCACAGTCATCCTTCCAGAAGAACAGAAGGAGTACTATTTAACCCATAGGTGGAGGGATAAGTGGGGTTCATACTTTTCCTCGGGGTATTTGCCCGAAAGTGAAAGTTATAGGGCAACTGGAGTTCGAACTCGCTTACTATGATTCCGCAGTCTATTGCTTTAAACACCACACCACGAGGACACCCCTCCGCTTTCCTACTTTTTTTATACATATATATGTGTGTGTGTGTGTGTGTGTGTGTGTGTGTGTGTGTGTGTTTTTCTGTCTGTCTGTGTAGTTCGGCAGCAGTCGTTCATTTAAGCATGTTTCATTAAATAGTAAAGACAAATTTTGTCTGTATAATTTAAGATCCTTTCGAGTTTCCTGATAAATGTCTTGGTTTCAGGTTGGAGTTGGTGGATGTATTAACCAAAATTGTCCCGAGCGCTTCGGACCCTTCATAGCCCATCATCAGGGGTTGCTTGCTAGTGTAAGGAGTGTTGTTTTTTAAAATGAGTTTTGAAAGTTTTTTATAACATAACAAAAATATGCGAACACAGAATTGGATAAAAACTGAGTTGCTAATGAATTTAAAAAAGAACGTTATCAACAGAAATAGAATACTATCAACGAATACGGAATATTAAAAAAAAAATACTAAAATCATTTCAAAACATTGTCTCTATTTTCAAAATTAATTCTATTGATTTTAGTTTTTGTTTTTGTTTTTGTTTTTTATATGTAGGGCTTCTAGAATTTGTTGTTGTAGCTTATCAATTTCGTGTGCGATTAAAGTGATGTTTTCAACTAGAATTTTTCGAAACTTGTATTTGTAAATAGAATGGAATTTAAGATGTAAGGCTATGGGGCTAGAGTCATTAAGGTACATTGTAAGTCGTCCAAAGAAAAAAGAAATGTAAATAAGAAAAGTTTGCATAAAAAATTGCTCGATGCTATCATAGTAGAGCAGATATAAATTTAAAAGATAATCTTATTATGAACCTAGAAGTCCGTTACTTGAAATTTCATATGGCGTCACAATCATCGGACGAAAATGTAAGAAAAGTGGCTTATCAATCATATAGTGTGGCGTATAGTCACGTGGTCAGATGGAAGTACAAGTGACACTCCCACGAGGAATATAACTATTATGCCATGGAGACTTCCTTATATAATTAGGGCTGTCCAAATAAAGGAACGGTCCAGAGCCACAATGAGAGACTGGTGTAAATTGAACTCTCTTCATATTCTGTGAATATAACTTTCTAATTACCTCTCAACGGTTGATGCCTTTTGATTTATAAGAAGTAATTTCCAGTTGTAATATGTGTGAATAATTTTATATTGATGAAATCAATTAGCCTCACAACTTGTTTTGTTGATTAACCCTAAGAATTTCTGCGACCGGTACTACTTAGAAGCACATGTAACCACGGCGGCTTGAATTCTAACCGGGTAATCTCATTTCTAAAAGGACAAGTAAATTACTTTGTTTTTATCTAGCACGGTGTGCAAGGTACTAACAAAAGGTTTTTGCAATTTAAGGGTCGAAAAGAAAAATATTTACCCGAACATTAAATGTTCATTATCACTTTTGAATAATTTCCATTGAGTTGTTTACAGACTATTAGTACATTATTTTAACATTTTCAGACTTTTTTCTGCCAGGAGCCCAAGGGGCAGAGGCCCACAGGTGTTTGGACCTCAGGGTTATAAGGGTTGAATCTAGGTGTGTGGGTTAATTGTTCATATTTATAAACTTATTTTCCATCCTGATCTTCTTTTCTTCTTTCAGTTCCAGTTGCCTCCAGTAACCATGGCTACGGGACCACCCCATTACAAAATCATCTTGTGCGGAGAATATGGTGTCGGCAAAAGTTCTATATTTAAACGATTCCGAGACGATTCACTTATTGAAGATGAAAACAACAGAATGTCAACGGTCGGTTTGGACCAATGTTCACGTCTTTTTCCACTTAGTGGAATCGACATCAAGGTAAGAGAAATTGACAACTGAGAAATGTGCAATATATATATATATATATATATATATATGTGTGTGTGTGTGGAGGTGCCTGTGGTGTAATGGTTATCGTCGTAGGAAATGGACACGGCGACACGAGTTCAAATCCTGGACGCGACTGATTTTCATTTCACATTGCACTAATACCCTTGGGAAAGGTATAAATTATTCCCCCTCCAGCTATGGGTAAAATAGTAGGGCAGACTAGGTTCTTCAGCCTTGGTGAGGCAACTAGTCTAGAAGGAAAACTCTGAATTCAAACCTGTTAAACTCCAGAGGGGTCGGTAAATATGTATATATATAATTGGGGAGTGTTTTTTGTTCTCAATTGACGATCAAATGAGTCGATTTAGAATTTGGGATGTTTATTTATTGGGTCGAGGGTAGGTTTTAATGAAAACACGTTTGTCTCTCATGGTGTTCTGTATGAGTCAACTTTTTAATTTAAATAAGTGACTCTTAAGATATTTATTGATTCAAATATTTCTTGGGCGGATTTTAGTCCGAAGTAAGCAATATAGCGATTTGATTATTTTACATTTCTATCTTGAAGAACTACCTATACATCTTTGTAATATCTTATTCAGCTGGTTCTGTTAGGTCATCACAAGTATTTTCAATATATCCTGAGTTGAAAATTGCATTTCCGTTGAGGATTTATGATTATCCCATTATTTATCCAAACAAGACTTAAGGAGGGAAGCATTTATTACCGCTGATGGTAGTTAGTTTCGAGAATCAACGTTAATAAAAAAATATTTTGTCTTCATTGTCTTGCAGTATCTTTTCAAAAGTCTCAGTTCATGTCCCTGTGTAATACTTACTTCATTAATGGATAGTAAGTTGGGATTTCCAGCGTAAAAACCATGTATATATTCATTGATTTCGATTATATCTCTATGATAATACAGACGAGGCAATTTGATCCTCTTAGGTCTCTCTTTCAATGGTATGTTTCTCAATTCAGGTATCAATTTAGAGGCTCTTTATTGTACTCCTTCAAAGAGCTTTCTATTCTTAATGAATCCTTGAGAGCAATCAACATTATCGAATTCTAGGGTGAGTCTTACCAAAGCAATAAACAATTTTTCAACATCTCACCATTAATATATTCATTTGATCTACGTATCAATCCTATTAATGTTTGATTAAATATCAATAATTGTATTCAAATTAACATTTTTTCACTTATCTATTTTTTTTTCAAGTGTAGAAATTTAAATTACATAAATATGGCTTCCTGCTATCATTTATTGCTAGAGATTCCATCTTTATGACAGCCCTTAGGGACGTTAGGGACTATTTTTGACACTAAAAAACTATCCCTGGATTCAATAAGTATGTGTTCCGAATCTAGTAGATCTATTTTAAACCGTTTGGTCGTCTCTAGAAAACAAACAAACTTTTACCGATTAATAATATTAAATTGTACTTATAATAAAAATTATATAGCAAGACTGTGATGCGTCAGATTGTGATATCATGATTTTTGTATCAGTCAGCGTACCTAGAAAATCAATGTTCCAGTCTGAATAATACAATAATTTGAACACCAATTCATACTTTCTGAAGCAAATGTCTATCATGAAATTCAGATTTTTATTTTTCTTTAATCTGAATCAGAAGCTTGACTGTTGCCAATATAGGCACGTACGAACCAACAGATATATATATCTCGATAACTATTGTGTATAAACGTATATGATTGATTGATTGATGAATTTTAACGGCATGTCAACCTAACCTAGGGTTATTCCATGCTTAGAGGTTAGGAAATTGTGTTCATTGGACGTTTATATTTACATTTATTTAGTTGTTTCTTAAGAGATTTTTTCACGAATTATCTTTAAACAGTTGAATTTGACCCATTGATAGGACCCTAACAGGTACTACCACTCAGGGTCTGAGTAGACCAAGGAGTAATGTCAATGAAGGGGTACTCCACTCTCCCGAGATTTTCAGAACTGGAGTCTCACCATAAGATGGAGTTTAGTGTCATCACCAGGACAGCCAAAATTCGGCTGACAGGGTTTTTATACGTACAGTCAAGTTACAAGATGGCTACAGGTATCATGTTTTATCTGTTGTATGGTTGAGAGATCGGAGATTACACCGGCTTCCCCCACCATCAAACCTGCATAATGAAAGGGTTGCCTAAACACCCGGCAGAATGAAAAATATGACCACTCTTGTAAGGACAACAACAACAACAAAAAACGGCAAAATGTGCATAGTAACAATCATAATTTATTAATGAGACTTCTGATGTTGTTTGCAACCACAAACAAATCTAAAATCTTGATTAAATGAAGAAGTTGACTGAAGAAGAACAAGTGAGGGTTTGACAGACCCTTGGTATGCTTTATTTTTTAGAACTATTCCAAATGAAAAATAGGCTCACGACTCGCGGGCTGTGGGTGATTAGGTTTGGGAATCGTCTAGATGGAAGAATGTGGTTTTTAATAGAAATCAAGGATGTGGCAAGCAAGAAATTTGGACTTCAAATTTTCAGAACCTTGAATATAATATATGGTTGTAATTGTAATCATATATAGCAGTAATTGTATTTCTTCACTGTCAACTTCAAAAGGCAAAGAGAAAATTTGAAAGTTGAACGAAGGTTCGTACAAATGGGCCTGGAGGATCACATTGTGACTCGCGGGTTGCGTATTGGGGACTCCTGATCGAGAATAAAGACACTCTCCTATAAAATTGGGAATGATGGACACCCTAATTTAAAACCTGCAACTTCAATAACATTCAATGCTGTAAGCTAGTTCTTCCTTTTTGATACACGTTATTGAAAGTTAGTTAGCGGGATTAACTCAGTCCATAATCTTTCTTCATTACAAAAAGCTTCAGGCACAGGTATCATTTTATATCACGAGATTATTTCAAACTGATGTCATGCAATAGTTATACTGGTCTCCAGCCATCATCTATGTAGGTATAGTTAATTTCCAGCTATTTACACAGGTCTGTAAAGGATCTAACGTGTGAGAACTTCTCTAAAAATCTCTAAATGTGTATGTATTTTCAAATGCATGTGCCTATACGTGTATACATACACGATATGTTTAAACATGATTTTTTTTCTATACACCGTAAGTACACATCCGATGTTGTTTACGGCTTATTTTGGCTGACTGGTTTGGCGCGGTGAACATTAGTTCGGGGATTTATTATTGCTGAATGTGTCAGTGAATATCAAGCAGGATACCGACGCAGTTGAGACAGTCAGAGAGTTGATGCGAAATTGGGAGTTCATTCACCAAACTTCTCAGATAGATAGGTTCTGTCTAAAAAAATAAAAAAAAAGTAAAAAGGTTTTTCTTGACTAAATTTTATTCTTTGGCATTCAGAAAACCTTTTTCTGCGCAAGTAGTTTGTCAGATTTAAAAAATACTGATTTTCGAACGGTTTTTGATTGGAGGTCCTATTTACAATAACATAAACAGAAAATATTGTTACATACACAGGTTATTTGCTTTGCATTTATTTTCAAATATCAACTTTGCTCTTGTGTTTTTTTAATATTCCAAAAAAAATTGAAAATACAATCAAAATTGACATTATTAGGTATGATTTATTACCAAACTCAACAGTTATGAAACTCTGGAACAATGTGAGCGTTGTTTTTTACACTTGTAACTTAGATTAGCGGGTGACTGTAAACAAAGGGCTTTGCTCTTGAAAGCGAAAAGAATATCCAATCAGCACACCTTCTTATAAAGGCTCCAGTCTATCACTTATAAAGAGTCTAACAGTTGATGTTTGCTGCCTATCTATATGTTTCTGTAGACAATTTTAGAAATTATCGCTCATAAATAAGTATACCTCTGACAGTTTCTTATTGAAAATTTAATTTTCTTATAAATCAAAAATAACTGGACATTATTATTATTATTATTATTATTATTATTATTGAAAGCGCTGAAGGTGTAATGGTTATCGTCGTCGGAGATGGACACGGTGCCCTGAGTTCAAATCCTGGACGATACTGTTTGTATTTCACATAGCGTTAATATCCAAGGAAAGATATGCATCCGAGTATTCTCTCTCCAGCTATGGGTAAATAATAGGACTGATTAGACATTGTAAGGTAACCGCCCTAAAAGGAGAAAAATTATGAATTTAAATCTATTAAACCCCGTTTAAAAAAAAATTAACCTTGGGTTACTTCCTGCTCGTGTGGAGAGGTTTAGAAATGAGTGTGTGTATTCGACAAGAGTCAAGAGCGTAACAAATGAGTTCTGGCTCGTGTAAGAATTGTTACCAACAAATTGTTCGTTTTCAAATCATATATATTTGATAAATATGTATAAACACGATTTCCCATTAAATAATCGAAAAGAGTTTATATGCTGTAAAATACAACCACCCATCAACGCTTTTTCGTTAATCACATAGAACGAACATTATATGGTGAATAATTCAAATTCAAATTCAAATTCAACAATGCGTATGTATGTATAATGTATATATGTTGCAGCATATTTCAAACCACAAGCACAGCATTCTTGACAATAATCATTAATCCATCTTTGACTGTTAAAAAAATTTCCTATAAAAAAAGAAAACTAATATAAAATTTCATTCTTTGATGAAATCAAAGATTCCTTTCCTTTATAAAAAGAATAAAAATACGATGTTGATTGGAAGGCGTTCCGCCAATCGAAATCACAGATCATACCTTCTCCTCTCATATTCATTTTTAATGATAATAAAAGATTAGCTCACGTTCAAATCTCAGTAAAAATTCTACATGCACATGCACACGCACCCCGCACACGCCCCCCCCCCCACACACACACCGAGGATCTAAACTAACATTATGATTGAATAACATAATTAACAGAGTGCAATGGCGACTTTGTTCTTCAAGAGGATGCTTGTTTTAATGGTTGCATCAGTACGGATGACGAAAGGATATGGTGATTCAGACAATGAGGAAAAAAAACGCTTTAGCGATAGCGACAATACCGAACGGTCAAGTGATTTCTTTCTTTTCGCTTCTATTTTTAACACTTGTGATTCACAATTGATATGTGAGTCAGTTTTAAAGTTACTCTTCCGTACTTCTAGTGACATTCAGTGTCTGTTTCTAATTCTAAATAATGATTTCATTGTGAAGTTCGATAAGCGGTGTCGGGTTGGTTTAAATGAAAAGGAGAAAGTCTGCTATAGAATGAATAATGTGAGCAAACCCTATGCTGAATGACTGTAGCAAAACGTGAGCAAACAAGCAGGAAATTTCCGTTTTTATAATTGTTTGCAAGTAGCTAAAATAGGATTTATAATCAGGTTTTGGTTCATCTTTATAACAAAAGAAGTATGTGTTTATTCGACTCCCTGATCCCTTTAGAAAATACGACACAACGTCGAATTAATATGGAGTTCACACACGTCCGTGAGTATATTTTCATTCAATTAAACTACTATGGACAGGATGTGACATAAGGTCAATTTTTAAGCAGAGAAAAGCTTGTTTGAACTCAGAGTTTTTCCTTTTCCTACATTGGTTGCCTAACCAAGGCTAACGAACACAACGTGTCCTACTATCTATAGCTGGGCACCTATGTATACGGAAAAATCATCTACTTTCCTCGGCACTACATTTTATGTTTCAGGTATCAGGGTTTTACCATGACCCTATCGTCTTAAATACAAAGGGAGATGCGACCTCTTGGAACTAGACGTTATACTTTGGCGAGGAGTGCTTGTAGGGAAATTCTTTGCCAAATACACACACTCGTGCAAAAAATTAAACGTGACATGTCTCTAAATCTGCTATCCCTCTATACATAGCCATATTATTCTTGTAAAATATGACATAATAGCAATATTTATTTAAAAATGACAAAAACGTGGTAAAATTTATGAGCGTTCTTCTCATCATAAAAGTTCAATGCACAGTTAACGGAACAATAACGCATCAGACAATTAGGTTTATTGCTCAGTTCAGAACAAAGCTACCTTCTACTCTACAACAGGCAGATTGCTAAGTCGACTAAAATACAATATGTGATATATATATATATATATATATATATATATATATATATATATATATATATATATATATATATGAAAGTTAGAATGTGTGTGTGTGTGTGTGTGTAAGTTAGTTTTGGTTTGTTGGTGTTTTATGCCGTATCAAACCCTATGAGATATATAAAGCCAAATCTGTTTATACGTATATATTATACACATGATATGTAAGCATATAGTATGTTGGTGATATTATTTTTAAACAAGCTCCGGCTTATCTATTTGCATACAGTTAAACTGCTTCAAATATTGTTATCATAATCTAATAATTCTATATAATGTAAATCATTTGTTTGCAAACGGCTAAATGGTTTCAAGTATTGCTATTTAACACTAATACAATAGTGATTGCTATATATATATATATATATATATAGATGTGGGTGTCTATATATGTATACATACATATATATGTGTGTGTGTGAGCGTGCATATATATATGTATATATATGTATATATATATATATGAATATGTAAATGTATATATATATGCATATATAAATGTGTGTATATATATATATATATATATATATATATATATATGCATATATATATATATGCATATATAAATGTATATATATATTTGTATTTGTATGTGTTTATATATGTATACATATATATACATATATGTGTGTGTATATATATATATATATATATATATATATATATATATATATATATATATGCATATATATATATACCCATATATATGTATATATATGTGTATATATATATATATATGTATGTATGTATTATATATATGTATATGTATAAATAAATATATATATGTATATTGTGACGGCAAAATTATTAAAATACTATGACGGGAATTTATTTTTCGCACGTGTGAGGACGGGGCGGTCTGGTACTTGATCCCTCGTAGAATAAGTCCTTCTTCAGAGTCCTTTCTCGGGCATATAGGAAATGGCATATTATGTGGGGATTAATTTGCGGCTAGACTGGCCGCCGCAAACAAGGGATCTCCAGATTTCACATTACACACACACCAACCAGGCCACTAGCTCTTCCTACCCTAGAACAATGGAAGATATGGACCTTTAAGTTTAGATATAATAAAATTAATTATAGTTGTCGACAAATCTGGTTTCCCTTATAATATTTTTAAAGGAAAGAATAGGACAGTTTAGGCGATAATAACATGAGGCGAAAGAACCTGAAAAAGAAACATGAAATAAGCAACTTGACAGTAGATGACAGAATGAACAAACTGCAACACGTGGGGGACATTAAAATATAACAATCTTTTTAATAAACACGCAGACACTAATATTCAACGTGTCGGCTATATTATCAGTACATAATACATAACTATAAGTGTCTTTCTTCCATTTCTTCTATTCTTTCGGCTTTCTTTGAATTTAAATGTTTATATATATATATATATATATATATATATATG
>OY757922.1:56159183-56251683 GCA_963585895.1 Sepioteuthis lessoniana
CTGAATTGTTTGAAATAGAACTTTTTTTGACATCTAAACTGTGTTCTTACACTAAACTAAATTGTTGGAGCCGACTACGCCGATGACATAGCGATACTGGCAAATACACTTGACCAAGCCGAAACTCTTCTGCATAGTTTGGAACAAGCAGCAGCAAGCATAGGCCTCTATGTTAATGCACACAAAACGGAATATATGTGCTATAACCAAATGGGGGACATCTCCACTCTAGAAGGAACCCCACTTAAACTAGTAGACAAATTCACGTACCTAGGAAGCAGCGTCGAATCAACCGAAAAGGACATCGAAACGAGGCTAACGAAAGCATGGACAGCTATCAATAGGCTATCGATTATATGGAAATCAGACCTAACCGATAAAATGAAACGCAGTTTCTTCCAGGCAGCGGTCACATCGATACTGCTATATGGATGCACTACATGGACGCTAACAAAATGGCTGGAGAAGAAACTGGATGGCAATTACACAAGAATGCTGCGTGCAATCCTGAACAAGTCCTGGCAGCAGCACCCCACAAGACACCAACTGTACGGCCACCTGCCTCCTATCACGAAAACTATTCAAGTTAGACGAAACCAGACATGCAGGACACTGCTGGAGAAGCAGAGATCGAACTCATAAGAGATGTACTCTTATGGACCCCCACACATGGCCGTGCAAAAGCAGGACGACCAGCTGGAACATACATTCAGCAGCTGTGTGAGGATACGGGATGCTGTCCTGAGGACCTGCCTAGGGCGATGAACGATAGGGAGGAGTAGCGAGAGAGGATCAGGGATATCCATGCTACCAGCGCGACATGATGATGATGATGACCTTGTTTGATCGTCGAGGTTCTTGTAATCCGAGAAATATTTCTTCAACCATCTGGTTACTTACTATTGTACTTTCACCTTTCACACTACAAATCCTTTAAGTTGCTTTGAACTCATAAAGGATAAGTTTCCAACTTAGACTTCGTTGCACATTCATCTATGCGGCTTTTAAATCACACACAGAAGTATGCAACGCGTAACGTGTCAGCGCACCAACTACCAAATCACAGCGGGTACCAACTGTTTCAGTCACGTGATATACGTGTTACAAACTGTCACATACCGAATATTGTAAAATTTTTGTCTCATCCAAGTACTTTCTGTGAATATGAAATCAAAGAGATCGGTTATAAAATTCAATTTTTTTACATATAAATTTTCTAAGAGGCTTTTATTTATGTATCATCGTTTTTGTGTTTTGAATCTTTCACTGTTAGCCTGAAAGCATTATCTTTTGTTACAATCTATTTCATAAAGTAACCGAGAGACGTATATCATTATAGATGACACCCGCTGATATCTCTGGGTAAATTAAACGCGGCTACTAATGTATGGTTAGCAATTAAGAATAAATTAATCCATAACACGAGAAACATTGGTTTACTAAAGTTATTAAGGTTTACTCGTGTGACAAGTATTAATATACATTTAACGGATATACGCGAAATGCTTGACAAGCAAAGAGTAAATGTAGTTATTTTGCCACAGATGATAAATAATAGACCATTCCGTTTTAATTGTGAGGTAAGAAAAAGAATACGCAACAAGTTAGACATAAAAAGAAAGTAAATATAAGAAAGGAAGAAAGAAAGAAAAAAAGATATACTGTAAAGAAGGAGCAGAAGTGATAATGCTATACGCTAGACGCTTATATTCTGTTTTAATGAGATGGACAGAAAGAAGTATTAAAGAAAAGACGTAAAAATAAAGGAAAGGAAATAGAGAACGAAACAGAAGAAATGGATAGATAAAGAGAAAAATAAAAGAATTAAATGAAGAATGTTTATTATGAAAACATATTTTGGAAGTTTATTTTCAAATAAGAAATGACATGGATAATAATAAAATATTCCAAAACTCACCAATTTATTCACTTTGAATAAAGTTTTTCAGTACTCATTAACTGATAATATTCTTAAATTTAAGTTTAAAAAAAAAAAAAAAAAAGAAAAAAAGAAAAAGAAACTTGTAAAAAGTGTAACTTACACGGAACTCCTCGTACTAATTATTTGACAACTTGTTGTGCATGCAACGGGTGTTATCATGGGTAAGATTTATGAAACAAATTCGTTAAAACATTTATTCACAAAAGTTCTTTCATTTTCAGTGGAGATTGAAATATAGATTAATTATGTTAATAATTTACGAGTTTTCTTAACGATACCAACTGACGTCACTGCTTCTCTTTTATTATATCCCTACTTAACTCTAATCATTATTTACGCCAACAACGTAAATACTTTTGTCGGTGAATGAAGACGTTTGATCAAACGCTGAATTTTGTAATTTTTCGCTTTAGATTTATTTTACAACATTCAGCATTCTTTATGTTTTGTCCATAGAAGATCAGGAAAAAGTAATTATCACTCGTCATGAATTTATGAAGCTGCTACAAATCGACTGAACAGGGAATTTATATCTATAATAATGCTCAAAGTTTTACATCCGATTAATGACAAAAATACTCTATTTGTTAAGAAAAGAAGGATGAAGCCTCGCCAGTATTGAAGCATGTATAAATCAATAATTCAGGGACTCGAGGGATATAAAAAAAGAGAGCAACGAAAGACTAGTTACAACCGCTAGTAACAGCAATATCAATAAAAATTACATAAAGCAATAAAATCTAGAAAAAAAGAAAAAGGAAAAAAAAAAAATTATTGGATGCTTCAAGCAACAAACTAAGGAAATTATATACTAAATGACCTGGACATGAGTAAGAAAGGGAAACCTGCAGTGAGAAAATGAATCTCTTTTAATAGCAGCACAAAATAATGCCATAAGAATAAAAAGTAATATATTATTAAAATTGATAATACGAAGCAGAATAGCAAATGTAGGTTATATGGTGACAGAGATTAAATAGTTAATTACATAATAAACAAAGTTAGGAAACTGTCACAAAAGAATACCAGAGTAGGCATGAGAGGTTGGGACTAGGGATCCACTTGGAACTGTGCTAGAGATTAAAATTTGACCATGCTGACAAATAGTATAGGCACAAAATAGACCATGTCCTGGAAAATGATACGCATAAAATTCTTTGAGACTTTAAGGAAAACATGGATCACACAAATCTGGACAGAAGACTAAAGTTAGTGTTAATTAGTAAAAAGAAGTCTTGTCATCTCGCGAATTTTGCCGTTCCAGTTGACCACAGAATGAAAAGAAAGCAAAAAAGTAGATAAATTCTTGGATTTTGCCAGAGAGCTGACAAGCAATGTAACATGAAGGTGACAATAATATTAATTGTAGTTGAAGCACTTGGAGCGATCCCCAAAGTTCTGGAAAAGAAACTATTTACTATTCCAAATTAGGAATTTTCTGACTTTTTGGAACAAACTTGACTAAATAAAGAATTGAAAAAACCGGGTCTTTGTTTAATAATTCTGTAATTAGGAATTATGCTAGATTCAACAATCTTTTGGTGGTTTTTGTTGTTTATATTAACTCACATTTTGGAATCTTTAAATTCAAAGTTGTGATTAGTTTCTAAATTACATCGGACCATGGTGTTCTTTTCGTCGCTTTTTTCAAATTGATATTCCAGGCATTGGATTAAGTAAACGTCAGCATCAGATTTGATTGAGTATTGATATTTTTATCATTGATGATATTCTGAAATGTTTTTGAGGAGTTTGTAAAAGATTTTAAGTTGTATAAAAGATTTGGTGTATTGAAGTCATTCCATTTTTTATTTTGGTGTTTGTTTGTTTGAGTTTATAGCATATCAACCTTTGTAGGTTATTTCATGCCAAATCCATTTTTATAAAATAAGCAGTTCTATTTCGAACAACTTAGTTTAGCATAAGTACACACTTTAATTCTCAAAAACATTTCTATTTCCAGCTATTCAGTTTAGTCAAATAGTTCTAATTAAAACAATTCAGTTTTGTATAAGTTAAGTTTTTGTTTAGACTCAATTAGATTTCAAAACAGTTCCATTTCAAACAATTTAGTTTTGCGTAAGTAGTTTCAGTGTCAAAAACAGTTCTATTTCAAACAATGCAATTTAGCATAAGTACGCAGTTTAGTTCAATTTGACCCATATCTGGGAGCGATGGCAATGAATAGGTACTCAGCATTCCCCAAAGCTCTAGCATTATTGGAACCTGACCATCAAATTGTTTCGTGTCATATTCAGAACACTCATTGGGGGGTTGGTATTATGAGGTGAATAAAAATGTATATGGTCATTTTTATTTATGATTTGTGATGAACTTTACATTTTAATTTATTGTCATCATTTACTAGTAAAACATCTAAAAAAAAAGGTGTTATTAGTTTCTAGTTTGTATGTAAGATCCATTGTTGGTTCAATTTTGTTTAATCTATCAGAAATTTTTGCTAAGCTATTTTTCCGCGTATACATAATTAATATATTATCTATATAACGGAAATCGATAGAACCTTTGGGGTATTATAAATCTAAAGGGGCCACGTTCAATCAATTCAAGTAATAGACATGCAAGGAGCCCACTAAGAAGTGAACCCATAGTTAAACCAAATTTTTGTTTATAAAAATATATATTGAAATATTGAATATATATTGAAAAAAAATGTTTCAAGTATAATATGCAAATTTTAATTATTTTGTTAATAGGTAATGGAAAAATTAAAGTTGGTTCAACTAACTGGGAATAAGATACAAAAATTAGTAAATAAAATAGATGAATAAATAAATAATAATTTTTCTTTTGTTGTTTACAGTAAAAAATATTGCTTTATTGGAGCGGTGA
Source organism: Sepioteuthis lessoniana (assembly GCA_963585895.1). Taxonomy (NCBI): domain Eukaryota; kingdom Metazoa; phylum Mollusca; class Cephalopoda; order Myopsida; family Loliginidae; genus Sepioteuthis; species Sepioteuthis lessoniana. The sequence goes on from OY757922.1 coordinate 56,163,979, forward strand.
AAAGACGTCTGTTTGCTTCGGTTGTCAATGCTAGTGTAGCTTCCCACGGAGGCTATTACTTCCCTAGGGAGATAATCCCAAGGACTTACGAACTCTATTCTGGGTTAACTACAGCATTTAAGGAGGACAAGAAGCCAGAAGTGTGACAACGAACGATGGCTGATGTACACGCTTTCATGTTCTTTCAGTCGGTTAATATGACCACTGAGATTATGACTTTGTCTTGGACCTTCTTTGCCAGCTCAGTATCTTTTCAGAGGAGGAGAGAGGCAAACAAGCAACAGACAAACCCTTGTGCATCCTAAAAAGCCTTATATTCCTCCGCAAAACATGTACTACAACAAAGAAAAATATTCGTACTGACAGGATGTTGCTCAAGATAAAAAGCTCTAACAAACGTACAACCTCAACCGAACAACATTGAATATAAGAACCATGTTGTATAAACACAACTCAAACAAATCTGAAAAGAGGAGCGACATAATATCTAAGGAGCTCCAAAAATGCAACATTGACATTGCAAGTCTGAGGGAGGTCAGATTAGTTGAGAGGAGACGGGCAACTCTTTCTAGTGTAGCGGGAAAATTTCAAGAAACAGAAATGAATCTGGTATGGCTTTTGCGGTCTGGAATGGTCTTTTGTCAAGTAGGTCTTAGGATCCCAAACCAGTATGTGACAGACTTATCACGCTGAGGTTTTCATTAGTCGACAGTAGATATTTTACCCAGATCGCTGCTTATGCCCCCACTGTGACCAATAACAAAAATCAGCAGTTTTTACGAGCAGCTCGAACAGATACTTCATACTATCTTGAATGAAGACAAAATCGTCCTTCTGCGAGACTTTACACGAGAGTTGGCCATTCACTGACTAAAGGTTCTTGGTAAGTTTAGAACAGGGAAGACTATTACAAATCGTAATCTGCTGCTATCCATCTGCAAAGAACACTTGCTGGTCATTACCAACACCAACTTGAAACACAGCCAAATCCACAAGAACTGAATGCAACCAAGATCCAAACACTGGCACCTCATCGATTACATCATCACACAACTGCATGATCTGCTAGACTCTCTGAACTTAAGTGCGATGGGAGGAGTCAACTGCAGTATTGATCATGTTATGATCAAGTCTACGACCAAACTAAGAGTAAGGCGGAGAAAGAGGATAGTCAAAATGCCAGTCAGGAAGATCACAGTCAATATGATCAAGATCACCAGAGTTAGGGATGAAATGCAAGCTTCACTAAACGACAAGGTGGCTGAAATTTCCGCTGGTATTGTAAAAATAAAGTGGAACGCCTTCAAATCAATCGTGCACAAGGCATCCAAAGAAAAACTCGGCACTGTTGCAAGGAAGCACGTAGACTGATTCGAAAGAAATAGCTTGGGGCTGGAAAAGCTTATTAACAACAGGAACCGAGCCAGGAATAACTTGCTCAGCAAGAACACCAAGTCTGCTAAGGCCAGATATAGAACATGCTGTCAACTTCTCTGACAGGGATGCAGAGAACTCAAAAATAAGTGATGGCTGATAAAAGAGGCTAAAATTTTAACATTTGCAAACTGTAATTTTAGCAAAGCATGGGAGCTATGAACAATTATTAGCCATTGACAACAAACGAGGATCACAGAGAAACACGAGCTTCTTGCTTAGTGGAAGGACCACTTTGTCACACTGATCCAAGAACTGTCGACAGTGGAACAACATGCAGTTGAAAACATTGAATAAAGGCCAACGCAACATTGGATGTGTAAATGCCCAGACCTGGATGTAGAAAGATTATCTCAATGCTCTGCGACAGAAAGTCTCTTGATGCAGACGAACTGCATCCAGAATCTATTAACCGAGGAGGTAGATTCGAGATACTCTACATTATCATAAAATACCATTGAGAAAGCCTGGAAGTCCTTGCAGACTAGAACGACGCCCAACTAGTCACCGTCTTCAAGAAGGAAGACAGACAAGTTTGCCGCAACTATCGTAGGATTTTGCTTTTCGCCATTCCAGAGAAAGTGTTCGGCTGCATACTGCTCAACAGATTCTTAGCTCAAGCGGAGGAATTTCTTCCTGAAGCACAGTGTGAGTTTCGTGCAGACCAAGGAACCACGGACACGATCTTGCGATAAATACGGGAGAAATGCATTGAACAGAATATGCCCCTGATGCCATGATATTTATCGACTTCACAAAAACCTTCGACACCGTGAACAGGGAAGCGTTATGGAACATTTTACGGAAACTGATGAACCCTGAAAACTTCGTATGGCTCGTATCTGCCTTGCATACAGGAATGAAGGCATCAGTCAGCTTGGGAGAAGAACAATCAGAACCGTTTGAGGTTTGGGATAGAGTGAAACAGGTCTGTGTTCTTGCTCTCACACGGTTCTCGACTTTTCTTTTTATGATCTTGTCTAATGCCTTCTCAGATTCTACCCAAGAAATATGGATACGGAGTAGACCGGGGAAAATCTGTTCAATGCAGGCTAATTTATGACTGCGTGACCAGAAATATTCTGGTACGCGAACTCATGTTTGCTGACGACTCTGTCTTCATGGCACACAACCACTAAGATGCACAGAAAATAATCACTCATTTCTCAAAATCTGCAAAGGCATTTGGGCTGAAAATTAACCTCAAGAAAACCAAAGTTATGTACAAACCCACTCAAGAATCTTATGACAGCCAAGAGATACATATAGAGAGTCAGGTACTAACCCAAGTAAACAAATTCAAATATCTTGGCTCCACAGTCGCCAACAACAGACTAGATGCGGAACTAGATACACAAACATCAAATGCTCCCAAGGCTTTTAAATCTGGCTCAACAAAAATTAAATCCGCACTGTATCGCGCCGTATTTCTCTCAACCCACCTGTAACAGCAAAGAAACTCGTACGGTATACAAAGCAGATGCCCAAAGACTTCATTGTCTACATGATGTGTCGTTCGCGCAAAATACTAAATGTCAAGTGGAAGAATATCCTAAATATACTCATCCAGGAAAAATCTAAACTCCCTGACATTTAGGATACACTTGCCCATCGTAACCTAAGATGGGTTGGCTACTGACAACAGACTTGAGGACAGTAGACAACCAAAACAGATCCTGTACTGTCAACTAAGAGAAGTTTCAGGTAAAACAGGTAGATCCAAACTCAGACATAAGGACATCATCAAAAGAAACTTGTGGGCCATGAACATCTCTTTAGAGAATTGGCAATACCTATCCAAACAACGAAAAAAATGGAGGAAAAATCAGCAGGACATCATCAGATACGATGGACAGCTAGTATATATATATATATATATATATATATATATATATATATATATATATATATAACAATCTGAGGTGCTCTTAATGTAATGTCTATCGTCGTTGGAAATGAAAACGGCGACCTGAGTTCAAATCATGAAGGAAGTTGTTTGCATTTTACATTGGGAATGGCATGCATCTAACTATTTTCTCTCTAGCAATGAGAAAATAGTTGGGCAAACTGGGCTCTATAACTTTGTCTAGAAAAAGCGAGGCTCAGAACTGAAGCCTGCTAAACCCCGCTTAAAAATTCCTATGAGGTCACATCTTGCTTGTGCGAAGGGGTGATAAATACATATATAACAATCTGTTCCTATGACACATTATTTGATAGTGAACTTAATCCTCACTGAGTGATATACTGTTATGACCTTGAGTCTAACTTGACTTAAAATATCTGTATGTAGATCTGCTGTATTGTAGAGTTTATTATGTTTGTCTTGCAGTATGTTATCTGATAAGTTCGATTTTCACTTGTTGATTTGTTATGTTGTATAAAAGCAAATCTTTTGATGTTTGTCTTTCTTGACTGTCGTAAATGACTTTCTGCTGAATTTAAACAATCATTCAGCACTTGTGAATTGAATTTCTATGCTCTGTTCATCTTTGCTGATAATGAATACATCCGAATAGTCGGAAAGGTAGTTCGAAAGAAAGTCAAGAATAAAGAAACTAAGTTTATGTCATAAGAAACCCTCAAAGGAAATCGGTCAAAAATAGAGAGAGAGAGAGAGAGAGAGGGGGGGGAGAGGGAGAGACAGAGAGAGATCTAAAGAAACAAATCAATTCTTTGCGGAGTCTAATGCCGCCAGAGAGTCAGCTGCCCATCCAGTAAGATGGCTGGTCTTTTGGCAGTCCGATTGAGCGAATCGGATGTACATATCCCAGCAATTTCCGGAAAAAACCTAATCAAAAACCATCAACAATTTTCTATTATAAAGAGTGATATCATTTATACACAACTGAAATCATCAATTTACAAAAAATAGTTCTTTCTTTCTTTCTTTCTTTCTTTCTTTCTTTCTTTCTTTCTTTCACTAATTTGTTCTGGTATTTAATCATTTACTTTTTTTTACTTACTCTTTTCCTCTTCTTTTATTTAATATCCTTTTTCGTCTTTTTTCTTTCTTTCTTTTTCAAAGGTGAGACATTAATGTGAGTAATTGACAGAATAAATCTGTTATCTAGATAATAAGTTTGCACACACACACACACACACACACACACACACACACACACACACACACACACACACACACACACACACACACACACACAGAGCATCATTCTATTTTTCTAATAATCTATCGTGGGAAAAGAAGATTTTCAGAGAATTCATGACGGATCGCGCGTGTGGACACACACACACATACACACACACACACACACGTGTTATGTACATTAAATTATCTTAAGTTGTAAAAGCCAAACTAATCGTAATAACAACCAACTGTAATGGTCACATTTTATCCTATCCTTCAAGTCTAATTCATACAGTTATTGCACGTCCCTTTTCTTTTATTTTGATTATTCATGAATCAAATCTAAAATGACAACTCTCAAGACAAAAAAAACCCAAAACAAACACACACACACACACACAGAAAGAGAGAGAGAGAGAGAGAGAGAGAGAGAGAGAGAGAGAGAGAGAGACACACACACACACACACACACACACACACACACACACACACACACACACACAAAATACCCCCAAAACAAAAACAAAAAGCAAAAACGTTTCTTACTTATTCATATTATTGATACAGTTTGTATATGTATCCAATGTTTTTTTTAATGATATTTAAGGTTTCAAAACTGTAATTGAATACAAATTACTAAAACGATTGTAAAAATAAAATTCCCTTGACTCTCTTTCGTCAACCGTCTTTATTGGCCATCGCACTTGGTAAGTCCTCTAAATGGCATCCAATATCCGTACAGAGCGGATGAATGTACTTTTTTGCTGGCACCACTGTAGTGTCCATGAGTAGGAGTCCATTGGAGAGCGACGCTTAGCTGAACGTCTTTACTTCTTCAGCAGTACCCAGCATATCTTGTTCGTCTTACTTGGATGGTTTGTGAGATGAGAGGCAGTGGCAGTACAGCTTGTATTTTGTAGGGTGCTCTTCCCAGGATTGGTTCAAAACAGCATGTCAAATCCTTGTGTATTTCTCCAAGCGTTTCTCCTTGCTTTTTCTCCAAGCGTTTCGTTGGAGTCCAAGTGGAGCAGCCATACAGTCGTACTGATATAGATACAGCTAGGAAAAATTGCCGTTTTATTTTTTCAGATATCCATATGATCGGTTGCCTACCAATAGCTGCCTATACGTATGTTGACATCATTTTTAGATGAGTGATTGCTACCGATATATATGAACTGGTCTACTAATTTCAGAAGCCTGCCACTTAAAGTGGAGATGACATCATCTTATTTAAAACACATGAACTCTATTTTACTCAAATTACCGTAGAGGCCGATGCTTCTTGCTGCTTGTTCATGGCTATGCAGCAAAGACATAGGTTGAACAGAAGTACTTGCTAGAAGCGCTAGGTCATCCGCTTAATCTGCATCAATTATAGTTTCCGCGGGAAGTAGTTTGCTTCTGGTCTTTATTTTGTGCAAGATCTATTGACGCTCGTAGTACATAATCTTGATAGATTATGAGTAGGTATGGTGCTAATGTATCTTCTTGCAAGACTCATGCCACTATGTCAAAGAAATCAGTCACCATCAGGTAAACGGACTTTGGCCGACGGGACGTGTCCTTATAAAGCATCCTTATAGCCGTAATAGTTTAATTTGGAAAATCATTGGCTAGAAATATTGTGTGTGATTTAATTCCAAAGCCGACCTTGTAAAAGAACAGTAGTGATACTATTTAATCTATAGCCAAAGGGAATAAGGTGGTTCATACGTTTCCCAAGGGTATTAGTCTGAAAATGAGCGAGGCTGCAGTCCGGTACTTTAGGCATTACACCTCAGGGACGCCAATATATATATAATACGATAGGTAATTTGTTATTATTCTAAATCGTTAATTTCGCTCACGTACTTTGTTTTAGATTTTGTCAATTGAGTACCAAACTAGAGTCAGTTAAGTAGTGTCTGCTTGTAAAGTAGCTCCTTGGTGCAATTCTTTCCTCCGGAAATTTGTCAACAGCATGCTCTACTGCTTGGCATTCATATCGAAAGCTACAACCCAAAGATGTCAGAATGTTTGGCCGTCAATCTGAAGTGGAGAAAATTGGATGAGTCCAATTGGGATTACGAAGGTGTGGCAGTTCGAATACCTCACTCTGACCGTTCTGATAAGAAAAATAAATCCTCCCGAATTCGTTAGTGAGATCCAGGACGATCCCAGGAAGGCAATCAGGTCCATATCCAGAGACATGAAAGTGTGTGAGTTACTCATCAAGCAAGTAGTGCAGGTTATTTAGGTATTTCTGATACAAGAAAGGACCAATTTTTATCAAAAGTCATGTAGGACAAGTAGAAAAACTGCACTACAAAGGTTTTATGCAAACTCAAGTATCTCCTTCAATCGAATATCCTTTCGTTTTTCTCAGATGAAAAAAGTTTCTGCCAGGATCAGATGGTGAACTCACAAAGCAATCGTTGGCTTTCTAAGTCCTCACAAGTTGTACCGATAGTAATGAAAGCCAAACACCTAGTCTACATCATGCTGTTTGGGATGGTCACTTGCGATGGTGACGTTATGCCTCCATTCATCTTCTCACATATATACACAGACAAGCGGGCGATAAGCTTCCTATTACTATAAGCAACGCAACTAATCTAAAAGTTCTTGGACGTTAATCGTTCTTTGTCTTTCATCTCGACTGTCGATAGACGCTTTGCACACAGAAACTTTCATCTCTGCTACACACGTGCTTGCGTTTTGACCACGCAGACCCCGTTCATAATTACACAATTTCATAACTTTACACGTGAATAATTCACTTCCATTACACTTTTCTTTAGACTATTACTAAGAACCACATATTTCGTAGAACCTTATCCGAGACATATTTAAATAGACTTTTCTCATATCAACAGGAACACGGTCACAAGAGTTTTTTTTCATCCAACTCTTCCACATGAACTTGCTTTCTCTAGATTCTTCGTTGCTATAAATATCATAATTATTTTGTTTATCTCCTTGTTTCCATTCAAAATATATTACTGCGATAACCAGTTGTAGGTAATAAACCAAATATTGATTCGTACAAACTGAATAAATTGAATAAACCACACACACACACACACACACACCCTTTCAAGTTTCCTGATATGTGTCTTGGTTTCTGGTTTCTGGTTGAAAGGATCTTAATAAAATTATATAGACAAAATGTGTTTTTATTATTTAATCAAACATGCTCAAATTACCACACACACACACACACACACATATATATATATATATATATGAAAGAGAAATAAAATCTGAAAACGAATTTAGTTCACTGTTTATACAGTGTATTACCAAAGTGAGTAAAACCCCTCACATTTCTGCAGATATTTAAGTATATCTCTTCATGGGACAACACTGACAAAATGACACTTTGACACAATGAAAAGTTGTCTGTGTGCAGCTTATATAACAGAGTTAATTTATTTTCCCTCAAAATATAACCATTAAAAGCTAAACCCCTGCCAACAAACGTGAGTACACCCCTGAGAAACTACACTCCTAAATGTCCAAATTGACTACTCCTTGTCATTTTCCCTCCCAAATGTCACGTGACTCATTAGTATTACTAGGCCCATGTATGCATAGGGAGCAGGTGTGTTCAAATTTGTAGTGCAGCTCTCACACTTTCTCATACTGGTCACTGAAAGTTCCAACATGGCACCACATTGCAAAGAACTCTCTGAGGATCTTAAAAGACGTATTGTTGCGCTACATGAAGATGGCCAAAGCTACAAGAAGATTGCCAACACCCTGAAACTGAGCTGCAGTACAGTGGCTAAAATCATCCAGCGTTTTAAAAGCGCAGGGTCCACTCAGAACATGCCTCGGGTAGGTCGTCCAAAGAAGCTGAGCGCATGTGCTGAGCGTCACACCCAAATGCTTTCTTTGAAAGATCAGCGTTGGAGTGCTGTCAGCATTACTGCAGAGATTGAAGAGGTGGGGGTCAGCCTGTTAGTTCTCAGACCATACGCCGCACTCTACATCAAATTGGTGTGCATGGCTGTCACCCCAGGAGGAAGCCTCTTCTGAAGACGATACACAAAAAAGCCTGCAAACAGTTTGCTGAAGGTCTGTCAACAAAGCACATGGATTACTGGAACCATGTCCTATGATCTGATGAGATGAAGATTAATTTGTTTGGTTCCGATGGCTTCAAACATTTGTGGCGGCGACCAGGTGAGGAGTACAAAGATAAGTGTGTCATGCTTACAGTCAAGCATGGTGGTGGGAATGTCCTGGTCTGGTGCTGCATGAGTGCTGCATGTGTTGGAGAATTACATTTCATTGAGGGAAATATGAACTCCAACATGTACTGTGAAATACTGCAACAGAGCATGATCCCCTCCCTCCAGAAACTGGGTTGCAGAGCAGTGTTCCAGCCTGACAATGACCCCAAACACACCTTCAAGATGACCATTGCTTTACTGAAGAGACTGAGTGTAAAGGTGATGGACTAGCCAAGCATGTCTCCAGACTTGAACCCAATAGAACATCTTTGGGGGATCCTCAAGCGGAAGGTGGAGGTGCACAAAGTCTCAAATCTCCGTCAGCTCCGCAACGTCGTCATGGAGGAGTGGAAGAGCGATCCAGTGGCTACCTGTGAAGCTCTGGTAAACTCCATGCCCAGGAGAGTAAAGGCAGTTCTAGATAATGATGGTGGCCACACAAAACATTGACATGGTGTATGTTAATATTGACAACCTTCCCTAAGGGGTGTACTCACCTTTGTTGTCTGGGGTTTAGATTTTAATGGCTATATTTTGAGTTATTTTGAGGGAAAAATAAATTAACTCTGTTATATATGCTGAACACAGACTACTTTTCATTGTGTCAAAGTGTCATTTTGTCAGTGTTGTCCCATGAAGAGATATACTTAAATATCTTCAAAAATCTGAGGGGTGTACTCACTTTTGTGATACACTGTATATCATAACGTTTCACTCTATTCTGAACTTCTTCAGATAATGATTAAAAAGTTTTTGGAAAATATATTTAAGAACATTACATCTGTCTATGTGGTTGTCATGGCAACATAATTAGGAATGCTGATGGTAATGAAACTTTAAAAAGTGTAGAACAAAAACGTTCGAAATTGTGTTTGTGATCGCAATTTCATTTATGAATGAATAAAAAGATCTAAAGTGATTACTGTCGTGTGTGAAGTAAAATACCGCTAGTAATATATTATAATTAAACTGCATATCAAAATTAGTAAATACTAGTGGTTCGCTCTTTTCCTATCTCTCTCTCGCTATCTATCTATCTATCTATCTATCTATCTATCTATCTATTCATCAAATTGGCACATATCATACGCGGCCGATTTGTTCAACTTCTATGTTATTGAAAATGGCATATATTCATGACCTTTATATTAAAGTGCCCTGATATGTCAATAAAACAAAACAAAAAAGAAGTAAAACGTTACTTGAATATTATACTGTAACAAATGTAGTAAAAATATACAAAGGCAATTCCTTCTCTCTCTCTCTCTCATTTATTCATTCTCTCCCTCTCTCCATCTCTCTTGTCTCACTCTTTCATACACGCACATAAATTTTTCCTCTCGTACTACGTTAACATTTACCACTTTATCACGAATCTGAGACACCATTTTTGTGAGAAAAACAACAACATTTATTCAAATATCATTTCTTCTTTGCTGTATCCCTTGGATATTAAACTCCTCATTTTCTTCCTCTTCCCTCTCCTCATTTTCCCCGTGATACTTCAAGCCCTGACATGATTTTATATTGATCTAATAATTGCAATTTTTGTCGACGATTGAGGGCCTCACTGGCCTTAGCCTTTTTTATCATTGCTATAAGTGCCTTTTATTTCCTAGTTTTTTGAAAACATTTCTCACATAATAGGGCAACACATATGGCAAAAACAAAAGGTCCTCCAATAAAAAACAACAACAAAACAGTGCACAATTAGCGAACGATACAAATACTTGTAGAGTGGAAATTAAGAACTCTTTAATATGACAAAAAATTGATACTGAAAGGGGTAACAGTTTTCTCCCTGGCGGCTTGTTGCAAAGAATTATTGATTGATTTTAAAGGCATGCCAAACTGTCTCGGACTATTCTAGTTAGGGAATCACGTTCTTTGTACGTTCATATTTACAGTTTTTGTCTAGTTATTTCTTTACAGATATTTCCCTCACAGTTATGTTATAACATTAGTACGTTACACAACCTCCTGGTTGGTTGGTTGGTTTGTTTCTTTGTTTAATGACATATCAACCTTTGTAGGTTATTTAATGCCAAAGCCATTCTCCTAGAAGAACAGTAGTGGTACTATTTAACCCATAGATGGGAGGATAAGGGGGTTCAAACTTTTCCCAAGGGTATTTGCCCGAAAGTGAACTCAATAGCGCAACTGGAGTACGAACTCGCTTACTACGATTCCGCAGTCCATCGCTTTAACCATTACATCACGAGGACACTCCCACAACCTCCTGGTCACGAGTCAATATTAATACGATCTTGAATCTTTGGTCACTGTACCAATACATGTGTATATTCCTTTGTTACGTTTTAGATGTTGCGTTTCTACAATAAGAAGAAATTCTGTAATTCTTCCAGTAGTCGTAGGCATTTTCTTCTCACTATTACTTCTCCGTGTTTGTCCGTATCAGAAAGTATTCCTTAGGGAAAAAAACTCCGCCTCCAAAATATAACAAAAATTTATTAAATGATTAAAAAGGTTCTAAGATTTCTTTTTCCAATGGTGATCAAGAGTGACAGGTCTCCTTTCCTCTCGCTTAATTCTAGGTATGCGTGAGTTAACTTAGCAGTCCTTTGCTTTTTGAGTTGACGATAACAAAAAAAAGAAAATGACTAATTTACTGTGGTTTATGTTTGTCGTGCAAATCTTTCGGAGCAGTTTTCCGCGAAAATTATTTGTGTAATTTCTTCTCGCAAACTTACAAGATAGGTTAGATTATTTGATTTAATGTCATATCACACCCTGATGGTTATTTAATGCCAAATCCTGTTTAGATATTTAGATATGATTTTTAAGTGAATAGTTTGTATGATATCAACTATTACAATCGAATGCTGATCATTTTCAAACAGATCGATTTGCTTTATAGATGGAACCCTAACAGGTCCTTTAACTCTGAGATCTATGAGTAATGACAATGAAAGGATACTTCACACAACCAAGATCTCCAGAACTGGACTCTTACTATCAGATGCAGTTTTGTGTCATGTACTGGACACTTCCCTTTTTTTAAATGGTCTCATTTCAAGCCGCACCAAGTAGCAAATTGGTCAATTTTTGAAAAATTAAATTTTGCAACTTTTGGGATTACTTTTCAAATAAGCCGTGCATGTTTCGTGGTATTATAGTTAGAAAATTAAGCTAATGAATAATGGTTGATAAGTTCGACCCTCACTGAGTGCATTGTGATAAACTAAGCTAAGTTTTATGAATTACTACTTTTAAAATCAGCTGGGCTAAATTGAGTTATCAATGAGAAGGAAGTAAATGATTTTGATTATTTGTAGCACAATAATGTGCATTCATATATATATATATATATATATATATATATGGATGTATGTATGTGGGTCTCTGTCTCTGTCTGTGTTTGTGGATGGCCGTCAGAATCAGAAGGATTTTTATCTTCAGCATCTTTGGACGACATCAGATTGTCTGGAAGATCTTTCTTTGTCTGGGTGGTCTTCGCGTTGAAATAGACAAGAGCTATGCCTGCGTGAACCTTCGCAAAGATCCGAGGCCGGATGTAGAGGGTAGAAAAGGTCCAAGACATGTTGGTCAGTCTGAGACTCACAGTAAAGAGGGTGAGCAGTCAGGAGAAATACCAAAGCAAAGAAGGTTCTCAAAGAGTCAGAATTGCCACGTTGGCAGAGAAGACTATACGAGTTCAGTCCGCAGCCAGAGACAGGATGTCGAGCAGTAAAAGCGATGACCACAGTCAGCATTTTTGGTGGCTGTTTAGAATTTTCGCAAAGTTTTCGCGATAGCCACATATACGCAAACACACAGAGTGCTAAAATACCACAGATCTCGCCTTCTAATGTTTTGCCATCTCATGTCAGTTGTTTTGTCTTTTCTTTCCAAACTCCTTCTCTTTGTTTTTTTATTATTTTTTTGTTCGATTTGGGAAATGCCCACTATCTTGTAAGATTTATCAATGAAGTCCTTAATAGACGATAGAACGGCCAACTCGACTGCGGGAAATATTTCATATATTTATGCATTTATAATGTGAAATTGACTTTTCTTGAAGACGCATAAAGATAAATATAACTAAGTTATGGTATTATTACATTTGAAATAAATATAGGTAGAGATAGTATCAATAAAACTAAAAATATCTACTAGAATACTCTATATATTAAATTATATTACTCTAAAACTTAGCTCAATTGGCTGAAGGGGAGTCTGTAAAATACACTGATTGCATCTTTGCATTTCCTCTCTCCAATAAGTGTCCTGGATATGACACAAAACTGATTCCGATGGTGAGGTTCTATTCCTGAAGCTTTGTAAAATGTGGAGTACTCCTTCATTGCTCTGGTCCACTTGAACTCGGAGTGGTAGTACCTATTAAGGGTCTCATCTATGGATTTAATAGAACAATCATTTACTATACTTGAAACCATGTAACTATATGTAAAAAAGATTAATGTTAAATAGAACTATTAGTATTATATAGCAATGTTTGAAACAATTTAACTGATTACAAACGAATGAGCTCTGCCTTGTTTAAAAAGTGTTGCTTACAAACTATTCACTTAAAAATTACCTGGATAAACAAGTTTGGCATTAAATAACTCAGAATATTTGATATGCCATAAAACACAACAACCCCTCTAAAAAGTATATTAAATTGATACTGAGAAATGAATTCATGTTTTTCCTAAGTGAATTAGGGCGAATAACAAAATACCAGCTACATTTCTTAAATTTTAGAGGTTTGAAAAAAAGGTCAGCAAATATTTATAAATATTCAAATAATTTTTACTTTTGCAAACATTAAAGTGGGGTCCATGTTTTGTAAAGACATTTCGTTCCGGGAAAAGTTCATATGTGGAATCTCGAATCTTTTATTTAAATATTTTCCTTAGTTCATCAGTGAATTATTCATGCTGTAAAAACAAAACAAAACAAAAAACCAAAACAAATAAAAATAAAAAATAACATAAAGATTCTTAATGCTTAGTTGAAAACGGCTCAATTAGATTTAAACTGAGACGAAGTCTGAAAGATTGGCTTGTTAAATCATTACGAGAAACAGAATTGTATATTCTTGACAGCATCCAGACCACATTATGTGACAGCCATCTTGACAGCATTTAAGCCTCATTATATGACTGCATTCTTGACAGCATCCTGGCCGCATTAAATAGTTTATTAGTAATATGCTACAATTTGGTATGAATGACCCCCTACTCTGGAATATTAGAAAGATCTCGATTTAAGGTCCCCCTCTACTCCACTAGAACCCATTTTGCTACTACAAATCTTTAGTGTTATATAGGGAGGGGTCGTCAGTTAAAGAGGGGAGCTAAATCACTGTGATACCCATGTTTAAACAACAGATACTACAACTAGTTATTTCATAATAATAGTAACTATATGATATCACAGGACATAATATTTTCAAAAAGTGAAATCTCTTCCCTGAAATTGTATGTTTTATGGACAAAAATATGAATGCATGTGAGATATAGAAAATCATTCAAAAAGTTATATTTATTTTGAATCTAGAATTCTTATTAAAATGTACGAGGATCATTAAATAAGTCTCCAGACTATTTTCGTATGGGCACTTTTATTGATAGTACACACATGAAACTCTAGTTCCCTTCGAAGTAATCTCCTCCGGCTGCAATGCACTTGTACCGTTCCAATAACTTCTGGAACGCCCCATGGAAGTCCTCTTGTGTGAGCGTGTCAATGACCTTCGTCACAGCCTCTTTCATCTCCTCAATTGTCTCATAACCACAGCCTCTGAGCTTAGAGAATAAGCAAAAGTCACAGGGAGCAAGGTCTGGACTATAGGGAGGGCGAGGAACTGTCTTGATGCCCATCTTGGTCAAATAGTCTGTGACGAGGATGGAGTTGTGGGCTGCTGCATTGTCCTGGTGGAAATGTCACTGACCCGATTTGAAGAGTGCTGGCCTCTTCCCTAGGAATCTCTTCCTGAACTCCCTTAAAACCTCAACATAGTAAACCTAACCCTAACCCTAACCTAACTCTGGTGTATTGACTTTCTTACTCCTCCCACACCTGTCATCAACCCTCACAGACCCCCTGCCTTCTTTGAATCTCTTATGCCACTCAAAAACTGATGCTCGATTCATGCAAGATGACCAAAAAGCAGTCTGAAGCATTCCATATGTTTCTGTGGCATTTTTTCCAAGTTTAAAACTGAATTTTACTGCATATCGTTCTTCTAAAGTGTCCTCACGTCCAGACTGCATTTTTGAAATTCACCAGCTGTGACAATCAGGCTTTAGTAGGGTGTATTCCAATTGCTGCAGTAGCTGTTGATTTGAACCTGAAATGCTAAAAATTGGTCAGTCATCTCATAAGATGTATAGCAATAACATACTGAATTTTGAAGAGTCTACGACAATTTTAAATGCCTGTACAAAAAAGTCTGGAAACTTATTGAAAGCACCACGTATCATACAATCATACCAAGATTGAATAAACTCTATGAAAACAAAACTCTCAAAACAAATGTGACAACATAAAAAAAAGAATGGAGGACATGTCAACTTTTGAAAATTTTAATTCTGAAATGTATCTCAATATTGAATAAGTAAATACTGATTTTCTTAAAGATTTTCAGTCTTACAATTATTCTGGAGTGAAATTGTAAACTTAAATTAAATATTTTTTTTATTGATTATTATTATTATTTTTTTTTCACATTTCAATTTTATCTTATACAATGCATTTAAGCTAAATATTGCAGATCTTTTTTTAATGAAATTTATGTAAATTCAAATCATTATACAAATAAAATCTAAGTCATTCAAGTAAAACAATAGATAAAAATTACGTATGATACCTCAAGAGAGGTACACATTATTATTATTATTATTATTATTATTATTATTATTATTGTTTTTAAGGGTATTTAGCCAGTGTTTTTTAACGAGGGGAAGTTTTGTTGTAAGCCAGGAATGGTTGTGACGTGTTTGGTTGGTTCCTCGCTTAGTGTTGTTAGTCCCCTCGCTAAGTTTGTAGAGTAAATAAAGGAAAATGATGAAGAAGTAAGATGGCGATAGTCGAAATGTGTTTTTAGGAATAGGTTTTATTTGCTGCATGAAATATTGGGTTTACTTTTGGTGCTGCAAGACTCGTGGAAAGGCTGTGAGTATTGAGACGAAATTGAGTAATTAGAAGTTGAGAAGGTTGAGATGGCAGCGTGTGTCGTCGGACGTGTGAGGGATTGTGTTCGCTGTAGTTTAACGAAAGCCATGTTGCGGTTGGAGTAAATGAACTTTGGATGTCACCGTGAGTTTCGTGTGTCTGGTATTTTTGAGGAGGAGAGTATGCGTTGTATCCATTAAGGTGGCCCAGAGGTGAATTGATTGCTTGGTGTCGAGAGCGGAATAAAAGAATCGCGTTGACATAGCCAATGTTGGGGTGACATAAAGTTGTGCCTGTGCGAGGCATGAAATATATCTAATTTATATTCAACTGGGATTCCTTGCAAGGAATCCATTAATCCCATAGGTTCCCTCGTGTGTCCATGCTGCTGCTGCTAGAAGAGCCGCAGTGAGACGTCTGCACTGGGCGGCGTTGTCCAGCTAAAGAGAGTGGGTTTGGCAGCTTACCCAATTTCTTTACCCGGAAAGAAGGCCCGGGATGAATAGGATAAGTCATCCTGATTGGGTGAAATTAAGTGTCGAATTAAATTGCGCACCAAACCAAAATACGAATTTTTCTTTCTCCTACAGGTATATCAACTAGGAATGAAGGTATTAGTAAAATTTTATGCCATTAGTAAAAATATAAAGACTAAGATTCTCACTATTATTTCTCAAAAAGACTTAAATTCTCTAAATGAAGAAGTTTCACTCACTGATTATTTGACAAAAAGAATTGTCATGTTTCACCAATACTACATTAATATAATAAAAAGTTTGAGATTAAAAATGACCACAATTTTCTTTGTTTTCATGTATGTTAGTGAAGAATCCAAGCCAGTTACTTCTTTGAAATTCCAAATAATAAGTGACTGGGGCCAGACTCAGGGGTGCCAATCCCTGGTAATAAAGTTTTCAACTGTGACTTTGCAAATATTTTATTTTTATGACCTGGTCAGTTGTATCTTGCCTAAATATAGCTAGTAATAAAATAATGGGTTGGGATGCCAAAAAGACTTATCAATTTGTAATAAAAGCCTGTTAAACTTCTTTCAACTGTAAAAATGTAAACCAAACTTTAAAAAAAAATTCCGATTGAATATTAGTATATTAAGAAAAATTTTATACATTCATGAATGTATAAATTTGTGTTGTATTTGTGGTGGAACTAAACCTAAAAGTAATACCCATAAAATACAGACGGAACTCACTCACACTCACTCACTACAAATTGGAGAGTAAACTATCCACTAAACAGTTACATGTACCCACTACAGTTTAAATGATGATCGAAATAGGGTTTTGTTAAAAACCAGACACTTTTGGTTTTTGTTTACATCTTTTAATATAACAAACAGATTGTATTATAAATAAAGGTGATATAATGAAAATAAATAATTAAAAAGTGATTTAAAATCATGTTAACATTTTATCAGGCAAGAACATTAAAAGAATATGAAACATTTTATGTCACTGTCAGTGATCAACATAATTCAGTTGATCTTTAAAGTAGTACATTAAATCCCCAATGATACTTTATTTTCATTAATTTTTTTATATACCAAAAAGATTTGATATGAAAAAGTGATATGAATTTTACGAGCACGTAAACAAATGGAATATGACAACAACGAACATTAAGAAACAAACAATTTAATAATCATAACAAACAGGATAAAAATAATTAGAAATACAGTGTTCATGTTATGTACGAGCGGCCTTTGTAGAAAATACAGCTATGGCCAGTTGAATGAAAATAGGATTGTTCGCCCGCGTGTGTGTGTTTACATGTAATAAAGTCTATCAAATAAATGGGTCCATAGTTGACCGAAGTAAAGAAGATAAAAATTTGACTTTACTGACGTACATGGGTATGTGTGTGTGTGTATATAAGTGATGGACCGCAAGTATGGGTCTTTGTTTTCTTAAGTCCGCACGTGCGTTTTCTTATGATTCTGGCGACAACGTGTCGTTTTGGTAAAAGAAGGTCGCATGCCTTTTCCCTTTGAGTCTTATGGCGTGGCTCTCTGCTGTCCGTTCATGACCTCTCGTAGTGGAAGGAATGAATGACCTGGTCGATTAAATTCTTCGATATTTATACTTTTTTAGGTCACTTAAGTGTGTAACGTAATGGTCAAGGGATTTCGGTTCATGCCTTTGAGCTTAGTTAGGCTGAGAACCTTTCGGCTCAGCACATGGATTAGTTAGGTGCAAACCTTGATGTAGGTGGTAACGCGCGTGCGGGGCAGACGTGCCACTCAGAGATGTCACAATAGCCCGAGATGACGGAACGGGGTGACAGGGTGCGGGTGACGTCACGCACCGGAAGCGCACAGAGGTTTGTGGGAGATTTGAAGAAAGTTAGAGAGTTGAATACTAGACGCCAAACGAGGAGGATCGACTTTTGGAGCTCGCAGACTCGAGACGAATTTGCGCGCCGTGGGTGCCGCAAGAGATAGGAGCCAGATAAAGAAGCCAGCATAAAAAGATTGTGTCTCTCCTCCTTATGTCGAAACCTTTAACTCAAAGTTAATAATAAGGTTTCGTACCTGAACAAGAAGTCGTTACGTGTTTTCGAATTTCGTGATTCCTATGTTCTTTATATGTTCTACGTTATCTATATGTGGTTATGAGCATTATGAACAATCGATGTACATTTCGCACATGGCCATGTAACAAGTGGATCAAAAAATAGTTTTATTGCAGGTCCTAAAATTCAACCGCGCAGAGATTTCTTGACCAATAAGATTCGTATATTTACTTATTTATTTTAGAGCCTAAATATTTTTCTGTTTCTGAGCCGGATTTTCTAGAATGTTCTAATTTTATGTTTTTAGCTGATTGGTTGAAAAATATTAAAATGTAACTTTAATGTTAATACGATTTTGATCCAAAATTTCTAGAATGTTCTTATTCTGTGTTTTTAGCTGATTGGTTAAAAAATATAAAATGTAACTTTAACGTGATTTTGATTCGAAATTTCTAGAATGTTCTTATGGAAGTTTTTTGGGTTGATTATTTTAAGGCTAAAAAATGTGTATTCTATAAACCACAAATAATAAAATATCTGTTGATTGTATGGCCAGGGTACTTATGTAAATGTTATCCAGCATTAAAAGAGCTTTCTAAAGATATACGCCTTAACCATATTGTGAGATACAAAAATTTGGACATATAGTGACAGATGCCCAAATCCACCATTTTAACACGAGTCATTTTAGTAAAACACTTATAGCAAAATTTCCACAGTGTTTCCCTCCATGAATTTTTTTTACATATCATGACATAAGAAAGACAAATTATTTAGCTAATTTTAAAAAAGCAACAACATTTTTTTTTAGAAAATGAGGGTCAAAGTTTAAGGTCAAGGTCAACTTGCCTTATTTGACCTATAAGATAAAAAATACATGTGGTACATTTTAGATCCATCCAAGTAATTTAAAATGGTATATCATCATCATCATCATATCGTGCTGGCAGCACGGATATCCCTGACCCTCTTTCGCCACTCCTCCCTATCGTTCATCGCCCTAGGCAGGTCTTCAGGACAACAACCTGTATCCTCACATTGCTGCTGAATGTACGTTCGTGCTGGTCGTCCTGCTTTTGCGCGGCCGTGTGTGGGGATCCATAAGAGTACATCTCTTATGAGTTCATCTCTGCTTCTCCAGCAATGTCCTGCATGTCTGGTTCGCCTAACTTGAATAGTTTTCGTGATAGGGGGCAGGTGGCCGTACAGTTGGTGTCTTGTTGGGTGTTGCCGCCAGGACTTGTTGAGGATTGCACGCAGCATTCTTGTGTAATTGCCATCTAGTTTCTTCTCCAGCCGTTTTGTTAGCGTCCATGTAGTGCATCCATATAGCAGTATCGATGTGACCGCTGCCTGGAAGAAACTGCGTTTCATTTTATCGGTTAGGTCTGATTTCCATATAGTCGATAGCCTATTGATAGCTGTCCATGCTTTCGTTAACCTCGTTTCGATGTCCTTTTCGGTTGATTCGACGCTGCTTCCTAGGTACGTGAATTTGTCTACTAGTTTAAGAGGGGTTCCTTCTAGAGTGGAGATGTCCCCCGTTTGGTTATAGCACATATATTCCGTTTTATGTGCATTAACATGGAGGCCTATGCTTGCTGCTGCTCGTTCCAAACTATGCAGAAGTGTTTCGGCTTGGTCAGGTGTATTTGCCAGTATCGCTATGTCATCGGCGTAGTCGGCGTCGGTGATTGTTGTTGCGGGGTATCTTCTGCTTCTTTTCTTCGTCAGTTCGAAGCCATTCTCTTTGATTTTGTCAATCGATGTTCTAAGTACGTAGTCTAGACAAATGATAAAGAGATACGGAGCCAGCGTGTCTCCTTGTAGTACTCCTGCTACTATGTCGAAGTATTCTGTGTCTCCATCTGGTGATCGTACTTTTACTTTAGTGTTTCTATAGAGAATCGTTATTGCCGCTACGGTTTCTTTAGGTATGCCGTACGCTAGTAGGATTTGTTCCATCTTTCCTCTGTGAATGGAGTCGAAAGCCTTGGTAAAGTCGACAAATATTAATGTCGCTTGTAGGTTCTTTGCCCGTACACCTTCAAGGATTCTGCGGATGGTTAATATTTGTGAGGTCGTAGATCTATTTCTTCGGAAGCCATTTTGGTTTTTTCTAAGTATGTTGTCGATTTTGGGTTCTATTCTGTTTCGTAGTAGGGCATTGTAGATTTTGGCAGCTATGGATGTTAGTGTTATGCCTCGGTAGTTTTTGGCTAATCCGAGGTCCCCCTTTTTAGGGAAGGGGAGTATGCATCCCTTCGTCCATTTTTCTATCGGATTTTGATTGTATACTGCGTTGCAGTGTCGGAGCAGTATGTCGTCGAATTGTCTGGTCTTCCATACTTCCGGGGGAATTTCGTCCAGTCCTGCAGCTTTCCTATTTTTAATTTTTCTGAGAACCGAGTCGAGTTCTTCTTGTGTGAACGGTCCAAGTTTAATGTCTAATTGTTTGCTAATTATTCTGGTGATTGGTTCAGGCGTTATTTTTGGTGGGTTTCCAAGTAAGTTTTCGAAGTGCTGTTTCCACAGTTTTATTCTTTCTTGTTGGTTTGCTGCTTTAAGTTTTGCTTTGGCCGTGTTCTTTCTTCTGCTCACTTCGTTTATTGTTTGCCAGGCAATTCTAGATTGTCTATCTTCCACCGAGTCTCTAATCTTATCTATCTGATTTTGAATGTATTCTGTCTGTTCCTTTATATATATGCCTGCTAATTGATATTGTGCCGTTTTTAGTTTTAAGGCATTTGTGTTTGTTGGGTTTTTTCGATAGTTTTTGGAGGCCGTTTTCACTAGTGCACGTTTTTCTCTCACCGCTAAAGTTTCCCATGGGACTCTATATTTAGTTTTAATTTTTGTTGGAATGTATTTTGCTGCTGCCTCAAGGTGTGCATTGACGAAATTTTCGTATTCGTCGTTTGGTGTACTTTTTTCCGTCTTTTCTTGTAGTGTTTCGAATTTGTTTCTTAATTCTAATACGTATTTATCTCTTACATCTTTGTTGTTTAATAGGGCCCAGTCATAGTGTTTGGTGGTCGCTGTTCGTTTGTCGTTTTTTCGTAGGCTTAACCGTATTTTCGCCGTTAAAATGGTATATAAATGAGCTTTTTTGTCGTAAAAACACAGGAGATATTAAATTTTAAACTTTTCAATATCATCGAAAATTCATACTTTTGACAAAGGTCAAAAGGTCATAACTTAAGAACCGCTCAACTTTGAGAGGTAAGACTGGTACCAGTCAATTCGTATCATGAAGATCTATAGGTGTAGCAAATTTGAAAAAAATCTGTGTCGGTCATGGTCTAACCCTAACCCTAACCCTTGTTGATTTGACATGGAATGACTCTTTATATTGACAGCATTTTAAGCCACATTTTGTGATGACATTCTTGACAGCATCTCGGCCATATTATGTGATAGCATTCTTAACAGTATCTAAGCCACAGTATGTGACAGCATTCATGACAACATCCGGACTCGGTGAGAAGGTAATATTCTACGTTTATTGATGGAAGCATACCGTCGAGTAAAAATGTAAGTAATGAACGTCTGTCACAGTACAGATAGAATGCAATAATATCTTGATCAGGAAATATCAACTTCCCTTCGCTATGACAGATTGTTGTCTGATTGAAACGCAGACAAAGAAATGAATATTTCATTCTTTTTTAATAAAGAGCAACAATAAACAACTTCAACAAGAAGCTCCCACCCAAAAACACGAAACAAAAACAAAACAAAACAAAAGAAATAAAGCAAAATAAAACAAAACAAATACAAGCAGACAAACAAAAGAAAAAACGTAGAACGTAGAAACATGATTCTGATTTTGTTACGCGCTTTTAGCAATTTATTTCGAAAGCCTGATGATAAATGCCAAATTTTGAAAACGTGTTAAAAATGAAACGATTTTAACGTTGGTTGGCTGAACTTTGAGATTTAAAGTATGTTTCTCTGATTCAAAGCATGTATATCAGTGTTTCTCAAACTTTTCTTGCTTGTGGCCTATTTTTGATGAAAAAAAAAATCCGGCCTGCATTAACACAAATAGAATTTTCATGTAACAGGAAATACATTTTGTTTATAAAAGCAAAATGTAACAGAAAATATAAATCCTGACTAATAATTACACTGCTCTTGGTGTCTATCTATCAGCTTGTCAAGTTGAACTTCCAAACCTTAGTTCAGCTTCGGGCGAAGTCTCTTTTCTTTTCAAGCAGTGATAAATTGTTCCTTTGTGAGTACATAATTTGCTGCAGAAAATCCCGTCTCACCCAACCAGTTGATGGGAAGATCCAATTAAGAATGGAACAACCATTTCAAAAAGTAAGGAATGGGAGGTTTTTACTTTCATCAATACTTTAGTTTTTTTTTTCAGTTAATTTTAAAAGGTTCTCAGGACCACGTTGAGAATTACTAGTGTAGATGATGAGAGTACAAGGTCAGTCTGGAGCGTTTTCAACCATTTGGGGTATCTTGAGAACTCATCCCACGGCCTTGATGTAACTTGGCAATCAATACATGCGTGAGTAAAAGTTCTCTTGATAATTTAGTTAGTTGGTATTAACACACCAGTGAATATATTTGAATATTGTGTGACCTCCAATAATCGATGGCTGAGCGATTGGATCGATTGATTTAAACGGTATGTCAACCTGTTTAGGGTTATTTATGCTTAGAGGTTAGGAAATCACGCTCATTATACGTTCATATTTATATTTTTTGTCTAGTCGTTTCAAAAGAGTTTTTTAGTACATGAATATGAATGATTTTTAAATAGATCTATTTGAGCTTTAGATGGGACCCTAACTGGTACTATCACTCTGAGTCAGAGTGAACCTGGGAGTAATGGCAAACAACTCAAAACTCCAGAATTGGAGCCTTACCTTCAGATGCAGGTCACTTTCTTATTCAGGACACCTTTTTTTGTAGGTCTCACCCCCTGTGGGGTGTACAGCTAGCATATTCAAAGCCCTATCGACTGGGTGCAATAGACAAGTTAGAAAATTCCTTGTCTTGTACAAGATTTCATGACCAGACATAGCATTAACTAGGTTAGAGAGTCCTTTCCCACCGACAATGTGAGAACTTTGTTAGTAACTAAAATACCCTTGCCCTTAGAAGATTATTTTTTGCTTAATATTAAAATGTTGGATATTTTCAAGACGGATCTTCTCTAGCAATTGATTTAATGTTTCGTATTCAGATCCCTTCGAGGTCACCAATAATTGGAATGCTTGATTGCTGGGAAGATATTTAGTTGAGTCCACACACTCCAAGGACAAATTTTAGCATTAGTATATGTATTCACGAACCCCTCCACAAAAGTAGGGTGTCACACAAGGTCAATTTTTAAGTGGAGTTTAGCTGGTTTGAATTTAGATTTTTTTTCTCTTAGACCAATTACCACATCAAAGTTAAAGAGGGCAGTGTGCACATCGATCCATACCTTTACCCAGAGGCATTAAACATTATGAGAAATGTAAACAGCCTCAACCAGGTTTTGAACTTGGTTCGTCGTGTCCTTTTCCATTGACTAAAACCAATTACATCACGAGTGATCGAGTATATGCGTGGTGTAGAAATATTGAACACAACAGAAAGAAAGAAAAGATAAACTCTTTTTCATATACAAGAAGGTTTAATATATTCAAGATGCTAGTTCGTATTAAAAGAAAAATACGCAAAAGTGTCACAATAGGTAGAATTATACACGTGAACAAACAGTATGCAAAAGCGGTACAAAATAATAAAAGGTTGACTCGATGAGTGAAAGTAATATAACCAATATAATCGTTTCTTGGCGGGACAAAAGACAATATCTACACTGTTGCAAGAACAGAGGCGAAAAGAAACCGAGAACAGGCTTCTGAGACTGTCATGTGAAACCCTACATTTTGACACAAGACACCCTAACGGTCATGAAAAATCTCTAAGGGAGATAACTATTTATTGTATCTTGACATATCTATCATACTTATATTTGTATACACATATGTAAAGTGTGCTCAGTGTCACGTGATATCCCACGGAGATGATAGAAACAAGATTAATACTATCCTCCCGTCGGAATGAACAGTGGCAAACCGTCAAAGATACCGTTAAGAAAGAATGTAGGTCACAGAGAGGATATCAACAGGTGTTGGTACTTAGTAACCTCAGGTCGCCGGACACCAGAAGGGAGAAGGAGAGAGAAGCCAAATGATTGGCTGGGACCCTAAAACGGAAGTGGCACCTTCTCTCCGTCGGCGAAAAAAAAACAAAAAACGAGACGAAAAATCAGTTATTGGAAGGGGCTCGTGGCAGACAGACCCATAGCCATTACTCCGGGTGAAGAAGACAAAAACATATCTTGGACACGAGGGATCCGAGTTCTTCAAGCCAGTATTTAAAATAGCATAAAGTCTATTAGCCCGTGAAAGAAGAACGATTCTCCGTCGAAAAATAAGATAAGTAACTTTGAGGATATTTCTTCTTTATACCCAAATTTTATATACCCCCCCCTCTCTCTCAATTTGAAGAAACGAAAGAACAGAAAAGAAGGAATTTATGTCCATGGACTGTTCAATTCATAATACATATTTGACACTTTGAAAGTGTATCTCTTTGTATAGTAAAGGATTCATATATTTTTATGTTACCACGTGGTCTAAGTTGTTCTTTGCAGTTCTGCTACGAATTTGTTGTGTCACATTTCCTTTTCAGCTTCTATTCGCCTTATGTTATCTTGCTTAGAATTGTCCTATTAATTCCTTTAAAATATCACACGGGAAACCGGAGTTGCCGACTACTACAATATAATATTATTACGACTAAAACCTATAGGTCCATATCTTCTGTTGTCTAGGGGGAGGAAGTTTAGTGGCCTTGGTGGGTGTGTGGATAGTGTGAAATTTGGAACCCCTTGCCAGCGGCGGTCAGTCTAGCCCTAAATTAATCCCTCACGTAATATGCCAGTTCTTATATGCCTGAGAAATAAACTCTGAACGAGGACTTATTCTATAAGGGATCAAGTGCCAACCTGCCCCGTCTTCACACGTGCAAAAATAAAGTCCCGTTTTGGGATTTTAGTCAATTTGCTGTCACATCAGAAAGTATCAGGATTAAAGCTTTATTTACCATGATAGAAATGAACAATGAATGAAAAGTTAAATTTTCTCAAAGTTCTTCTGTCTGAGCTTAGCCAACGAGTACAAAAATGTTAAATTCAGGGTATATTTAATACCTTTTAATATAATATCGCCATATTTCAATATTCAACTTTTAAAACCTATTGTGCCAGTTCAACTGCGCAACAGCCCGACATCTAATCATCCCAACCATAAAGTGCCATTACCTTAATTTTAGAATCCGTAAAAAAAAAAAAAAATAAATAAATAAAGTAAACCCCCACTCCCCCAAAAACAAACAAACTTGAAACATATTTTTTTGTCCTGAATACACTTGTACCATTTCAATGATTCCTTATACAAGGTGAGCACAAAAACATTCCTCGATTTCAAGTTGTCACAACATCAGAACTTATCGGAAAAATTTTAAATATAATTGGTGATGATATGGTGATATCAAGTACATTAACTCCAAATATTTCTTTTGTCAACAGCAGTAACGAGTGGGGCAAATATTGAGTATCTGTGATACCATTCGATACAACATGAAGCTTTATGAGTTAATAAGTAAGAATATTCCAATAAAATTATATTCTATATATATTTGAAATCAAGAAGTGTTTTTGTGCTCAACCTAAATGTACGTACGCTGCTCTAGTTTCATCAAGAAATGCAAACTGTGTCTATGTGTCTTGCATAAGCATAGACACACAAACACGCACACACACAAAGACACACACGCACATAAATTTCATATTTTCCTCTGTTTTGTATCGACAAGGTAAAAAGAAAAACCTTGCGCGCCAATAAAATTGTAACAATTATTCAAACTAGCAAACATATACGCTCTCCGCCTGGCACAAGTATTTACGATTTAATGTAATAAAATATATCAAAGTAGAAATACAAACGAAACTAAATAGGGTCGCATATAAAAGATTACACTTAGTTTTATTCCATCTTAATTGATTTCTCTGGAGAATTATACATTGGATTCCTTTCAATGCATTTGAGAATAAAATAATGATATTAGAAGTCAATAATATCAACTGATTATTTATTAAACACGGTTTTGTTAAAATCAGAATGCAAATTATCCATACCATATATCATGTAAACTTTCATTTCCTAGCGATATATAAAATATATTGCAGGATTTTAAACGCATTAAATATATGGGTATTGAGCAAAGCAAAAGAAGTACCCTGTCTAAAAACCTTAACAAAACAAAAAACAAAGCAAAAGTTTATGAAATAAAAAATAGCATTTAGTGTTGTTTAAAATTAGAGGACTATGTTAGACTCATAGGAAACAGAGGGAGTAGAATCGAAAAATAGAATAGTTTAGACGCTAGCTTCTCCTATCACTCACGGCTTTCATTTTTAATTTTTCCTAATTTAACTAATAAACTAAATTAAACAGTTAAGAATAAAATTACAGTTATTTTTTTTTTGTAAGTGGATTTCTTTTAAGATCTATCGACAGGATTATTGCTCATATTTATTAAAAAAGATCAATCAATTAAAAGTGAATAAAAGCAGGTGTCGAATAATTGATTGGCGAAATGTATTATTGGTTTAAAGTGTAGTTAGTTAAAAACGGTTGAAAAACGAAGTGATGAGATGGGCGTTGTATGTACAAGAAGAGAGTTTGTAATACTAATAGATATTTATCAAAATCAAATTTTCAAGATCAATATACTTCCCGTTCACACAGTAAATTGCTATTTGGTTGCATATATATGAATATAATTGCATGTTAATAATATATAGATAAGGTCAACATTAATTATAATATAAAACAATTTTTTTAATGATTGAAATTTAAATAAAGATAAGATCGTTGTAACGTAGTTTAGGTTACAGTCACATGTTCTCCATTAGAATAAAATATATTTCCAAAACAAAAGTCTTACAAGTTAATTTTTTATCATATTTTGGGGACAGATTTCTTACGTAAATATAAAAATCGTTTACTAATCTTTGCTTAGTTTACCACAAGGCCAGAAGCTCTGGATACCCAGTGAGATTTGAACTCTAACTTTGTGACAAAAGAAATTTCCAGTTCAATCAGTAATAATAGCGTGGGATCCTCGTGCGCATTCATCTCGGTCTTGATAATTTCTCAAGGGAGATAACTAAAGATAATAATTATGGATTATTATTATTATTATTATTATTATTATTATTATTATTAAAGTACTAATAATTATTATGACCGGCCCATTGGCATAATGGGTAGAGTGTTCGTCAATGGCCCGGGAGACCAGGGTTCAATCCCAGCTCGAGACTCCAAAAATGGTATTTGATGGCTCCTTGCTAAACACTCAGCATTATAAGGTACGCATCAAGGGTAAAGTGGAACAATCTCGGTGTAGTAGCTATTGAAAAGGAAGCTTTCGGGTCGCCAACAACTTATTACAAATAATTATGGAGTACTTTTTCTCATAAGCTTTGTGCTGACAGTGGAAACCGTTTAAAAGATTTACCAAGAGAGATGGCCGAGAGGAATGGATGGCGAGAGAGAGAGAGAGAGAGAGAGAGAGAGAGAGAGAATCAGTGCACGTTTTGATGGTGGTGATGATTTTACTTGAAAGAAAATATTGTTTTAAAGGAATTAAATGTCGAAGAGGCAGGTAATCCTGATGCAATTCATTGATTTCATTCTGAGTTAAAATAATTATTTATTTTTGAAAATTTGTTTGTCTGATATTGCAAAAGTCAAGGTAAAATGATTGCAAATTTCGTGCAAAAGTTTCAATACCAAAAACGCAGTTTGCTCATTTTGTATCTTTAATTTATTAACAATAGAAAAATAACACGATAGTCATTTCTGTTTTAATAGTTAACACATTTACGTGTAACTTTAACATCTACATTGATTACTTATCGAATACAGGGAGGCGCTTGAGGCGTAACGGTTATCGTCGAAAAATATGAATTCGGTTTTTCTTGTTCAGATCCAAGACGAGACTATTTACATTTATATTGCGCTCATACGTTAGGGAAAGGTATGAATGCAACTACTCACTCCGGAAGCAATGGAAAAATAGTCGGGCAGACTTGGGTCTTTAATCTCGATAGGGCAACTGGTCTAAGAAAAAGAGAACTTTGAACTCAAACAAGTGGTACTCAGCTTATAAAACGACTTTGTATCGAATCTTACTTGTGGTGGAGGGGTTAGAAAAATGCATACTTATCGAATACCGTTGTAGTAAAGGGGTATTGAAAAGTTCTCTACCTCACCAGAAAAGAATAAACAAGAATAATAGAACAAGCATTGCTATTTCACATCTTCGTTCTTATGTTCATCAGACTTAGCACATAATTAATTATGTTTCTTCTATATTGTTTGGGAGAAAAATAATTTTGATTATCAAAATGGAACATCTTTTTGAAAAAAAATAGAAAAACATTTTTTTGAAAATATTTTTGTTTGTTTGCTTGTTTGCTTAGCATAAAGAAAACCTGGAAATGGACACAGAGACCTGAGCTCAAATCCTGAATGAAGCTATTTGCATTTCACATTTCACATTCCTTTGGGAAAAGTATTCTCATCCCAGTTATGTGTAAATAGTAGGGTAGACTAGGTTCTTGGTATGTCGACCAGTCTGGAATAATAAAAACTCTGAATTCAAACCTATTAAACCCCGCTAAAAATTGACCCTGTGTCATATCCTGTTTGTACAGAGGGGTGATAAATACATAAAAAAATACCTACCTTTCAACTGGTAATTTGACAGTTGTGAAAAATATTAGTTTTATATGATCATATATCATCATCACCATGTCGCGCTGGTAGCACGGATATCCCTGACCCTCTCTCGCCACTCCTCCCTATCGTTCATCGCCCTAGGCAGGTCTTCAGGGCAACATCCCGTATCCTCACATAGCTGCTGAATGTATGTTCGTGCTGGTCGTCCTGCTTTTGCACGGCCATGTGTGGGGGTCCATAAGAGTACATCTCTTATGAGTTCGTCCCTGCTTCTCCAGCAGTGTCCTGCATGTCTGGTTTGTTTAACTTGAATAGTTTTCGTGATAAGAGGCAGGTGGCCGTACAGTTGGTGTCTTGTGGGGTGTTGCCGCCGGGACTTGTTCAAGATTGCACGCAGCATTCTTGTGTAATTGCCGTCTAGCTTCTTCTCCAGCCGTTTTGTTAGCGTCCATGTAGTGCACCCGTATAGCAGTATCGATGTGACCGCTGCCTGGAAGAAACTGCGTTTCATTTTATCGGTTAGGTCTGATATCCATATAATCGATAGCCTATTGATAGCTGTCCATGCTTTCGTTAACCTCGTGTCGATGTCCTTTTCGGTTGATTCGACGCTGCTTCCTAGGTAAGTGAATTTGTCTACGAGTTTAAAAGGGGTTCCTTCTAGAGTGGAGATGTCTCCCGTTTGATTATAGCACATATATTCCGTTTTGTGTGCATTAACATAGAGGCCTATGCCTGCGGCTACTCGTTCCAAACTATGCAGTAGTGCTTCGGCTTGGTCGGGTGTATTTGCCAGTATCGCTATGTCATCGGCGTAGTCGGCGTCTGTAATTGTTTTTGCGGGGTACCTTCTTCTTTTCTTCGTCAGCTCGAAGCCATTCTCTCTGATTTTGTCAATCGATGTTCTAAGTACGTAGTCTAGACAAATGATAAAGGGGTACGGAGCCAGCGTGTCCCCTTGCGGTACTCCTGCTACAATGTCGAAGTATTCTGTGTCTCCATCTGGTGATCGTACTTTTATTTTGGTGTTTCTATAGAGAATCGTTATTGCTGCTACGGTTTCTTTAGGTATGCCGTACGCTAGTAGGATTTGTTCCATCTTTCCTCTGTGAATGGAATCGAAGGCCTTGGTAAAGTCGACAAATATTAATGTCGCTTGTAGGTTTTTTGCCCGTACACCTTCAAGGATTCTACGGATGGTTAATATTTGTGAGGTCGTGGATCTATTTCTTTTTTCCTAAGTATGTTTTCCTAAGTATGTTGTCGATTTTGGGTTCTATGCGGTTTCGTAGTTGGGCATTGTAGATTTTGGCTGCTATGGGTGTAAGTGTTATGCCTCGGTAGTTTTTGGCTAATCCATGGTCACCCTTTTTAGGGAAGGGGAGTATGCATCCCTTCATCCATCTATCTATCGGATTTTGATTGTATACTGCGTTGCAGTGTCGGTGCAGTATGTCGTCGAATTGTCTGGTCTTCCATACTTCTGGGGGAATCTCGTCCAGCCCTGCAGCTTTCCTATTTTTAATTTTTCTGAGAACCGAGTCGAGTTCTTCTTGTGTGAACGGTCCTAGTTTAATGTCTAATTGTTTACTAATTATTCTGGTGATTGGTTCATGTGTTATTTTCGGTGGGTTTCCTAGTAGGTTTTCGAAGTGCTGTTTCCACAGTTTTATTCTCTCTTGTTGGTTTGCTGCTTTCAGTTTTTCTTTGGCTGTGTCCTTTCTTCTACTCACTTCGTTTATTGTTTGCCAGGCTATCCTAGATTGTCTATCTTCCACCGAGTCTCTAATCTTATCTATCTGATTTTGAATGTATTCTGTCTGTTCCTTTATATATATGCCTGCTAATTGATATTGTGCCGTTTTTAGTTTTAAGGCATTTGTGTTTGTTGGGTTTTTTTGATAGTTTTTGGAGGCTGTTTTCACTAGTGCACGTTTTTCTCTCACCGCTAAAGTTTCCCATGGGACTCTATATTTAGTTTTGAGTTTTGTTGGAATACATTTCTCTGCTGCCTCGAGGTGCGCATTGACGAAATTTTCATATTCGTCATTTGGTGTACTTTTTTCCGTCTTTTCTTGTAGTGTTTCGAATCTGTTTCTTAATTCTAATACGTATTTATCTCTTATATCTCTGTTGTTCAAAAGGGCCCAGTCATAGTGTTTGGTGGTCGCTGTTCGTTTGGCGTTTTTTCGTAGGCTTAGCCGTATTTTCGCCGTGATTATTCGGTGATCGGTGGACACACCCTCGAAAGAGGAGTATGCCTCGCAATTCATTGCACTACTTTGTTTCCATGAGTTTGACGACTTTACGCTCAGGATCGTTAGTTCGATCGGGGAACTACTGCTGCTCCTCTATAAGAGTGGCTTCTATAGAAGAGAATAAAACAGCCATCGAAAGATAACCATGACCCACACTTAAACCACATACATAAATCACATCGCTCTTCGCGCGGGTAAAAAAGGGGCGCGTCCTGCTGAGGTTGGAGCCCTGGCCTCAGTGTTCGAAAAATCAGCTACAGAGCTCAAACGACCAAAACTACTAAAATACAAGCAAACACTACAAATAGCCACATTTAACGTAAGAACCTTAAATAGAATAGGACAACCACCAGAGCTAATCGCATCGGCCGTAGAACACAAGATTGACATAATATGCATACAAGAACACAGATACACGCACACCGAAGATATCACATATCACGAAACTGGCAATGGATGGTCGCTCGTCACTGTATCGGCATGGAAAAACTTTGTCAACGCCACAGTAGGAGGGGTAGGATTGCTTATAGGACCTAGAGCATTAAAAACGCTAAATAGCATTGAGAAAATACAACCTAGAATGATGGCAGCTACTTTTAACGGCAACCCCAGAGCAACAATCATCTCCTACTACAACCCTACCAATGTTAGTGAAGAAACTGAACTAGTCACCTTCTACGATGAGTTATCCTCATTAGTGCGTAGCATCCTGAAACACAACGTTAGTCATTGGCGGAGACATGAATGCCCAAATCGGGAAAAACGGAAACAACAAATACAGCCTCCACAACACGTCAAATAGGAATGGGCAACATCTAACAGATTTCATGATAGAAAATAGATTAGCATGCCTCAATACAAATTACTAAAAAAGGGAGGGCAAACTATGGACATACACGTACGCGAACAATACTAAAGCTCAGATAGACTACGTACTTCTAAACAAGAAATGGAGAAATAGTTTACAATATAAAATACTATATCGAAACAATTTCTGACTTTTCAACGTACATCAATACAAGTCATCTTCCTCTTCTTCACTAAGAGAAAGAGGAAAATGATCCCTAGTAGTTGGAGTGAGATAAAACTATTAGGACCCAAGTTTCAAAGACCAGAGCATCATTTCAAAGTTGACATTTAAAATTTAACCAAAAATACAATTATATATATGATTGATTGGTTGATTTTTACGATATGTCAACCCATCTGGGGTTATTTTACACCTAGAGGTTAAGAAATCGGGCTCATATCTAAATTTTTGTATAGTAGGTCGCCGGCATAAATATTTTCTTTCGTATATTTGAAGACCCCTTAGGACATTGTATTCCGTAAACTAACGCCTTTTTCTTTTCCCTTTTTAAATAAATTTCTACTCAACCTCGGGATATTCCTCGTTTTTATATATCCGCTACAAAATGTACTCAGCATTGTGTTGTTTTACATCTTCGTTCCAACGTTCAACATTATTAATCATGTTTCTTCTATATTGCTTTGGAGAAAAATGATTTTGGTTATCGAAATTGAACATCTGAAGTAGATTGGTACTATTTGAAAAATAGAAATCATTTTTTGAAAATATTTTGGTTCGTTTGTTTGTTTGTTTGTATAAATGAGGCTTTGTGATCACGAATCGTTGTTTCCTCCTCGTTGCTTTAATATATATCTTATTATTGAAGTAACAGTCGGTTAATAGACATTATTTTGTATTAAGAATCTACCTTCAAAAAGGCAGTCATCTTTTCTTCTGCAGTTGCAAGTGAAGGTGAAGGGGAAAGAATCATCACTTGTATCATGTTTGCCCAATACTAAAGTATTGTCTTTTATTTTTATCTTTTTGAAATATTTTCACATCAATCTTAACTTATCCGTAAAGCTGTAAGTTTCTGAAAATTTCTGTTCAATATTTAATACCACTTGCTGGTTTTAGGGAAGTATCTTATCATTTTGTTGATCATGTGATCTTTGAACCACGTAATGTTTCTTATTCACTTTTAAGGCGATTACAACAGATCGAGGAAGTCATAAAGTTATCTTTTTCCTTCTCTCGCACCCACTCATTTGCATTCCATATTAGCGTTGTTGTGCAGATGATTTACTTCGTTACTTTTATCGGGTTTTAGAAGTATGAATATTTAATGTGTCTTTCAGTGGTCGGGGAAGATTATTTGCCCAAATTGCAATAAAATATTTATTTCAATAATTTTAGAGCATGGAAACTCGGAGTAAACCTGTATCGTTTTTTGATCACAATAATAAGAAACACACCACACACACACACACACACACACACACACACACACACACACACACACACACACACACACACACACACACACACAGAGGCACATGATATATATATATATATATATATATATATATATATATATATATATATCTCATCGATGTTTAAGTAGAAAGGAAATCATATCGGAAATATTCTCTTGTCGTTAAAGTCTGTGAGTTTTCAGGTGACTTGCCAAACTAAATTTTGTGTGGGACTGGTAGGAACAAAATCGCTTCGTTGATAACAGTCCATTTTGAGAGTCTTATATGAGAGATTGCTCGAGTACTTTTCTTATATCTATTTACCGTCACAACCACTGTTTCGGATATATATATATATATATATATATATATATATATATATATATATATATATATATATATATATATATATATATATATAAACATCAGTAATGCAATACATAAAGAAAAAATGGTAAAAATGTCTGCTTTGGTTTCCTAATTTGCACCAAAACGTTTTGTATAGAATAAAAGTAAAGAACAATCACGGTATTTAAAGATAGAACAAATAAAGTTGAGGTAGCTCCCAAGTTACAACGTTTGTTACGACATTAAGTTAAATATCTCTTGTTAGTGAGCTGTAGGTGGAATTTTATTTAAACAACAGAACCTTAAATTTCTTTATTTGATTTTCAAGCCCAGAAAAAATAAACAATAATAAAAATTAATTGCAAACATTATTTGATATTTCAATTTGTTATAATAGTGATAAAAATAATGTAAAAATAATGATTTATTGATTGATTTTGACGGCAGATCAACCTGTCTATGAATATTTTATACCTAAAAGTTAGGGAATTGCATTCATTGTACATTTATCTTTACATCTTTTTAAAGGTGTTTATTAAGAGTTTTCTTAAACACGGTCCCATTGAATACGAATGATTTTAAACATGCTTAGATGGGACCCAAACAGGTATATCACTTCGGGTTATGGACCTGGGAATAATGGTTACGAAAATGTCCTTCACACTATCTATAACTGGAAAATCAATATCAGATTCAGTTTAGTGTCATACCATAGAAAAATTGAGAGCCAGAATTGAAGACCTATTGAAAAATGTTGAATTTTCAGAAACTTTAGAAGAAAATTCAGTTATCAATTTTTTGAAAATACTGAAGATAATATAGGTTAAAAGTTAAGTAAGGGAAAATAAATATTTGTGCGGTGACACTAATGAGTATTTCACAAAAGAAAGAGGTAGTTAAGATTTCTGGTAAAAGATATGATCTACATCAAGTTGAAACTGAAACATCCACGCTATTGACAGGTTTCATTGGAATCTTTGTTCAAATCTACCCCAGACATTGAATAAAGAATGCCATTCAAGTTTTCATTAAAGTTACCGGTTTCAACAATTAGTACCTGATAAAAGCTGGAGAGCATCAGCCGAAATGTATGTATGACAATTAACCATCTCAGAAATATAGTCAGATAAAACAAAATTATCTCAAAACCTTTAAAGATGATTCTTTGTCTGATCTGGGTGCGTAACGTTCACAAAATTTTTCCAAAACCAAATATGTGCTGGACCTTAGTCTCTCAACTCGAGAAACAGGAAGCGCTTAACCATTTCCTATGTCACTTCATTCAAACCCATGTTGACCTACTGGTCGGTCAGCCTGGTGGTAGATGATGAACTGCTTCCCCTTCTCTCATCTTGTCACATACCGCACGGGTACTACTATTCCCATATTCATAAATATACACATAGTTACACATCCATATATGTACCTACGCCCACTCAGATGTTCACCATGACATACATATGTACACGCACACTCATATATCGATCTCTATACTACCATCCCAAGTGTCTATTGTGCTACATATCTCTTCCAGCAAATTTTGTCTTTTATTCCATGAATTACAATCAACAAAACATTTCTCAGATTAGTGGATCACCGAAAAGAAAAAACATTAGTCATTTATAACTAGAAAAAAAAAGCAATTGTATTAAAATTAACACAGCACATTCTACATTCGACGTAATACATTTAAGAGTCCTAAATCCCCCCTCGAATCAAAAATATGTGGGGAGGAGTTGAATTTTAGATACAACCAGAAATGAAGTGGTTTAGTTCAATCACTCACCACTCACGAAATAAAAGATACCCTCATAAAAAAAGAAAAGAAAAGAAAATTAAAAAAACAGTGACCAGGGTTTTCTTCCTTTTCTTTCTCTTTTCAGCTTGTCTGAAAGATACTGGAAGGCCTTCTTAAAATCGAATTACAATTCATGGGGACTTTTAACTCACTCCCAACCAAATAATTACAAATAATTCACCTCCCCCCCAAAAAAGAACAATTACGAGTGATATACGCACATATATATATACATCCATTATTTATAGATATATACACACTCTGAAGAACATGCTTTTATCAATAAACAACAAAATGTAATGAGAAATATATGAATGAACACTGGAATATCAGTAAAAAAAATTTTTGTTTTCTCATCAACTACCTCAATGTTTTACATAGTTATTTTCTTCATTTAGCAGTTCATATACCTCGTTAGCAATATCTCATCAACAGAAATCGATGTCAACATACATAAGGCATTTTAAGATTTCTTTTGGAAAAGGTTTTATTTCTTTTTATACATTAGCTTGATTTAGAAAAATGTATTTTTGATGTCAAGTTATTTTCAATAGAGTTAACAACATAATCATTTGCAAATATTAATTATTGTATTTATCTTGCTTCTTTGCTGTCAAAAGAATTTTACATAAGAATCGTTTTCAGCTAGGCCCTCAAGTTTCAAGCATTTCTTCTTGCTTATTCTAATTGTTTTCTTAAGAATAAGGGAAATAAATAACAGTTAATAGTCTTCAACTTGGTTTCATTGAATATTTTTGCTCAGTTGACGTATAATTAAAATTACGTGAAAACCAATGGTTTCATTTTGATTGGGAAGTTAGAAAATTTCATTAGTATTGTGCTCTGATATGCTGTTTTTGTTTTGCAATAGTCGTCGTCGTCGTAGTAGTAGTAGTAGTAGTAGTAGTAGCAGCAGTTCTATCATTCTTGATTTCTTACATAAGGGATTTTGTTTATAACTAAAAGGCTTGTGTAGAACCAACTACACATTTTAGATAAACTGATAACAGAAAAAGGCTGCATCAGTGTGACACAGATTCTCCAAATACGCCTCAGGTTTACTTCTACAAGACCGACTACCTTACCAAGGCTAGAGTTACCCATCGTCTCTACTATTTTACCCATAGCTGGCGAAGATAAAAGATGAACATATGCATTTGCCAAAGACATGTTCATGTGTATCTTTGCTGTGATTTGGATCTTGGAATATAGTGTTGATATTCGGCAATTTTGGAAGTAGATTTTTTCTGTGATAAGTAATATCTGTATGATAATAATTCATTTTTAAATATATGCTGCAACGAGAAATGAACTTTTTAACGAGATTATTGAGAACTCAATAACATTAAAATATCGTTGTACCCAATTTCCTGTACAATTTGTTACTTAATAATAATAGAATGCATACGAATTCATTTTGATCTAGTTTTGTTTTGTTTGATCAAAGGATCATCCAGCTGATGGGGTTTAGAATAAGCCAATCCTATCTTCTACTGAAGAGTAATACCCCTTCAAAAGGGGTGTTCTGGGCATGATAACAAATTGCACCTGGTGATAAGGCTCAATTTGCCATTCTTCCTATGTCTTCTCAGATCCAGAATGGTAATACCTGTTAGGGGAGTCAAATTGATGTTTGAAAATTATTAGTAATCAATAGGATCCTTGAGATTATATACTTGTGTGCACATTATTTGTATTAGATAAGAATACTTGATTTCATGTGACTGTGTGCAAAGAAATTATAATCAAATACGAATAGTTATTTAAATCCATATAATTGTGTATAAATTATTGATATCATATAGGAATATTTGATTCCATATAATTTTGTTCAACGAAACGATTATTATGAACGACTAGAAGAAAAATGCGATGAAAATGTTTGCAATGAAATGTCGAAAATATAGTTATGGTCATAATCAAACATTTACATATCAATTGAATTATTAATTACATTTATATATTAATTAAATTGTGGCATCAAAGAACCCATGCCAAACCAAGCCAAACCAAACCGATGAAAGGAGGTAAGTCCAGGTATAGACCTTTTAATTCTGAAATTCCCATTTCAATTGATAGGACTCTTAGAGGTAATACCGCTCTTGGCCAGTGTGGGACTCTGAATAATGACAAAAGGGTACTCCACCCTTGAACTTGAACCTCACCTGTTGAGATACATCATCATCATCATGTCGTGCCACAAGCACGGATATCCCTGACTCTCTCTCCACTTCACCCTATCGTTCATCGCCTCTGGCAGGTCTTCAGGGCTACATCCTGTATCCCCACATAGCTGTTGTATGTATGTTCGAGTTGGTCATCCTGCTTTTGCCCGGTCATTTGTGGGGGTCCATCGGAGTACATCACTTATGAGCTCGTCCCTGCTTCGTCTAACTAGGATAGTTTTCGTGATGGGTGGCAGGTAGCCGTTTAGTTGGCGCCTTGTGGGGTGTTGCCACCAGGACTTGTTCAATATTGTTCGCAATATTCTTGTGTAATTGCCGTTTAGCTTCTTCTCCAGCCGTTTAGTTAGCGTCCAATTAGTTCATCCATACAACAGTTTCTTTCCAGTTTCTTTTTTTTGTCAGCTCGAAGCCGTTCTCTCTGATTTTATCAATCGATGTTCTAAGCACGTAGTCTAGACAGATGATAAAGAGGTATGGGGCTAGCGTGTCCCCTTGTAGTACTCCTGCTTCAATGTCGAAGTATTCTGGGTCTCCATCTGTTAGTTTACTCTTATGCTCACCCCCCACCTTTTTGGGGGATCTTACCTCTCTGCTGTTAGCGTATTATAGGCCTCGTCGATCGGATGTATAATGCAGTGGAGTCTTAAGATGTGTATGTGAAATAAGCTATGAAATGCAGGTATATCAAGAATGCTACATCATATTCTACTATATTTTACATTTTATTTGTTAAATATCTACATAAATTCACTCCTCTCTACCATATAGATATGATTATACTCAGAAGCAATTTTATCTTGTTTAGGTCGTTTTATGGTCATTTCGATTGTTAGTCCGCAGTATAAGTTGGTAGAGCTTCACCATCAGATGCAATTTAGTGCCATACTTAGGATCCTAGGTTTTTTTGCGAGATCTTACTCTTCTCTAGTGGATACAGTCAGCGTTAATCGGGCAAGTAGTTTTTAAGGATTATGTTTTGTTATGCCGATAGGTTTAGCAACATTATTTGAAAAATAATGTCGATATTGTATCGATATTACAATTCAGTTATTAAAAAAAATAATCAAACTATGAATCTAATAAAAATAAGTGACTTGACATCAGATTAATGGACACCTTTGACAGTTTTTAAGCAAAATTTACTTTACCCCTGCCCGAATCCCTTCCACTCCCCAAAAACATTGAACCTAAAAAGAAAAAAAACTGATAATTTATAATTTGATTATAAACGTTGACAAAAATAAGAGATTCTTATTCTCTTTTTGATAACATGGATGGATTAGCTGGAAAATGCTGATTGCAATAAAATAATTCTAAAAAAAGGTAAAAAATAAAATAAAAAATAAAAAAAGAAAATAAAAATGGTATCAATAATTTGAACAATTGTTTGAAATGCAAACTTCTAAGAACGGCAGCATGCAATATTACTTATCTCACGTTGATAAATTTTCCTGGTGATCGAAAAGAAAGAACGAACCGGTTTCTAATTGAAAGTGAAGATCAAGTTACTGGCATATGTATTAAAAGCGGAATCATAACTAGTTACCAATTGACGGATATGCCATTCCCGACGGTTTAAGGCAGAGTCGGATACAAAGCAACAATAGCTTCAACACGAAGACAAAGTTGATGTAAATGAGAATATCAGTTCAACGAAAGAATGGAAAGAAAGAAGTGCGAGGCGGAAATCGATGCGGCAATAATGGAAATAATGATTTGCTCCAAGACAAATTGGATAATCCAGAGATGGACTGAAAGCTGAAATATAGATGAGAATTTGAAACGGCAACGAGAACGAGAAGATGCGATGTGATTAGATATTCTGAGCAGGACAGATAATTAATATCAATAAACTGGAAAGAAAAAGAAGGAAAAAAAGCATATTGTAATATTTACACATGCTTTCAACGACATCGATTGAGGTAGAAGCAATTTTACTGAATTGAGAAAAAAAAAAAAACAACAAAAAACAAAAAAAAAAGTTCATGATTTGTGAAACAAGAATAAACAAATCCAAAAGCACAATATAAGACATTTATCATAATGAACCTCCCGTTGAACTTCTACCAAAAAAACTTAACTTAGTCTACAAGCTCAATCAGTAGTTTTAACTTAGTTTGGCACAAGGTCGCAATATTTTTTTTGTTCTCAATAAAGATCGAACTCCTAACACGAACAATGTACTCCAAGAATACTTACTAAAGAACGCTCTATGGTATGTGGCTGAAAGAAATATCTATCCATTTGTGTTTAGACTAGAATATATCAATACTATTGGGTGCTTAATGATTGACTGATTGATGGATTTTAATGGCATGACAACTTTTCTGGAGTTACTTTATCTTGAGAGGTAAGGGAATCGCCTTCACTTTTCATTTATATCTATATTTTTGAGTGGTTGTTTCTTAAGAGTTTTTTTTATATTACAGTTATATAATGACAAGTATCCCTATATATATATATATATATATAGAGAGAGAGAGAGAGAGAGATCAGCAGTTTGATAAATAGATAAATTTGAATAAACTAATATGTTTGAAAAACAATAGAAACGTTGAAATGTAAAGAAAAGATGAAAAAGGAAGAAAAAAAATAACGAGAGAAATGAGTGAATGAACAGAAAGAAGATTGGTTGATTGATTTTAACAGCATGTCGACCCATCTAGGGATATTCTTTGCCTAGAGGTAAGGGAATTACTTTCATTGTACGTTCATATCTACATTTTTTGTGTGTAATTAAGAAGGTCTTTTTTTTGTACATAGTCCAATCGAATAATTTTAAAAAAGATCTATTTGATTCCTTAATGATGCTACTACTTCAGAACAAGGGCTTCACCATCAGATTTAGTTTAGTATTATATCCAGGCATCATTTTTGTGGGGTCTTACACCCCTTTGTTGGAGATATAGTTGATAGAGCGAGGGATGAACTGACCTAAATAAGGATACTTGCCCAGAGCCTCGAGTATGAAGCATACAGCAAGGATTGAACTCACTTCAGTTGTAATGGTCTAGATGATAAACTTATTAATTATAACTTCACACAAAAAGCTTAGCACCAAATTTCCAATCTCTAAAACTGATAGGAAAAAACGAAGGAAGTGAAAATATAGAAAGAAAAGAAAAAAGGAAAGTAGGATGAAAAGAGAAAAAGAAGGAAGTAAGGAAAGAAAGAAAGAAAGAATGAAAAGGATAAAAGAATGAATGAAATAAGGACAGAAAGTTGAAGTGTGGAGTATCGAAAGAAAGAAAGAAAGAAAGAAAGAAAGAGGTAATTTTATGGGTTTCATTTTCTTGGACACATTCTGGTTTGTGGATATACCATTTGTCATTATGGTCAGATTTTAATCTCTTACACAGTTCCTAGTGAATCACCTTTTCCATTCAGTTGTTTTTAGTCTCTGTTATTATTATTATTATTATTATTATTATTATTATTATTATTATTATTATTATTATTAACAGAAGTAGTTTTCTACCCAGATTTATTAGGTTACTGCATGGTCGTCCGTGTGGGTCTTTTGTTTGTAAAATTGCTCTGGTATGAATTGTTGACTTAATTTTTTCTTCTTGGTGATGTCAGTGATTTTATTAGGAATCCCATAGACTCAAGACTATTATGATCAAAGGGCTATTATATATTTATAATGTAAATGTATTGCTAATCATTTTGCTTTAAAGTGTATTTAAAATTAGAAATTATGTGATTGTTAGTGGTCATGAATTAAGGTAAGTGTTCCTGATAGATGGGAATATTGTAGCGTAGTCACCAACTATGTTAGTGATGGCTAATCGTCGGGTGGAAAAGAAAAAAACACTAAAATTTGTCTTGAACATTAAGATCCTGTTGCTTTATTCTTTCCATTCAGTCTCTCAGTCCAAGGAAAGACACAACGCACAAAATAGCTTCTTCGTTCAAATTAAAACCAACTGTTCTTGTATCTTTGATTCGTTCCTAGTTTTCTGTACACGCAAATGTTTGTCTCCTTGTTCACCAGTCACTAAAAGAGTGGCAATCAAAAAATCAATCATCTTACAATGAAGTTCACGAAATACTTCACTTCTTCGAGTGTGTAAAAGTGTTCTGACAGCCCCCATCACCACTTTGACGGCCGGTCGATGGTGAATTCGGTAAGAATCCGTCCGGGGTGCTAGTTCAAGCATAGCCTGTTACACCTAACCCACTGGACGAAATATTGAACATAGTTAACTTGTTTTTATTCGGGCTCTTGGTTTTTTCATAACTTATCTATTCTCTGGCCAGCAAAAATATTTCTTCAATATCGAACAGCATGAAGAGAAACCATTGAAACAATTATTTATACTTTCAAAACTCCTGTAATACAATTCATTTCCTATTAGTCTATCCTGAAGCATAATCTAGCAAATACCTAAACAAAGACTTTTGGTTAAGATAAAGTTTTTATGCAACTTTATTTACTATTTATGATATTTGTAGATATTTTAGGCACAGGTGTTAAAAAGAGTAAACAATGTTAAGTGAAAACTTGATTATCTTTGTTTAGCCTATGTTTAGGTATTGGCTATGCGGAGACACTTTCGATCACAGTTACAGCAAGGTTTGGCCTGAAAACAAAGTAAGCTTCGAAGTTTCAAAAATATATCTTGTCAAATGAACGACCCCAAATTTTTTTTTGGTAAAAATTGGTCTTAAAAAGTAGTTCATTATACAAGTTTATACTGTGAATATCAAATTCGTGGTTTGAATGCTCAACTATTTGATCATAACTTAAATAACTTCACAGGTAAAGAACGTATTATTTCAATCTAGTCCAGTGTAAACAAATAAATTCTATTTTGTCTTATTCGATTTCGTTCTAAGAAAATTTCATAATCTTTCCAGAATAAATTCTTCCAAAACTTCAGGCAACTCGTAAAAGTTTGGTAAGAATTAGGCAAACCGTTTGAGAAAAAAAGAAAACAAAGAGAAAAGAACGTTTGAAACGTTTCTGTTTTTACTTTCAATTCATTATTTTCTCCGAGAGACATGTGGTAATACACATACATAGCATTCGTACTGTCTTATCAGAAACAAACCAATGACACACACACACACACACACACACACACACACACACACTGGGTATTGTACCAAAGTATTCGACTACTTTAAACTATTGTAAATTTTTACTTATTGTCAACTTATAAGTGAATTTTTCGCATGGTGTTTTTTTTATTGATGAAAGATTGGCCCTGTTGGAATCAACGAGAGGAAAGATGCGAGACCACCCCAAGAA
Source organism: Sepioteuthis lessoniana (assembly GCA_963585895.1). Taxonomy (NCBI): domain Eukaryota; kingdom Metazoa; phylum Mollusca; class Cephalopoda; order Myopsida; family Loliginidae; genus Sepioteuthis; species Sepioteuthis lessoniana. The sequence goes on from OY757922.1 coordinate 56,207,328, forward strand.
ATGGCCGAGTAAATTTTTTCGGTCACCTCACACAAACCAAAATACAATGTTTCAAAACAAAAATGTTCCACCGATAATATTCAAATATTTTTCCTCAACATCACCGATTTTTTCTTAAATATTATGAAAACTTTTACATCTAAAATCATGGGGAAAATTTCCAAAATAATGTAGATGAAGATTGTTAAGATGGTCAAGGATAAAAGCCAGCGAGCAATAGCTAAAGAAGTCAAAATTTCAAGAAGCGGTATCTCAGAAATCCGCGCGAATTTTCAAGAGGTGGTCGGCCTTGAATGTGCAGTACAGGACAGTACGGAAACTGATCAAAACAGCATAAGCTCAAAGAAGACTGGATAGGGGATAAATGTGCAACTGGTCAAATTTGGTGTCAGTAGATAATACTCTGCACATTCTTCAAGAACGGGAACTGAAGTAGTGCAATGCAGCGAAGAAACCAAAATTAACCAAAAAGCACTTGAAAACAAGATTATGTTGGTCAAAAAGGAATGAATGCTTGGAATAAGATATTCAGTGATGAAATTATGATGGAGCTGCATTCTAATGAGCGAGAATTTGTCAGAAAGCTTTCAGGAAAGCGAAACGACCCACGTTACACGACGAAAACTGAAGTTTGGTGGTAAAGGTTTAATGAACTGGGGTTACATGAAAAGTGACGGTTTAAGAAAATTGGTTAAAACTAATGGTAATTTGAATCGGACCAAATACATCCAGCTGCTGAGGGACAATTTGACACCAGACTTGAATGAAAGTGAGATTTTTCAGCATGAGTTCCATGCCACAGATCACGTGCAACCCAACAGAGTTGGGCTGATTGAAATATTGTTCAGCTCAAAGCTCAGACTTAAATATCATCGAGCAAATGTGAACAGAACTTGAGAGCTGTTCGTCAGAAGAATTAATGCAATCTTGAAGAATTGTGGGAATTCAGTCACAGAGAATGGTATCTTTATACCTATAAAGAGCATGAAGAATTTGTACGCATCTCTTCCAAGGTGCATTGAAGCAATTATTCAAACTAAGCGAAGCCACAAGAAATATTAACATATAGATACAGTATTAGTTTGAAATAAAAATTATATAATAAATTTTAATTTTAGACATTTTTCTGTTTTAGAATATTGTATCTTGATTGGTTTATGAGAGGTAGCTGAAAACCTTTGCACAGTCATTTTTGAGGTTGGTCTCTTAGCTTTACCTCTCATATAGAACCTCTACAACAAAATATGATGGTTCCAACAGGGCCAATATTTCATCTGTAAGAAATGCAATGCGAAACATGCACTCGGCAATAAGTAGAAATTTGGCAATTAGTAGAAATTTACTATAGATTAAAGGCAATGAAGACTTTTACACGCACATACACATACACATGCAAATATATAAAACACACACACACACACATTCTTTTTATATATCATTGAACCTATTTATAATCAATTTTTAATATATTTTTTGACCCACATTCCCCTTTCTACTTACATTTCTCTGCTATGCACTTATTTTTGCATTGTGCGAGAAATATTCAGTTATATTTTAATATCATATCCCTCTTCATCCATTCTACCGACGCGTTTCATCTGATGATAGTATTTATGAAAATAAAAATACTTGAAACTAATAGTCGTGGGGTATGTGTGTATTTATGAAAATAAAAATACTTGAAACTAATAGTCGTGGGGATGTGTGTAAACATTTTGTCGTGTTACATCATAGATTATATTTCTGATTACCTCTACTTGCTTCTCATGGTTTTTGCGGGTACATTTTTAGATTCGTCTCCGATAGATGACTTCCGGTTTCATTAACTTATTGAATAAAAGGACGAGGACTTCGCTGCCTACTGCTGCTCTCTTAATCCTTCCTGATAAATCCGATGTTTCAAGCAACGTCGGTAAGAAATGTTTCTTTTCCTCTTTTTAAACCAAAAACTAAAGTGACATTTTGCGTATGTTGTTCACACACGTTTTCATCTAACTATTTTATTCATTTTCAGTTTTACTCTTACTTAGCGGTTGACAAACCTGTTGACGAATTCTAACTTTGCTTCAGAGACTTAATTATTGAAAGCTATTTAGTTCCCCGTTTGAGACAATGCAAGCGTTTCCCCAAAATAGACGCATGTCAATAAAAATAGAACACCTTTTTTATTTTAATTTTTATCAGGCCAGTATTTGAGCACTTTCCCTATTTAAGAAAAACCATTTTAATAACGATTACTTAATTTAATATATATATATATATATATATATATATATATATATATATATATATATATATATATATATATATATATATTTGTGTGTGTGTGTGTATGTGTGTGTGTGAGCGGGGTATCAATTGCACTCACACATTCACGCACAAGGGATTTATATTGAAAATCAGACAACAAGGCATTTAAAGCTTTTGCAATCTTTGGAGCACGTCTGAAAACAATTGAATCCAATTTGACTTTATTACGATATCATCGTAATACACACACACACACACACACACACACACACACACACACACACACACACACACACACACACACACACACACACACACACTCTTCATCTCTTTCTCTCTCTCACACGCATACACACACATATATACATATATTAGAAGAAATAATTGAAAATGTGAAGTTGGTGTTATTGTTATATAGTCATCTACAGCATCACAACGACACAATAACAAAGACAGACGCAGGAAGGAAGGCACAGGAAGACTTCTTTAACAATTTTTTATCTCTCACTTTATTGCAAGGGTTCGAAAGGGTTGTTCAAGGTTTGCGTGTGAGAGGGAGCTGGAGACCGAATATAAACTGTAATATCTTGACCCCACTGTTATGACCGTCACGTTGTGCTTACGTTGTGTCTTTCTTGTTCTTTAATGCTGCCCAACCGGAGGCCTAGGGCTCACTCATCAGGGCCCAAAGGCCCCTTCGGCCTGATGTGGCTTTCCCTACCACATTTCGTCTATAACTCCGTCCGATCATCAACTCAACTGCCCCTGCCACTGCCAACTGCCTCAACTTCCGTCTTGACTGCGTTATATAATAGTTCAACGCCTACACGATCACCCACTCGATCTTTGAAATCAAATGTTTAATCGTCATCAAGCGGAAATAACTGTCATGCAGTTCACAGGTCACTCTTCCGGTGCATCACTCTGTAGTGTACCATGGGAATTACCTTGTCCCATTTCATCAGCCAATTTCCGCCCTCTCATAACTGCCATTAGAATGTGTCACTTCCTTCCGGTGCATTACCTTGAATGGCATTTTTGGCCGGGTCAAAAGGTCAAAACACAACATTATGATTAACTTATTTTCAGTGTAACATTAAGCTATTCATTATACAACCATTATACCACCATTTTCAAACATAAATGGAAATGTTTAAAAACCCTGAAAAAATACTGATACTGTTGTTTTATTTATCATTTGTCAACGTGTCGTGATGTTATTTTAATATGTGACACTAAAATTTTCAAAGAGGTCTTTAATTACTGAAATTTCTTAAACTTGAAAATTTTTGAATTTCTGCTATGAAGTCTATTTGATAGAGTCGTTCTACTTTTCGTATTGTGCGTACCTTTCGATATCGAAAAGGCTTAAGATCTTCGTAAATGATATTACAGAGCACGTGTAAGTAAGGAAAACAGAAGTGTCAGTTCTATTATTTTCATTTGTCAATTAAAAGTGGGTAGGAGTCTCTCTCGGAAGCTAACAACTGACTGGAGTCTTCTTTCGAATTTATAGTTATCTTTACAGGCAAAATGTGACAGAGACAACAACAAAAAACAGGAAACGAAGACAGCTGGATTATTGAAAAGTCTCGAATTACATACAGAATGCAAGAGGTATGAGAACAAACTTACAAACAAGAAGAAAAGGAAGGTAAAGAGAAAATAGAAATTTAAACTAGAAGAAAATCTTATTAAAGAGATGAAAAAGCCAATAGTGCAACTTAAGCACAAAGGAAAAAAAACTGTATGAAAACAAAAATGACCAAGTTCTCTGGACAAAATAAAATTGAAGGCAGGTACAAAAATGTTTCAAGAGAAATAGTGAAAAACCCAATGAAATTGAAAGATTACGCTCTCAAAGAAGATTTAGAACAGTTTTAGTAAAACAAAAATATATTTCAATGAGAATCCTTTAAAGAAAAATAATGAAGATAGAAGAGTGTGCGATATACCAGTAACTAAATGAGAAACGAGAAAGAAAGCTTAAAAGAAAAGGATATTGATTTATCTTTAAAAAACAAAATAAAACAAAAAACAAAACAAAACCGCCCAACTGAAACTCACCAGCAAAAGTCATGTCCCGAATTTTTGGATCTAGTATTTTAATGTCTTTCACAACAATTTAACTTATATATGATAAGATTTAATACAGAATCGTGATGATATGCTTAAATGGTTCTCCTTGATTAATATTTTTCGTGAATAAGACAAGATTAGTGATTCAATCCAATTTGTTGGAGTCCATATTAAAAGGTCTCTTTTTTTAGTTCGTCCTTACTTTTCTAGCAGTGCTCAGCAGATCTTGCTAATCTTTCTTGAATGATTTGTGAGATGAGAGGCAAATGGCCGTACAGCTTCTGTTTTGTAGTGAGCTGCTTTTGGGACTTGTTCAAAACAGCACCCACGTTCTTGTGTACTTCCAATCTAGCGTTTTCTCCAGGTATTTCTTCATCATCTAAGTGGTGCAACTATATAATTGTACCAGCACAGCAACAGTTTGGGAGAATTCCAGTTTTATTTTATCAGAGAGATCAAATATCAATATAGTTATTAACCTGTTAATTGCAGTCCTTGGTTTACGTATGCATACGTTAACATCGCTTTCAGTAGATGAGATAGTGTTGCCGAGGTATATGAACTAATCTACTAATTTCAATAGATTGCGGGCCTAGTCGGCCGGGGCTGCAGAATACACCGACTGATTCTCTGCAGAGGAGTATCTCCCAACGACTGTCCTGGATATGACACTAAACAATCTGATGGTGAGACTCCAGTGATGCTGCCCCTTTGGGGAATGTGGAGTACCCCTTTATTACCATCGCTCCCAGGTTCTCTCTGTCTCGGAGTGATCGTGTCTGATAGAGTCCTATCTATGGGTTTAATAGAGAACTGAACAGAGTACTTACGATAAAATGAATTGTTTGAAATAAAACTTTTTATATGTATAAAACTGGATTTGGCATTAAATAACCTGCAATGGTTGATATGCCATAAAACCAAACCAAACCAAACCAATCAATGGTTTGCTATAGACACACCAATGTTGGCCGACCAGTAAAAACTTACATTTGAGCGACAACTGGAGAAGAATAAAGTAAAATCAGAATTCAAACCTGTTGTACTCCGCTTGTCGCAGATTGTTGGGTAATATAAACCTTTTGCCAATAACATATAATTTTTTTATCTTGTTATGAATAAAAGCTGGACGACAGACTAGTAAAACGGTGTTTGGTATTTAAAAAGAAATGTGCCAACAAATTCCCCCATGAGAAAAATTGCACCATCATCGATGCTTGCTTGCAAGCATTTACGCGTACCAAACAGTGGATATGAATACAGTTGGACGGTGGATTATATTTCAGTAGTAGAGATAGCGGTGTGATTGACAAACAAGGGGAATATCAGTGCGATGACATCGATGTGGGTGCACAGAGAAACTATGAAAAGAGAAAGGGAATCTCTATAAATGGTAAACAGCACAGTTATATCATCATCATCATCATCATGTCGTGCCACCAGCACGGATATCCCTGACCTTCTCTCGCCTCTCCTCCTTATCGTTCATCGCTTCTGGCAGGTCTTCAGGGCTACATCCCGTATCTTCACAGAGCTGTAGTATGTAGATTCGAGCTTGTCGACCCTCTTTTGCTCGGCCATGTGAGGGGGTTCACAGAAGAACATCACTTATGAGTTCGTCCCTGTTTCTCAAGCAGTGTCTTGTATGTCTGGTTCGTCTAAGTTTGATAGTTTTCGTAATGGGAGGTAGGTGGCCGTACAGCTGCTGCTTTGTGGGGTGTTGCCTCCAGGACTTGTACAAAATTGCTCGCAGCATTCTTGTTTAGTTACCGTCAAGCTTTTTCTTCATCCGTTTAGTCAGCGTCCATGTAGTGCACGACCGCTGCTTGGAAGAAACTGCGTTTCATTTTATCGGTCAGGTCTGACTTCCATATGACCGGTAGCCTATCGATAGCTGTCCATGTTTTTGTTAGTCACGTGTCGCTGTCTTTTTCGATTGATGAGACACTGCTTCCAAGGTAGGTGAACTTGTCAACTAGTTTCAGAGAGCTACCGCCTGGCGAGGAAGTTATATAACAATCAGCTACATTTAGGCCAGAGACACTTCCCGTGTTATAATGGTTAACGAGCTAGGCTAGTAGGCCATTTTCAGTGAGCTTGATTCTCACCGGGTGCCGTACGCTTCTGACCCTGTGCAAAACAAAACTAAGCTTAGTAAATGACAACTATATTTAGGCCAAGATCTGGGCACATTTGGTCTTGAAACCTGGTTTGATCATGAGGGCACAACTCATGATATATGTCTCGGCAGAAATAACCTTCGGAGTCCATCTCCTTCTAGGTCTATAAGTGGCTTGAATTCTGAAGTTTATTCTCCTAGACCGGTAGTCATACCGAGGTTAAAGAGCTTAATCTTCCCTACTATCAACCTATGTCAGAAGGGTGAATCGTCGGATTCATTGCATTCCGAAGAGTATTAATGATATGTGAAATGCAAACAACCTCGTTCAGGATTTGAACTCGGGTCGCCGTGTTCATTTTCTACGATGATAACCGTTAAGCAACGAGCACCTCCAGGCCAAGATAGGACTCAACAACATACGAAATAAAGACAATGCAGATTAAAGATCAAACTATTTGACAAATGATTGCTGAAGATGGGCTCAGACAGAATACGAAAATATTTGACTGGGTGAAAAAGGTGGTCCACGTCGAATTGTGCAAATTCAAACATAACCTAATTCAGATCAGAAGCTTTAAAGATTTTTGGTGGATCATTGTGTGTGCTGCCTCTGACAACAGAGAAATAAAAAGCTGGGAAAATAACTAGACTTTATGATTAAAGAAAAACAAAAAATATATGATTTGAAGATGACATCGTCATTATCTCCACGCACACACACACACACACACACACACACACACACACACACACGCTGTTCGTGGCAAAATGGTTATCGTCGTAGGAATCCTGGACAAGACTTTTCATGTTTAACTTTGCACTTATGCCATTTGGAAAGGCGTGAATCCATCACTTCTCTCGCCCAGTACGAGTACATAGTTGGACAAACCAAGGTACAGTAACTAATCTACGAGAAGGAAAACTGAATTCAAACCGCTAAAATTTGACCTAGTTTAGTGGCCGATGTAGTTGAGTATCCTCACTCCCACAAAACTGAAATAATTGGAAGTCATTGGGAAAAATTAAGCTATCCACGCGACGAAATTTCTCGAATCTTCTAGAATTAAGTTTCAGTGTTGGAGTAATTAGAAGAATTGTTATTATGGGGTTTCCGGTAAAAGTAAACAGTTATTATAAGAGGGAAAATGCTCCGTGAACAAGTATAATTATAACGTTATGTTGATGACTAAAGACAATGTTTGTTTTAATATCTTTTCCAAATTTTCTCCTGTTCTCGTACAAGTCTGCATTAAATTGAATTCAAACCTACATGGAAATAGTTCAAAATTTATTTCCTAAAATCATTTTCAATCATCATTGATCATTATCAAAGAATAAAGTTGACATATTGTTGATTTATTCAGAAAAAACATTGATAAATAAGTTTTGGTCTTCATCACACAAACATTTCCAAACACGATTGGAAAGGTTTTGAAAAGTTGAAAAATACTTCTACAATTATTCTAATTTGTATTATTATGAAGTTAATTCGATACAGTTGTCCATTAATCATATTATATTGAACAAGTTATTGTTTTGATAATTTAATAATGCTTTACCTTTATATCCAAATAGAATTTTTTATAACTACAAACATTTTCGTTAGACATTTTTTTCAGTTTTATATTGTTTCAGTTTAAAAATATCTTTCGAAAGATTTAAAAAAAATTTGACATCGTCAGAAACAACAAAATTAATAGAACAACATTACACTGGAAATAAAACAATCTTAAAGACAATTTTAGGTTTTTAAACCTTACTTCTTCATATATATATATATATATATATATATATATATATATATATATATATATATATATATAATGTCATACGTATGGAATAGCAAATCACCTGGTGATTGTAATCATGAAACTCTTAGTCATGAATTTTAAGTCTGTCTTAAATTTTACAGCTTATATGTTTTTTTTTTAGTATCGAAAATATATTGCGATATTACTGCGTTTTTGAGTAAAAATTCTACGGTATAGAGATGCTTTTTCAGCGTTAAATTATATATATATATATATATATATATATATATATATATATATATATATATATATATATATTCAACGGGGCGATTTCACTCCCGAGGGGAGAATTCCTTCTGGTATTACTTCGCCTATTATGGTTTGATTTGAAGCTAACCTTCTTTGAGGCTATTCCTCTATCCGCCACCGGAGGCGGCATTCGATAATGGATGACAGCCTCTACCCAGTCCTTTTTAAAGCGGAAGACAGCTCGTTTGAATTCAGAGTTTTCCTTCGACGACAGGTTGCCTTCCATGGCTAAAGAACTTGGTATACCCTACTATTTACCCATAGCTGAGGAGAGAACGGATGAATACTTGCTTTTCCGAAAGAATAAGGGCGAAGTAAACGCAAATAACCTTGTCTAGTATTTGAACACGAGTTGCCGATTTTATTTCTTACCACATAACTGTTACGTTAAGCGCGCCTCATAATTAAGTCAAGAAGTAGAAATCTACCAAACAGAAGAAATTTTGATAGACATAAAGATTAGATATTATTGTTCATTGATTTAAAGAAACTAATATATTATTTTTTTTACAATATCTTTTGTTATGTTAAAAGTTTGCTTTAATATTTGTTTGTGTTTAGAACGTAACGTATATGTTAACTGTTTACAATGAATTATTATTCGTATTTGTATAGTTATTAGTAGTTAAATATATCTAGAATTAGCGGTTCCTGGGTTGAATTCAGTTTTATTTTATACTCAGTTACACATTTGGTAACTTATCGTCAGGATAAGTCAAGATTGATAATAATAGGAATTTTGATTGATTGAAAATGAAAAAGAAAAAGAAAAAAGAAAAAAAAAGAAGCAGTAAATATATGTACTTATATCTATTCATTTTCAGACGGCTCTCAACTCTTATTTTTAAATCTGGACTGCTTTTTGGATTACTACAGATTCACATTTTTGGTTTTATAAAAAATTGTTAGGGTTTATTTACGTGCGATACTGTTCACGTCTGAATTTTTTCTGTTTTTATTTATTTTTTAGGAAACTTTAAAATGTTCAAAATAAGGTTTCCACTCATGTAATTAGTGATATACTACCACCCCCCACTCAGGGTGGGGGACGGTAGTATATCATACATTGATTAGTTTAATGTAGGAGACTACGTGAGCAAAGATAAAAGTAGTTAAATTCTTGCGTATAGTGTCAAAATATCTTTTTCTTTTTGATACAATGGGGAAGTGCTGTTCCAGAGTCAGAGCCTGAGAATGAACAGATATTATTCGCCAGTCACAACTTAAAGGTTGGGAGCTACGCTCTGTCTCCACCAAAGAAAAAAAAAGAAAGAAAAAAGGCGTTGGTAGAGACAGTTTGATTCCAGGAATAGTACACAATCATACCGACTGATAAACATGCGTAAAAGGCTTTTTTATAAAAAAAAAAACTTTAGATATGAGCACGTTTTTTTATTATTATTAGTGATTACATGTTTATTCCTTTTTACTTTTTAATTATAATTTTTGTCCAACGTCCGAAGAAGTAAACATATTATGGAGTTTCTCTTCTAGTTACGTTAACTGTCTAAATCCAGTGAAACTTGACATTTCATTCAATCGTTGTTATCTCCTTAAAAAATATGGCCGATATAATTAGAGCTGAGAGGAAGAATCCAATTGAATTTTTTCCTTCTTCACTCGAGTCTAGCCTCTTCGCGCCATTATTAGATATTGAAAAGTCTCCCGGACACACGAGAATAGATTTTTTTGACATCTTAAACTAATAACAGATTATTTTGCCACTTGCCGAATTTATTGGAAGATTTTACCTTAGTGAAGAAGAAGAAAAAGAAACTGATGTAGCTATTTTGAAAGCAGCGATCATATCACAGTAAAAAAAACGCATCTCTCTCTCTCTCTCTCTCTCTCTCTCTCTTTAAATATTTGCATCTTATTTATCCTTTTTGTTTTCTTTTCCATCTTCTCTTTTTCTTTTGTATTTTTTATATTTTTTATTCGTTTGTCTTTGAAGTGTCAACTGTGCATTGGTATCAATGATTACTTTCTTACCAGTGTATATATATTTCGTGTGAGATTTTTTACTCGTAATTTTATATTACCCGAGAGAAGCAAGTATAGTTTGTAATCAGCTGAAAAGTGGTCATGAGACAGTCTTTATTGTTTATTGCTAAAACCAACCCGAGTCAACTAGAGTCATGAGTGGGTTTGTGTGTGAGACACTCTACAACTACATAAGAGTATTACAGCGAATTATTGTTTAATTAACTTGAATTCTTTCAAAGAAATGACAGTCTTGAATTCACGTGGGGTAATGGTTAGCACACTAGATTAGCAGAACCATTCTTTGTGAGTTCAAATCTCATTGGACGTCCCAGATTTAGGGCCTTGTGTCTGATTCAAGCTAAGCTTTGTAAATAAATACCTTTCTATCGTATGATTAAATTGTATAGATAGATTCTACACAACGAATTCTACAACTAATACTTAAACAGATGCGTTTGAGCCATAGATGGGATCCGTACAGGCACTACCACCCTGGGATAGAGTCGAGCTGGGAGTAATGGCAAAGAAGGGATACTCCACACTTTTCAGATCTTCAGAGTGGAATCTACCATCTGTTGCATTTTAATGTCAGACCTAAGACATGCCTATTTTTGGAGTTTGATCTCACTTCTCGGCAAGGAATACAGTCAGCGTATTTTAATTTGCTATAAGTTAAAAAGTATGAAAAAAAAAAAAAGAAGAAGAAAGAGTATTACTGGGGAATGGAGAAAAGCAGATATTTTAGCGCTATTCCAAGCGTTGTTACCTTATGCTTTCATTAAAACTGAAAGATGCCTTGTATTTTCCAAGGAAGATAATTTTTTCGTCGATTGGTTTTTTAAGTGAGATGTCCGGAAACACAGGGTGTCTCAATATAAATGAGATCCATGTGACTGCTAATAACTCTACTAATGATAATTTTGTGTTCTTTTTTTGTTTCAGATTTGAAAAGAGTATACTATAACAACTATAAATCCCAAATCACAATGCTTTGGACAAGAGAGGAAAAATATTTTGCGTCACTACTTATTTGGAGACAATCATTCAAAACTGTGCAAGCAAAATCTCGCAAGAAGCTTAACTTAATAATTATCCCTAGAAAAGGCAAATTTATTATTGGGTACACAAATTTCAAACCACAGGGTCAGTAAGCAAGTAGGCAGAAAATATTCCAGATCTGGCTGGAAGTTGAGTGCAAGATGTCCTGACAATGTGGATACGGTGAGTAATTATGTCGGAAGGTGTCAGAAAAAGTCCCTCCGATGACGTTCTGAAGAACTTGGTCTTTCACGTGCATTGTAGGATAAAATCAATCATTTTCTGCCCTTGTCGTCTGGTTTGACATTTCTGAAGTGATATGACTGCTTTTTTAGACTCAGATGAAAGATGACTTGATGCAATATGAATTATCATAGTAATGGGTTGCATCTGTTTTGAGACACCCTGAGCATAGGAAAACCTAATATCTAACAATAGAAGCCGTGAGCTTGAAAACAAGCGTTATTTTTCTCCTGTCATTCGAGGTGGGGGTATCGGGATGCCTGTGGCTAGTTTCTCGTTCATTTCAACATGACCAAGTTCAGTAATTCATGACGCAACAAATGTTGACCCATTGCTAAGATATTCATTATTTTCGTTTGTTCTCTTGGCATTAAAAGATGCTACTTGAAAAGAAAACAAACAAAAAATATTGAACGAAAAAGATAAACTCGGGCGGAAAATATAATGCGCCTTTCAATTTCGACAAATCTATGTAAGAAAACCTTCGTTCAGGACAGCTCTTAAATGGCTGAGTTTCCCCGTACACGATTTTTCTCCATTTCTACGCAACATTTTTTCTGACTTAATCGATATTCTTTCTTCAATGAACAATAGTTCCATTTTTGATTGGAAGTTCTTCTTCTTCTTCTTCTTCTTCTTCTTCTTCTTCTTCTTCTTCTTCTTCTTCTTCTTCTTCTTCTTCTTCTTCTTCTTCTTCTTCTTCAAATCTACGGAGAAGATTTGCAGAAGTTTGATGAAGAAAAACTTCTTCAAAAAAGAAGATCTTTGAAAGAAGTATAATTATATGATTTCTAGAAGAAGACTTTTACAACAACAATAAGTGCAGAAGAAGTTTTGTAGATTTGTTGAAAAAGAAGAAAATTTGGAGAAAAAGGTTCGTAAAAGAAAAACATTTGTGGAAAAAGTAGATTTGTGGAAGATGAAGAATGACGGGATTTGTAGAAGGTTTTTAGATGAAGGGAAAGTAATAGTAGTAGTAGTAGTTGTAGTGGTAGTAGAAGAAGAAAACGAAGATGAAGATTTGTAGAAGAACAAGAACTTCTACAAAGAAGAAGAAAAATAAAACTTAACTGAGCCATCCAGGATCTGTTCCAGCCAATTGAAGGGAATCATTGTTCATGAAAGAAAGAATATCGATCAAGTCAGAAAAATTGTTGAATATAAATGGGGAAAATGCGATTTGACAAGATCCGTAAATTTCGTGACCACTGGGAATGCGATCGGAAAACGTACTGTCCAATCAAAAAGAAGTCAAGGGATTTTTTGCAACTTCCCTGAATCTCTATGAACGACAGACCAATCAAATTAGGTCTACAAAATTCTTCGATAAAATATGACTGAAACTGTTTTAACCGGAGAAAAGAGACCAAGAGAGAAGACAACACTCCGATACTACCGTATTGAATTAAAAATAGTTACTTGAAGCGAAAATTGTTTACTAAGGATTATCATTAGTTAATTGAAACCATATAATTGTGTATAAACAAATGTCTTATTAAATAGAAATAATGACTTGAAACCTTATAATTATTAGTATTAGATAGAAATACTTGGAACCATACAACTACGTGCAAATTGTTTGTATTAGATGGAAATACTTGATGCCATATAACCATGTGCCAAAATCTCTTAACAACTACACAAAAAATATAGATATACATGTTTAATGAAGGCAATTCCGAAAGCTCTTGGCACGAAATTTCTCAAGACGTTTTGACATGTCATTAAAATCAATCAAACAATAAATGAAAAAAAAGCTATCAATAATAGTGAACTAATGTCACACCTTGTTGACAGTAAGTTTGACACCGAAACTATCCTCTAAAAATATCTTTTTTGACACTGCTAAACAGAATATTCGGTAACACAGAGTCAACGACACGCTGAAATGACAAAATGATAGGTTTATCATTTCAACGACTATTGGGATAATAATGGAATAGTCTGTTCTTAACGATATAAGCTTTTCATGGCTTTTGTTGAGGGAAACATGAAGTTAATTATTTACAGTGTGTAGCTCCCTTTTTTCCTTGAAGGACGGTCATATTTACACTTCAGCTAATATAAAGTGGCCGGAAAATTCATTTCATTACGTTACGAGTAATCGACAAGATAATCACAATAAACAAATAATGAAGGAAATCCGCTCGGTCTCAAATAGTTGGTTGGCTGAGATAGAATCAGAATTTTATGTATAAAATGGCTGATACCTCTTCTAGTTATTTAACTGTTATATGTGAATAGACGCAACATGATTAAGAAATAGTTTATATAGTTTTATCAAATCGTGGTAGCATCCCGAAACACAACATGTTAGTCATTGGCGGTGACATGAATGCCCAAATCGGGAAAAACGGAAACAACAAATACAGCCATCACAACACGTCAAATAGGAATGGGCAACATCTAACAGGTTTCATGATAAAAAATAGATTAACATGCCTCAAAACAAACTACCAAAAAAGGGAGGGCAACTATGGACATACGCGAACAATAGTAAAGCACAGATAGACTACGTCCTTATAAACAAGAAATGGAAAAATAGTGCAATGAATTCCGAGGCATACTTCTCTTTCGATCACCGAATAGTCACGGCAAAAATACGGCTAAGACTACGAAAAAACGCCAAACGAACAGCGACCACCAAACACTATGACTGGGCCCTTTTGAACAACAGAGATATAAGAGATAAATACGTATTAGAATTAAGAAACAGATTCGAAACACTACAAGAAAAGACGGAAAAAAGTACACCAAATGACGAATATGAAAATTTCGTCAATGCGCACCTCGAGGCAGCAGAGAAATGTATTCCAACAAAACTCAAAACTAAATATAGAGTCCCATGGGAAACTTTAGCGGTGAGAGAAAAACGTGCACTAGTGAAAACAGCCTCCAAAAACTATCGAAAAAACCCAACAAACACAAATGCCTTAAAACTAAAAACGGTACAATATCAATTAGCAGGCATATATATAAAGGAACAGACAGAATATATTCAAAATCAGATAGATAAGATTAGAGACTCGGTGGAAGATAGGCAATCTAGGATAGCCTGGCAAACAATAAACGAAGTGAGTAGAAGAAAGAACACAGCCAAAGCAAAACTGAAAGCAGCAAACCAACAAGAAAGAATAAAACTGTGGAAACAGCACTTCGAAAACCTACTAGGAAACCCACCGAAAATAACACATGAACCAATCACCAGAATAATTAGTAAGCAATTGAACATTAAACTAGGACCGTTCACACAAGAAGAACTCGACTCGGTTCTCAGAAAAATTAAAAATAGGAAAGCTGCAGGGCTGGACGAGATTCCCCCAGAAGTATGGAAGACCAGACAATTCGACGACATACTGCTCCGACACTGCAACGCAGTATATAATCAAAATCCAATAGACAGATGGATGAAGGGATGCATCCTCCCCTTCCCTAAAAAGGGTGACCTCGGATTAGCCAAAAACTACCGAGGCATAACACTTACATCCATAGCAGCCAAAATCTACAATGCCCAACTACGAAACCGCATAGAACCCAAAATCGACAACATACTTAGGAAAAACCAAAATGGCTTCCGAAGAAATAGATCCACGACCTCACAAATATTAACCATCCGTAGAATCCTTAAAGGTGTACGGGCAAAAAACCTACAAGCGACATTAATATTTGTCGACTTTACCAAAGCCTTCGATTCCATTCACAGAGGAAAGATGGAACGAATCCTACTAGCATACGGCCTACCTAAAGAAACCGTAGCAGCAATAACGATTCTCTATAGAAACACCAAAGTAAAAGTACGATCACCAGATGGAGACACAGAATACTTTCGACATTGTAGCAGGAGTACTACAAGGGGACACGCAAGCTCCATACCTCTTTATCATTTGTCTAGACTATGTACTTAGAACATCAACTGACAAAATCAGAGAGAACGGCTTCGAGCTGACAAAGAAAAGAAGCAAAAGGTACTCCGCAAAAACAATTACTGACGCCGACTACGCCGATGACATAGCGATACTGGCAAATACACCCAACCAAGCCGAAACACTACTGCATAGTTTGGAACGAGCAGCCGCAGAAACGGAATATATGTGCTATAATCAAACAGGTGACATCTCCACCCTTGACAGAACCCCTCTTAAACTAGTAGACAAATTCACTTACCTAGGAAGCAGTGTCGCATCAACCGAAAAGGACATCGACACGAGGTTAACGAAAGCATGGACAGCTATCAATAGGCTATCGATTATATGGAAATCAGACCTAACCGATAAAATGAAACGCAGTTTCTTCCAGGCAGCGGTCACATCGATACTGCTATATGGATGCACTACATGGACTCTAAAAAAACGGCTGGAGAAGAAGCTAAACGGCAATTTCACAAGAATGCTGCGAGCAATTTTGAACAAGTCCTGGCGGCAACACCCCACAAGACACCAACTGTACGGTCACCTGCCTCCTATCACGAAAACTATTCAAGTTAGACAAACCAGACACGCAGGACACTGCTGGAGAAGCAGGGACGAACTCATAAGTGATGTACTCTTATGGACCCACACACATGGCCGTGCAAAAGTAGGACGACCAGCACGAACATACATTCAGCAACTATGTGAGGATACGGGATGTTGTCCGGAAGACCTGCCTGAGGCGATTAACGATAGGGAAAAGTGGCGAGAGAGGGTCAGGGATATCCGTGCTACCAGCATGACATGATGATGATGATGATGACCATACTCTTTTCAAACGGACCGGCCCGATCTGGTCGGCCAAAACACGCATTTGTTTACAACCGTGGGGAAGTAGACGCTATGAAATCAAACTATTTGCAACCAAATCTAATAATACCAATTGATCGTAAAGGAGTAGACGCTATGAAATCGTATTCTACAATCAAATCTGATAATACCAATTGACCACCGAGGAGGAGATTCAATGAAATCAAACTGTTTACAAGAGTGTTCGCCAATGGCCCGGGAGACCTGGGTTCAATCCCAGGTCGAGTCATACCAAAGACTTTAAAAATGGTACTTGATACCACCTTGCTTAACACTCAGCATTATAAGGTACGGTTCAAGGGTAAAGTGGAGCAATCCTGGGAATGGAGTAGCGCCCTCCCCTACACCTTGGTGTAGTAGCTATCGAAAAGGGAGCCTTCGGGTCATCCTCGACTATGGTCGCTAACTTTACTTACTTATAGGGGTAGACGTTATTAAATCCGACTGTTTGCAACCGAATCTGGCAATACAAATTGGCAGTAGACGATTAGATACTATTGAATCAGACTGTTTCTGATTGAATCTAACAAATATGCCATAGATTGGTATACGCTACTGAATTTGAGGAACGACACGCTGGTTTCTTTGTAGTCGTGACATGCATCGAAATTATTGATTTATTTTGCAATCTTTAATAGATAAATGGTTGAATTTGGATATTGTGACAACCAGGCAAAAACTCATAAATACCCAGAGGGCCAATTCTTGATCTTGGATGAAACAGGGAAAAATATATAAATTTAGTTCAGATGACTTGACTATATCAATAAATCAACATAGGTGTAGACAAAGGAAAAGTAAAATAAATAGGTTTTATTGATGATGGCAATCCATATTGTCGATTGACGATCGGGATGATCATGAAACTATCAAAAACTAATATGTAAAAATGCTCCAAGAATATAACCTGAGCATAATCATATCATAATCTATAGAGAAGTTAATTTCTGTAGATACATACTATTCGAATTTGAGATAGCTCGAAAGTAATATCGCAAAAATGCATCGTTTTCTCTCTCTTTCTCTCTCTCTCTCTCACACACACCCACACACACATTTTATAAAGGTGATTGGGTCGGTGTATCTAAAGCCTTATGGAAATCCAAACAGTTGTATTTAGAAAGCTGCAATTTTGTATGAAAAACTTTTTTTTTCCAATCTATTTTATTCTTATTGCATCATGAATTTATAGCCCAGCCAAAATTGGCCACAAAAATCAGTTGCGAGGGAAAATAAGGTCGAAACAGCTGTCCAGTATTTCCGTACGTCGTGCGTGGGTGGTCGCCGGATTTTCTAGTCATGATAATTCAATTCACAAAATATTCTGTATTATTTTTTCTGTGACCACCATTCACTTCTGCTTCAAGCAAAATCATTTTCCCCACCGTAGCAATTTTTCAAAAGCATTGCACGTTTTGTTTTTGTTTTGTTTGAATATCTAATCCTTGAATGAAAATCAATCCTATGCCATTCTTAAAGAACTACATTTCTGTACAACTATTTTAGCATTTTTTAAATTTTCATTCAAAAAATTACTTTCGCAACTTACTGTAAAAACAAACATCAGCGATAAACACACACACACACACACACACACACACACACACACACACACACACACACACACACACACACATTATAATTTTTCATTATTATTTTTTATAAACAGTGGTAAAAAATAAAAATAATTTTTTGTTAACTTGGCAATTTTTCTTTGAAATAAAATTTTTCTTTCTTCTTTTCTTGGAAAAATAATTTTCTATGTATTTGAACAAATTTAATTGTAGACCGTTTTGGTCACATGACAGAAACCATCCAATTAGAGCCGTGGTCTCAGATTGGATGGATTCAACGACTGTCCATCAAATTCGTTGAATTTCCAGTACCTTTCCATTCAGAGTTCATCTTAAACCTAAAATTATCATGAATTTAAAATTCATTTCATTTTATTTTTCTCGATGGTCTGTATTAATTCAAAGTAAAAAATGGAATGTACACTTGGTAATTTAATGATTGGTTGTTAGAACTCATCTGTTTTCTTTTTTACACTAAACAGCACAACCGGTTTCAAGATATTTAAGATGACAGGAAAATTTCTGTATAGATTTCGTATATTGATATAAGAATTGAATTAGGCATAGATTCTAAGTAATGCAACGCTCTTTAAGAATAAAGAGAATCAGATACTCACCTAGAAAAACAAAACGATGACATTCAGTTTCGTAGTATTTTCAAACACGTTCAGCTACACACCAATTTTACAATACGCTGACTATTTTGGGGCAGTGGAGTAAGCCCCCGCCCACACAAAGGGATATCCTGGGTATTACACTTAACTGCATCTAATGTGTAGCAAAAGTTCCGGAAATCTAGTGAGTGTTTACGCTTTCATTACGATTACTCCCAGAACCACACTGACTTATTTGTATTATATAGGAATACTTGATGCCATATAACGGTAAATTATTTGTATTAAGAAAAGTCACTTGGATCTATAATTTTTTCTTAAGATTCAGTTACTTGAAACGTTATAACTATATGTTAACAATTGGTTATTATTGAATAAAAATAAACATTTGAAATTATGTAATTGTTGATGTTAGGTAGGAATACTTGAAACCATTCAACTGTGTGTAAAATATTTGTATTAGATGGGAATACTTGATATCATATAACTGTGTGCAAAAAAATCCCAAGAAGCAACAGCACAAAAAATGCAGGAGATACATTCAGAGTATTCTGCAGGACAGATTTCAAGATCAAAGGGAAGAACCTGTTTCTGTGAAAATCTATTTAGATATATTGCAAAAAATGACTGGTTGTTTTATAGCATATCAACCTTTATAGGTTATTTAATGCCAAATCCTGTTTATACACACATTCGATATATATGATTCGTAAACGAATAGTTTGTCGGTAACAATTTTTAAACGAGCCAGAGCTCATTTTTTTTGCTCAAAGTTGAATGGTTTTAAGTATTGATATCTAACATTAGTAATAATATTCAATATTATACATTCCTTTACAGACTGTTGAATGGTTTCAAGTATTGCTATATAATATCAATAATTCAATTAAGCATCAATCATTTGTTCGTACACAGTCAAATATTTTCAAGTATAGTAAATGATTGAATATTTATATTTGACTGTTACATGGGAACCTATAGGTACTTCGATCCGGGTCAGAGTAGACCTGGAATTAATAGCAATGAAGAAATACTCCAGATTCCTCAAAGCCCGTGGACGTTCGTTGCAGAGATCACTCTCAGTTGACTGGACTGTATTTTATTTGTCTGACAGTACTAAATTTTACATTTTTGGAAATAGTAACTGTTTGCAACAGTAAATTTGGGCTTTTCACGAGCATAGATATTTCACGGATTTTACAGCGAAGTGTCGAAGAGTGACATTTTGTTTTTAGTCACTTATCACTGTTACTGATTTTTCAAACTTGTTTGGTCGTAAAGGGCATTACTTTTGAAGTATGTCTTTGGTAGAGATGGGATGTCGGAACCCATCCATCTCCAGGTTTACGACTGGTTGGAATTCAAAGTTTACCTTCTTTGTGACCGTTTGCCATAACAAAGTTAAAGAACTCAGTTTGCCTTACTATTTATTACTATGGATTCATACTTTCCCGAGAGTATTTGAGCTATGCGAAATGCAAATAGTCTCGTCTAGTATTTGAACTCGGGTCGCTGTGCACTCTTCCGACCGACGACGATAACCATTACGCCACGAGCGTCTGAATTTGACAAAATACTGCAATCCTCGGAAGAAATTATCATCCGAACATAAACAATTCGGTTATTTATGACGAGAACAATAGTAGTTTGTTTAATATCTTACAATGATATCAAGAATTAGATAAACAAGTATTGGAAACTCTAATATCCTAAGTTTAAACAGTGCAGTTCGTAGCTTCGAGGAACAACATTTTAAAGGAAATTAGCATCACTTATTTCATTCAATGCGAACAATGCGAAAGAGTTTATTTTACCCATAAATGAATAAATAAAATCTTTCATTCGTTAATAAATAGGATGGAATACTGTGTTTGGGGTCTCAGACAGTAAAATGAAATCACCTCAAACTAATATAAAAATCTTATCTCTCGTCTCTTTTTTCCTTTTTAAATTGTTTCATTTATAAAATATAAAATGTACCCTTAAAATTATACCCTTTTCTATTATTTAACGTTTTTTTTTAAATGAACTTCAAGTATTTCTTTTTCTTTAGGTTTTATTTCGGAATCAGCTTTTCTTTCTCTCTGTCGTCGTCGTCGTCCGTGTTTGCGATCTTTCTCGTTGACGTTTTTGTGCTTAAAAACTACTCAAATAACTTAATAGCGTTCTTTATAAAGAACGCTTTCTCGATGTCTATTTTGGGCGGGAAAAAGAAAAAGATATAAAGAAAAAGTCTCACAATTATGGAAATTTTAGTAAAACTATATTGATAAATCAACATCGATGTAGACAAAGAAAAAGGAAAATAAATATGTTTTATCCAGGAAAAAATATTGAGATTGATAAAAATAATTATGTGTTTTCAGTAGAGGACTATACCTGAACTAAAAGAAATAAACTACTACTATAACTACTACTCGAAAAGCGTAACGGTTATCGTCGGAAGAAATGGAATCGGTAATCCAAGTTCAAATTCTGGTCGAACCTGTTTGCGTTTCACTCCTTGTTAATTTCCTTGGAAAAAGCATTAACCCATCTGTTCTTCCAACTCCATCTATGAGTAAATAGTAAAGCAAATTGGGTTATTTAGCTTTGTTAAGGCAACCTGTCTGGGAGAAGGAAAACTGATTTCAAACCAGCTATATTCCACTTTTTAAAAAGTTGACCTTGTGTCACATCCTGCTTGTGTCGGAGGAATACCTAGTGGTTACTGCTATTGGATATAGTAAGAGCTAGTTCTCAGAAGTATTTTTGAATATCTATTCTGTGTTGGAAAGTTTTGTGCTAAGGGAGATATTTTGTCGAGTCTTCACTCATTGAGGACCAATATCAACACTTTTATATCCTTGATATACTGAACACAACGGAAAGAAAGACATTTGTAAATACAAGAACATTTAACATTTCATAATATACATAGCAAAGGCATTAAGAAGAAAGAATGCCTAAACATGTCCTTAGAGTAAGAAATATGCTCACATTGTTCGATGAACAAGCAGTATGTCGAAGGGGTACAAAAGAAAAGATTACTTGATAGAGGAAAATAAAATAGTCTCGTAGTTTTATTGTTCCTTGACAAGAACCGAGATACATCTCTTCTATTAAACAAAAAACAGAGGTAAAAGAGGGTGAAATTGCGTTTCTATGACTGTAAAGTGACACCCAATGAGGTACTCAACAGACACGCCCATTTTCTGTTTTCCCCAGTGCTGTGATTTTTTTCTGATACTTGTAATATCTTAACTAATAAAAGGGAAATAACCTCTGAGGCCACAGGGGTTACGGCCCCTTCTACATCCGGGGGATTTGGTCAATAAAGGAATATACCAGGCATAGCAGCAGATGTTCGTCTTCCCTCTTGTCTTTAATCCTCATCCATATTATCGATTTACCTTGGTAATAATCAATACCTAGCAAGTATCGATTACCTCAAATATTGTAATACTTAATTATTCTAATTCTTTTAGACCGTTTACAGTGCTTCTATGATTATAGAAACGGCATATATCTTTATCTTCCCTAGTTTCTTCTTTATTCAGTTTGTCTCCTTCGGTTATAGTCTGGGATACGGTAGAAAAATTATATTAACAACGTGGTGATCGTCTTCACACCTTGAATACCGAAAATAGTTTTGTTCTACAGATAAAGCCAAAAATGGTATTTCTCGGTTGCATCCTGCAATTTGTGATAAAAATGCAATGAGAACTTTCTGACCAATCAAAATTCCCCCCAGGAGTCGTTGTTCTGACGCTTCTCTCCATCTGGCGATTGCATTCATATGTCAAGCTTCCAACCAACTTCACCAGTATGGCGCTGATTTCTCCACACGACAAACGACAAGTAATTTCTTCATTCGTCTCTCTATATTCCTGCTTTTCTAACTCAACATACAAAGATAAATCTAATTCTAATATGACAACCAGGCAACAGAGAAATGGTTAATGAATAAAAACATTTTTATAATACAAGTTCAGCTACGTTAATCAAACTCAAGCATTTATATTTCGTACTAAAGTAATCAAATGCCAATACCGTTCGTTGATTAGAAATTTTATCATTTTCCCCAGTCTCTTTTCCAGTTTATTTTCCAAGTCTCTTTTAGATTGTCCCAATTTTGTTTGACGATGAATGGTATAACTGCCACCTTAATGTTCAATGATTTTTTTTAGTTCACTGGCAAAGTTCAGATTATTATTATTATCATTATACGACTAAAAAAACATGCCTACAACAGCTGTGTACGGACACGGGATATAGTCTAGAAGACCTGCCGGGAGCGATGGATGATAGGGACGAATAGAGAGAGAGAGAGAGAGAGAGAGATAGAGAGAGTCAGGGAAATCCGTGCTAGCTGCACGACTTGATTATTATTATTATCATTTGAATTTTCACATCAGTCGTAATTGATGGATCTCACTCAAGTTGGAGTGAGAGCAAGTCTCCTCTACTCTCAAGGACTCTCCAGCTGATATCAACTATGCTGGACGGTCTCAATCCTTCTAAAATCCACTTCCAAGTTCTCTGAGTGTGTTCCAAGGATTCCGACTATGATTGGTATAACTGATACTTTCATGTTCCACAATTTTTTCAGTTTACTAGCAAGATCCATATTTTTATCTAGTTTTTCGCTTTCATTTAGTTTCATTATGTGGTCTTCTGAAACGTGGAAGTCCTCTATTTGACAAATTATTTTCTTCATGTTAACTATTACATGTTTTGTCCATCTAGCGCGGGGGTCGTTCATTCCTCCTTAAAATCTGAGCACTCAGCATTATAAGGAACGTATCAAGAGTAGTGGAGTAATCCAGGGAAAGGAGTAGCGCCCTCCTCTACACCTCGGTGCAGTAATTAGTGAAAAGGGAATCTTCGGGTCGCCCTCGATTACCGTCGCCAACGTTACCAACTTATTTTAATCCTTACGAGTTTTCACGCTAGTAGATGGTCTCCAAGACTCTTATAAACAGATTTTCGCATTGCTGTGGTCTGGATGGTTTTAATTCTTCCCCTAATCTCTTGTTTTTCGAGTTTTCCTGGTTCTTGGGGAACGTTTCAAGAGACCTGACTATGCTTGGTATCGCCGTCACTTTCATGTTCTACAGCTTTTTCATCTCTTTGGCAAGATACAAGAATTTTTTTCTTTTCGCTTTCACTCTGTAGTCTGCTTGCACAGCAGAATCTACTAGTTCTTTTCTTCTTATTAATTAACGCTAAGTCTGGCTTTCTGGCCGAGATTGGGTGATCCGTTTATATCTCAAAGTCCCAGTGAGTTTTTTGAGTCTCGAAAGCTTCTGGTTTGCATTTATACCCTTTGTTAGTATGGTAAAATTTCATTTTCCTGTTCAATTCCCAATGGATCACTTTCCTCACCCAGTCGTACCTGTTCTCGTATTCCTGTTGTACTAGTTTGATGCCTTCACTTATTATGCGATTAACTGTTTTATCTCTATCAATATATAACTTACACTTGCAATTCAGTTGCATATTATCAATTTTTGCTTTGATACAATTAGTTCTTATGGAATTTTTCTGTGCTGCTATAATTTGATAGGTTGGTTGGTTGGTTGGTTGTTTTGTTTTACGGCGTATCAACCGTTTTCGGGTTATTTAACGCCGAACCAAGTTATTTTGATGAAAGTTTGTTTGTTTCAAGGTCTTTGTGTCTTCAAATATTTATTTATGGTGTACAGTAATATTCAGATACTGATTTGTTTTTACATATTTCGGTAGTGTTTATATTATATTACGTCTTTAAATTTTTCTATAGAGAGCCCACTTATTTCAGGAAGCACATTATAACGTCCACTTTAGTTTTTAAAAATATTTCTTTCATACATCTTTCTCTTGTAAGGGCCAGATAAATGCATTCAATGGGAACACATTTCATAGCGTATGTGGTCTGGTATGGATGGCACATTGGTTGCACTTCTTTAAGAAAGTAAGAATGAGTAATTCTCGTGTGACCTATGCACAGTCTGGATAATACTTCTTCCTTTCGGCTTTTTCTAAAGCTTTGATTCCATTCTCCAAGTGTAGGCTCGATTTCTATAAGTTTGTTATAATTATTGTTGCTCTAGCGATACTGCCTTTGTTGTTGTATATATTTGTTTATTTTGAATTTTATGTCCCTTTATGGAATTTGAATTTTTTTTCCGGAGCCATACTTAAACAGATCTAGTCGCTTTATCAACTTGATCATTTCCACTAATTCCTGTGTGACTTGGAATCCAACATAGCAATAATTTTTCTTATTTACATAAGAGTTTTATAATAAGTGGGTCGTCAAGTTTCTTGCTTTGTAACGATGTTAACACTGACAACGAGTCAGAAAAAATAATGAATCTTTGACTTTTTGTTTTTTTAATCAGATCGAGCGCCATATTTACTGCGCACGCTTCTGTATTGAATCTGGAGGTGTCGTTTGGGGGATTTTTTAAATCATTTTTTTAATTATATATTGTAGCACATCCAGTGGTTTTCTGCTTAGAACGATCCATAAAGATGAGTGAATGTCTTGGATATTTATCGTTAATTTTATCTAGTTCTTCTTGGAAAATTATAGGATGAGTTTTAGTCTTATGGGGTTTGCCCAGAGAATTACTTTTGAAGTCTTTATGGTCCAAGGTGGGATTCTTGGTATGATCGTGTTATGCATTTTTGTTAAATTTATTCTTGCTCCTTCTTTTATTGTTTCTATATGAAAGCCAAAAAGTTTTATTGCTTTTCACTCCTTTCGAATAGTTCCCTTATATTTTGGATGGAATGCACCATTATATGCAGGATTAGATGGGCATGATTTTAATTTAACATAATTCTGGAGAGCCAATTTATTGCTTTTGATAATTGCCAGTGCTTCGTTAGCCTCTGCATACAGACTCTCAACTGGAGATGTTCTGAAGACTCCAAGAATTAATCTCAGGACTCCATGGTAGATTGGGTTAAGTATTTTTAGATAAGACTTTCTTGCAGATTGGTTTGCAAAATTACCATAATCCAGCTTCGATCTAATCAGTAACCTCGACAATTTCAGTTGAGTTTTTCGATCTGCTCCCTGTTCCTTGTGAGCTATCACATGTAAGAGTTGTTATTTTCTACTGAATTTAGCCTTCAAATATTTCAAATAGGGAATAAAGGTCATTTTATAAAATCAAATATTGACCCTAGAAATTTATACTCATCTACAACTGGAATTTCTGTCCTTTCAAGTTTCAGGCTATGATCGTTGTGTAGTTTTTTCTTATGACAGAAATGGACACAATTAGTTTTAGTTTTTAGAAAATCTAAACCCATTTTCTGTGGCACATTTGTTAATTTTGTCTAAGCATTGCTATAATTTGAGGTTCAGTTTCCCTCTGTTATTGATTAATTAATTAAACAACGTTTATAATGTCAATAAATTATCATTTATTAATATTGGTGTTTATTATTTACTTGTATAAATCCCGTAAAAAATCATGGTACTATTTACTTGCATATGGATTGGTACTTCATCTTTGGATTAGTGTAGTATATACGCCTGTGGAAATCCCTCTGTAATATTTACAACTATAAAAAGTATAGAATATTCAGATGAAAATAGGCGTTATTTCGAAGATCATAAAATGTAGAACTTCCTTAAAATACAAGATAAGAAAAAACAAAAATAAAAACAAAAACAGACTCATAAATTCATAAATGATTATTTAAATTCTTTACATTTACCAATTCTAATTTTATTTTTTTGCAATATATATATATATATATATATATATATATATATATATATATATATATGATTTTATTTCCATTGGTGTATATACTACACTCTAATCCTTCTATGTATTTACCCTTCCACACAGAGTCAATTTTTAAGTGGAGTACGGCTGGTTTAAATTCTGAGCTTTCCTTCTGGACTGGTTGCTTAACCAAGGCTAAAGAACCCATTCTACCCAATTATTTACCTATATCTAATGGGAGAACAAAGGGATTAATGTATTTCTCACAGTTTATAAAGAGAAGTGAAACGAAAATAGTTCGTCCACTATTTGAATTTGTTCACCAATGCCATTTCTTGCGTATCAATTCATTTATTTAGACCTACGAAAACAAATTCGATAAAAAGTCGTCTTTAATGAGGGAGCAAGAGCGACTTACATGTGTTGATGTGGGTCAGGACAAAAATTACTTATTACCTACGATCAGTGTCTTAAAAGCTTTAGATTAATCGGACATTTGTAATAAGTTTTGAATCATCAGGACCAAGCTCGCCAATTTTTTTCCCGTGTTCCACTAGAAGAAGCTGTGGTTGAATAGTACAAGAGTCAGGTAGTTATGATCTAGCCCTTGGCAGAAATGCTGGTTGATTGATTTTCACAGCAACCTGTCAAGGAGTTAGGGAATTGCATGCTCTCTACTTTCATATTTAGATTTTTTGTGGTTGTTTCTGAATAAGCTTGTGTCTACAGTTATTTGATATTTCTAATATAAATAATTTTCAAACAATTGTATAGTTTCAAGTATTCCCATCTAATATTAATTAGTATATTGTTTTAAATAATCGTTTCTATTTAATGATTGTCATTTATTTGCACACAGTTATACAGTTTCAAGTAACTAATAACAATCCTTAGCAAACAATTATAGCTTCAAGTAACAATTCTTAACACAAATGATTTACAGTTATATGGTATCCAATATTCCGATCGAATATGAATAATATTTGAACAGATATATTTGATCAATAGATGCAATCCTAACAGGTATGACCATTTCGGTCAGAGTTGACCTGGGAGAAATGGTAATAAAGGAGTATTCCATTCTCCCCAGATCTCCAGATGCAGTGAGGTGTCATACCCAGGATGCCACTTTTTGGGGGTTGGATTGGGATCTTATCCCTCTGCAAGGGAAACTTTCAGCGTATTCTAAGCCTCACTGATAGGGGGAAGAAATGCTGGGGAGTGACATTTGTGTATTAGGCTAGGCGCATAGGTTCTACATTTTCACCTGAGAAAAAATTACAACAGATAAATAAAAAAAACAAAACAAAGAAATTAGATAGATTACTTGTGATTGAATATGATTATTATTATTTGTTCTCGAGATCGTGATTATGTTTTGTTGAATAGCATATTTTTTAATTATTTTTTAATGAAGGTGTGATGTTTTAACAAAAATATTTTTCTGTCTGTTTTGGAGTCTGATGAATAATCTTTATGATTAATCATTTGAAAGTAGCATTAAGACTTTCAGTTATTAATAGCGTTTTTTCGACAGAGAACAGGACAAGACTTCAATGTTAGAGGAAAAGAAAAAGAAAGCAATTTCCGCTTGAATGAAAATAGAAATAATGACTTGATTCATTGAATTATATTGCATTTGTCGATTAGACAAACAGATTAAATCGAAAGGTCGCACAAAATAAACGCAATGGCTTGGCTGGAATTTATAAAACAGCGATATAATAAGCACAGAAATAAATAAGTAGAGAAAGATGAAAGACAGAAGAGAGTTAATTGATAAATAAGGTTTTCAATCTTATAAACAAATTTTTGACCAGATAGAAAATTGAAACTGGTATCAATATGTTGCAAATGTATTTCTCTTTCAGAATTCCAAGGGTGGATCGATAAAAAGATCTCGAATTCTATAAATCAAGTTTTTGACCAGATAAAATAATTAAACGTATCAAAATGAGGTAAATTTATTTTTTCGATTAATTTTCATACCATGTTGACCTATTTAGGGTTATTTTATGTCTAGAATTTCGGGAATTGCATGCATTGTACGTTCATATTTACACTTTGAAGTCTCATCATCATTTAGTATCACTCATTTTCCTATACAAATTTTCATTCCGTCTATGAAAAAGATTTTCTTATTTACTTTTCATTCATTTGAGTAGAACGTTTTCAACTTCGGCATCAAGTGAAGAATTATAAGCTATCAAATGCCTCTTTCGCTTTCGCTAACCAGAAATCTTCAATCAGTGCGAATTTATGGCTTCTGAGCGTTTTGCATAGTCGTCGTTGCTCTTCAAAGACTCTTATATTGCCTCTACTGCAGATTTTGTTGTGTCGAATAACCAAATGGTAGACATTTTTCACTCATTCATACAACAATCACCATAAACAGTCTTTGAATTTCGAAAACATTCTCGGGCCAAAAATTCAATCACCCAATCGTATCGGTAGGAGATCGAACTAATCGATCAATTCTTTTACGCAAAGTCGATGAAAAAGAAAGAAATCCTGGTACAGAAAACCTTACTTGATGTATGCACAGAAATATGAATGTGTAGATATCACAAGAGAGAAGGAGGGAGGGGGAAGCAGAGAGAGAGAGAGAGAGAGAGAGAGAGAGAGAGAGAGAGAGAGAGGATGGGGAAGGATATGAGAAAACAAAGAGAAAGAGAAAGTAAAATTAGAGAGACAGAAGGAGAGAGGGAGAAAAGGAGAGAGAGAGAGAGAGAGAGAGAGAGAGAGAGAGAGAGAGAGAGAGAGAGAGAGAGAGAAAAGACACACTCACATATACAGATAAAAAGGAGAGATAGAGAGAAGAGAAATCAAGCAAATACAAACAGAAAAGTTACCGATATTGATATTATTAGAAAATAGACAAAAAAAAAAAAAGAAATTCACATCAGATGTTTACACGATTATCTCCCGATCACTTAGTTTGTTTCTATTTAATTCAGTTAAGGCAAAATTTTTGCCCTCTCTCTCTCTCTCTCTCTCTCTCTCTCTATCTCCACTCCACCAGACGCATACATATATACATATACGAAGGGCAGTTTATGTTTATTTTGCAGAATATTATTTTGTAGAATATTTTTATCTTTCCTTATTTATCCTCTGTTTCTCCTATATTATGGAGGAAAAAAATCGCGGTAAAACTGTACGATTTAAATTAAGTACCAGACACTAATTCTGACAATCGCAAAGACGTGGACGGAAGCGTTCAGGTTGTCTGATCGGAATACTTGAAACGTTTGGTCGTGAGGTGCGAAAAGATAACTCATAAAAAAGCTGGAAGAATAACAAGTTGTTAAAGTTTAAAATCTCACCCTTTAGATGAGGGGGATTATGATATGCTTTAACTGGCACCCTGATAAAAAAAGAATGAACCAAAACTTGCTGAAATCATCCGACTCAATTAGCAATTAGGCAAGGGGTTTGGCCCAGCCAGTCGCCAACGGGGTTTATCCAAACCATGTCGCCAATGTAGGCAGGAATACCTTTGATAATAAGGGTTAGACTATGCGAGACTTGTTAGCCATGTGAGGGGAATTTATTTCATTCAATGAGAATTTTTTTTTACACCAGCTTCAATTAGGGATCTCTTACTGAAGTCTGAGTGACCGCAAGTCTCCTCAAGTCCCCAGGACTCTTCTAAGTATTCAATCCGATCTTAACAATGCTAAATTATTCCTCTGATTTCATCTATTCTGCTTTCCAAGTGCACCATTTACTATTGGTAATGCCGTCACCTTCCTATTACACTGTTTTTCAGCAATTTGGCAGGACCCAAGTATTTGTCTATCTTCTTGGTCTCTTTTATTTTCACTCTATGGTCCACTGGAATAGCAAAATCCACTAGTTTACAAATATTTTCTTCTTGTTAATTAACACTAGGTTGGTCACCCTGTCGGCTGGGGCTGTAGAATACGCCGACTGCACCTCTGCAGAGGGGTAAGACCCTGCCTGTTGGCCGTAGGCGGCGACCCTTAAGGCGCTAGGACGGGATCCCGTTGGTTGAGCAGTCATTGATCCGGCAACAGAGTGGTCAATGACAGCAACACACTACTTTGGCCCTTACTTCGTCTGATGGGCGGTCGGATTGGGCCCGATCCGATCAATCGGCTGGTCTTGTCATGCCCTAGCAGCTGTATGTTTTTTCTCCCGAATGTACAATTCAATCTGCATCTGCGGAACAATTCCCAACCCTTTTATTTTATAGGTGCTAGAAGGCAAGGGCTGAGGGTCAATTTTATTGAGAATAGAGTTTTGACTACTGTTAAAATTCCAGGCACTAAAACCAGAAATTAGCAGATACTCGGAATTTCGCTCTTGATACGAGTATACTGGTAATGTATCCCCGTCTCAGCCAGGGCGAATCGGTTTCTCCCCACTGGCTTATTCCCAACACAAATTGGACACCGCAGTGGGTGGTGGGGCATTGGACCAATAAAAAACATACACCAATCATGGCTTCTTCTTTCAAAAAATCCAAAAACTCAGAAACAAAGTGACTTTCCCAGATTCATCATTATTGAATCATTACAAGATACAAAATTAGATCAACTGTCACCTTTTTTGATCGAAAAAATTATATCCAGTAGATCCAACCCCAAAACTGTAAAGAAACTCTGAACTGGAAACCTGCTTGTAGAAGTGGAAAGCAAAAAACACGCTGAAAACCTATTGAAAATGGGGAAATTTCATAATCTCAAATGTCGTGCCTATCTTTACGCCAAATTAAATACCTCCAAAGGCGTTGTGAGAAGTAAGGAATTGTCACTAGTAACACCGGAAAAGATTGAAACGGCTTTCAAAAAACAAGGAACAAAAGAATACAGAAGGGTCACTATTCGCCGAAATGATGAAACAATACAAACTCATACATGCATTCTGACTTTTGAGAAGCCATCAATACCAAAAGAAATCTGAATTGGCTACACAGTAGAAAGGGTAGAGCAGTATTTACTGCGATGTTTTAAGTGTCAAAAATTTGGACACCACAAAGAAATATGTAGAGGACGCCAAGTATGTGGCAAATGTGGCGATCATATGGAAAATGAATGCAAGAGCATAAAATTCGCAAACTGCTATGAGGAGCACCCTGCCTTTTCAAGAAGTTGTACCATTTATGAGAAAGAAAAAGAGATAATGTTTATCAAGCACACAAAAAATATACCTTTCCCTGAAGCAAGGAAAATTGTTGAACACTATATGGGAACCAAAACATATGCTAATGTAGCACAAAAAGTAAATCAACCACCCCAGGATAGCACATCAATCGATAAATACCAAAAACTAATAGAAAAATTGATAAATTTAAAAGCTAACGAATGGTTAACATTTCAAGAAAACCTTAAAAGAATGCATTCAACTGAAACGAAACAAAGCGAGCATTGCATAAAAACGAAAGTAAATACTAAAACCAACCCAGAAGAAAACCCTAAAACCACTGAACAAACTAAAGAAAAGGGACAAATGTCACCGGTACGACCTCCAGACATTAACAAAGATATAAATGAAAATAAAACGAAAGATATTACCATTAAAAAACAAAACCCAATTAAAAGAATTACTCAAACACAGCCCACCCCAATAATCACATCAAACAAATTTGAAGAGATCGAAGAAATGGAGATTGAAAATAAAATTCCAACCAACAAATCTCAACCAAAAAAGTCACAAAAATCTACACTAAATGAATAAAATAATCCAATGGAACATCAGAGGAGCAAGGGTCAACTACAATGAATTGTTACTACTTATCACAAAATACTGCCCAGCAATCATATGCCTCCAAGAAACTCACCTCAAAAGCAACACCTCCATCAACATGAAAAACTATAATTCATACAACTATATTAAACAGTACACTGATAGACCTTGTGACGGATCATCTATAATCATTAACAACTAGGTCCCTCACAGCGAAATTACTCTAAATACAAACATGCAAGCAGTCGCTATATCAGCAACCCTCCACAAAACAATAACAGTGTGTTCAGTATATATCCCCCCAAATGAAGAACCCAATGAATTGGAGCTGAACAATATAATAGAGCAACTACCAAGACCCTTTGTTATAATGCGGGACTTTAATAGACATTATGAAATCTGGGGAAGTAAGAAAACCGACAAAAGGGCAATGTAATAGAATTCTTATTAAATCAACATCAGTTGTGCATGTACAACAATAAATCTAACACATATCTGCACCCAGCAACAGGCACATATTCTGCAATAGACCTATCAATATGTGACCCTTCCTTGTTTCTCGATTACAACTGGAAAGTACATGACAACACCTGTGGAAGTGACCACTTTCCGATTCTATTAGAAAACACCACAGATGAATTGAGTAAAAGAACTCCAAGCTGGAACCTGGGAAAGGCTAACTGGGATGGATTTAAAACTACATGCCTTGCCCAACTAACCCCAGAAGCCAATAAAAACAATGAAGAAAACATTTTATATTTTACAAGCACTGTTAAACATAGCTGAAGAACATATACCTAAAAGCTCAACTTCTACAAAGTACAATAGGCCATGGTTCAACGAAGAATGTAAAAAAGCTGTCAGATTACGGAAAGCAACTTAAAAAAAAATTAAAATGAACCCAACATAAGAAAATTTAAACACTTACAAAAACAGCCGAGCCAAAGCCCGAAAAATCATCAAAGACTCCAAAAGAAATACATGGAGAAATTAGGTTGCCAAAATAAATAGTAACACAAAGCCAAAAAAGCATGGCAGATGACTCGGGAAATAACTGGCCAAAATAACAATACTCCTACAAAACACCTCACTCACAATAATCTGAAAAAATCACAGATGAGAAAGATATAGCAAATCATCTCGCCGAAACTTTCTCACAAATTTCATCCGCCAAATACCAAAGCAAAAGTTTTCAAATTATCAAAACAAAAGCAGAAAAAGTTAAAATCAGATTTCAAAGCAAAAACACTGAAACTTACAACCAACCTTTCTCTATAGCAGAACTAAAAGAATCCCTCAACAAGGCACACAATACAGTAGTCGGACCCGACAAAATACATTATCAGTTCCTGAAAGAATTACCCGAACCATCTAAAAATTTCCTCCTACAAATCTTCAATGATTTATGGAACAGCGGTGACATACCTAAAATATGGAAAGAAACCACATTTATACCAATACCTAAACCTTTCAAAGACAATACAAATGCCAATAATTACAGACCCATTACTCTTAGCAATTGTGTCTGCAAAACATTAGAAAGAATGGTAAATGCCAAATTGATCTGGTACTTAGAAACCAATAAATTAATAACAGAATACCAATCTGGTTTCAGAAGCCAAAGGAAGCCCTATAGATCACCTGATTCGATTAGAGACGTTCATCAGTGAGGCTTCTATTAAAAAAAGAACATCTAGTGGCAGTTTTCTTCGATATCGAAAAAGCATACGACACAACCTGGAAGTACAGCATTGTAAAAGATCTGAAAAACCTCGGATTAGAAGGCAGAATGCCAAGATTTATCCTAAACTTCCTTAAAGATAGACGATTTAGAGTAAGAATGGGAGGGTTTTCTCTGAAGAAAAACAACAAAATATGGGTGTACCTCAAGGTCTGTCACACTATTCAATATAAAAATTAATAATATTGTGAAAAACATAAATAGCGGAACAAACTGCGTTGTATGTGGATGACTTCCTGATCTGCAGCAGAGCAAGAAGCATGAATCATATAGAAATACAACTTCAAATATGCCTTGATAAGCTCCGAAAATGGACCACGGAGAATGCATTAAAATTTTCAAAAGAAAAAACGAAGTGCATCCACTTCTGCAATCAACGTAAGCTCCACCTAGATCCAGCACTAAAAATGGACCACACCGAAATACCAATTGTTGAACACTACAAATATCTAGGAATCATTTTTGACTGCAAACTCTCCTTCATTCCACATATCAAATACTTGAGAACAAAATGCAACAAAACCATACAATTACTTAGAACTATAGCACACACTAACTGGGGAGGAAGCAAAGAAACATTTTAAAAATTATATCGCTCATTAATCAGATCAAGACTCGATTATGGCTGCTTTATTTATGGGGCAGCCAGAAAGACATCGTTGAAAGAACTAAACACTATACACCACCAAGGACTTAGACTAGCCCTTGGAGCATATAGCACTTCTCCTATTGAAAGCCTATAAACAGAAGCAGATGAATCACCTCTTACACTAAGAGGTGAAAAACTGGCTCTCTAATACTCAACAAAACTGAAATCTTGCCCATTCAACCCAGCTCATGACTGCACCTTCAACCCGAAATACAAGCAACATTTTGAAAGAAAAGAAAAAACAATAAAACCTCTTGGCCTTCGGATGATGTCGACCCTACAAGAATAAAAAATACCACTAAATAATATACATGAAAGCTATTTTCCACAAAAACCACTTTGGATCATTAAAACTCCCAAAGTGATTCTCGAACTGAATGAACATTCCAAAACTAAAACCCACCCCAGCACTTATCAAGAGAAATTTCACAATATTCTCCAACACAACCTTGACCACCTCTATGTCTTTACGGATGGATCCAAGGACAATAGTAGGGCAGCCTGCGCGACTGTTTTGAATAAAACAGTTCTTAAGAAAGCTCTTCCAATGGAAAGCTCTATCTTCACAGCAGAAGCCCGTGCAACAGCCCTAGCTCTCAACATCATCTCGAAGAGTAAGCATAAGAAATTTATAATATTTTCAGACTCACACTCTGTTTTGCTATCATTAAGAAAAAAAAAATTTTCAGACCCCTCTTATCATCAAACTGTTGTGTAGATTAGACTCAATGTCAAACAGAAAAGAAATAATTATATGCTGGACCCCAAGCCACATTGAAGTGAGAGGGAATGAAAGAGCAGCCAAATCGGCCTTAGATCTGACGCCCGATAAATCCAGGATCCCATATACTGACCTGAAACCAACAACTAATAAATTCTTTCACACAAAATGGCAACAACAATGGAGCAATAACATCCACAATAAACTCTTCCAAATTCACCCCACCTTGGGAGAGTAGAGACCAGCATCGAGAAAATCAAGAAGAGAACAAGTTGTTATATCCCGATTGCGAATTGGTCATACAAGGCTCACTCACTCTTTCATTTTGAAACAGGAACCACAACCACAGTGTTTAACCTGCCAGACAACTTGCACGGTTAAACACATTCTTATAGAATGCAGAGCTTTCGCTGCTATCAGAAAGCGATTTTTCAAAGTAAATAGCTTAACCGATCTGTTCGAGAACGTCAAAATAGATGACATTCTGTCCTTCTTGAAAGAGACAGAGTTGTACCAAAAATATGACAACTTAAAACTGAACCAGTTTTAAACAAATGAAATCATGCTAATAGAAAATTTTAACTACCTAAGTATTCGTTTTGAAATCTTTGGTTGAATATGTATGTATATACAGACAGAATTTGGCGTTAAATGACCTACAAGGGTTGATATGCCATAAAATCCAAACAACCAATCAACCAACTCTAGGTTGGGCTTTCTAATCAGGATTAGGTGATCTATTTATATATCAAAACTCCAAAGGATTTGATGGGTCATATTTTCTTGGACGGATTTTAGTTTTAATTTTTGTTAGAATGATCAAATTTTAATCTCTGGCATAATTCCCAGTGGTTCACCTTTCCAAGTCAGTTGTGTTAAAACTGTATTCTTATTTTCTGCCGGTTTGCTGCATTCACATATATCTTTAATCGTTCAATCTCTGTCTTCACATAACCTACACTTGCTATTCAGATGCATATTATCAATTGGTCATTATAGCGTTGTTTTTGCCTAGCTATGGATTAAATAGTACCCATACTGTACTTCTACAAGGATTGCTTTGGCATTAAATAATATACAAAGGTTGAAATGATATCAAATAATGCGATCAAACCATGATTTTGTGCTACTATTAAAAGAGATTCACTTTGAAGTTTCCCCTTCTTCAGGTAACATTGTGTGCGATCTATTTGTACGGTTGTTTTTCTTCCCTTTTTGTTTTCGAGATTTTGTTGTTTTATTGTTTGTCCCTAGATTAACATTGCTGTTTACTGGTCGCTATAATTAGTTTTTCTAAGTTCTTTTTTTGAATATTCCTAAAACCTTGAATCTACACAATTTGACGAATCCACTTCTTTCTTTTCTTTACACAGAGTCTGTCTATGTCATCTCTCTGGTGTGAGGCCGTGCGCATCGTTATCAATTTTCTTGTCTTTTGATTGATTTGTTTGAGTTCCTCCCTTGTCGATTTTAAGAATGGTCCTGAGTATCTTATAAGGGCTACTGCTTAGGTGTTTATTCCTTTGATGAGAGTTTTGCTGCTGTTTGGTTTCGAGAAATTTTCTTGTTTTTCTTTGGAACTCTTTTTGTTTTCATCTCTGTTTGATCGTTTTCGCTTCCAATATTCCCTGGTATTTGTAACTTTCTATTGGTAAGTGTTTTGATGTTTTCGTGATTTGGTAGTTCGACTATTTCCGTTGTTTTTTTTTTCTCACTTTTTACATTATCAATATGAAAGATCTTTCTATCCTAAATTTCATTTCTATATATATCTTACTCCAAGCGAACTTTTCACTAGAGTCTGAATGACAGCAAGTCTCCTAAGGTCTCAAAGACTCTTCTGAATATTCTGACCGATCTCAACAATACTGTAGTCTGGATGGTCCTCTAATTTCTTCTAATTTCTTCTTATTTCCAATTCTTCTAACCTCCTTTCCAAGACAATGAGAATCATTCTAAGCACACCGACCACAATTGGTTTCACTGTCACCCTCATGCTTTTTTAAAGCTTTCTAGCAAGGTCCAACTATTTATCTTTTCACTTTCGTTCATTTTCACTCTGTGTTCGGCTAGAATGTAAAAATCCACTAGAGGTCTTTTTTTGTTATTTAACTCTAGGCCTGGCTTTATGACCAGAATTAAGTGACCTGTTTGTATCTCAAAATCCTAGAGAATTTTATACTTCTCATTTTCTGGGACACATTCTGCTTTGAGCATATACTATTTAGTAGTATAGTCAAAATTCAGTCCCTTACACGATTCTCAGCGGATCACTTATTCCATCCAGTCATTTCAAGTCTTTTACTCTTTTTGTGCTAATTTGCTGCATTCACTTACTATGTGATTAATCATTTCATTTCTCCCTCTAACTTACACTTGCTATTCTATTGCGTATTATCGATTTTCACTTTATATAATTTGACTTTATGGCGTTGTTTTGTGCTGCTATTCGAAGAATTCCGTTTTTCTCATGGGATTACCTTTCCTCCGCCATGTCAACGTCTTCTTATGTGCAATCACGTCCGTTTGTCGCTTGAGATACCCCCAAAGTCTTTTTTCTAACCATTTCTGTTTCCCAGTTTTTTTGTCTGTACTTACATTGCCAACGCTGTTATTGGCGACTGTAATTACTCTTTCTTTGCTCTTCTTAATATCTTCCCCGTGTGCTGATGCGTCTACTCAATCCTCAGTGCTAACGTGTCCTCTTTTCCCTCCTCTTCTTGACACATACAGTCTTTTTATGCCGTCTCTTTGATGTAAAGTTTTGTGCGTCATCCTCTGGTCCATTTGTCTGAGTTCCTTCCATGTCCATTTTAAGATGGCCCAGAGTATCTTACTAGGGAGACTGCCAGTGTGCTTATTACCTTGAGCACTGGTTTCGAGAAGTTTTCACGTACTTCTGAGGTACTCTTTTATTTTTCCTTCATCTCCGCTTGTTCAACGGTGTCAGCTTTCCCAGTTCACGAGTTCTTGTAATTTTTCTTCTCTTCAAGCGTTCTGATGCTTTCCTGATTTTGCAGCTCTATTCCATTCACTCTTTCTCTTCCCATTTTTCGTAATGAGCATAGCATATTTTACAATGTCAAATTCCATTCCTATATACTGGCTGTATATCTTTATTGTTTGTATCAGGGTCTTTAGTTCTTTTTCCTTTTTTGTGAATACCTTTATATCATCCTCGTACATAAGGTGATTATTTGGTTCTTGAGATTTTGTAAATTTGTTGCTCACTGTGCGCTACCTAAGTACGTTGTTAAGTGAAATCATTGCTATAACGAATGACAGTGGTGAAAGTGCCTCATTGAATGTTTACCTCTGTTAGGGTTTTTCTTACATATTCGGTTTGATCGGTTTTTATAATGTTAACTTAATAGATTCTGGTTGGTTGATTCAAGTCCTGTGCAGCTATTATTAACCCTACTGTCTCCACTATCAGTCCCGTATTTTCAGCCATCGACTAGTTTTTACTTACTTACACCGGCATTACTAATTCTTTGTGCGTATCGTCGATGTGGTGATTTTTGTTCCCCAACGTTTTTTAATTAATTTAGGTCCTTTATTTTTTCTCTATGTTCTTTGCTTGCTCTAATGTCAGATCTGTGTCTAATTCTTTCGGTATGAGGTTATTTTAAAGTAGATTTATTACATTCTTTACTAATTGATTTCATTTTCTGCTTCTCATGTGTGTTTACTAACTGCAGCATCCAATCTGTTGTAGTGTCTAAATATTTCTTTAATGTTATAGTGGATGTTTTGTTAGTTTGTTCTCATTTGATTCAGCCTATTATTATTATTATTATTATTATTATTATTATTATTATTATTATTATTATTATTATTCCTAGCGATGTTTTTCATACCAGCGTTAGCTGATGGTTCCTCACTGGAGTCTGAGTGATAGCATGTCTCCTCAGGTCTCCAGAACTCTTCTTGGTATTCTAGCTGATCTTAGTAATGCTGTCGTTTGGATAGTCTCTGAACGTCCTCCGATTTCTAGTTCTTCTAGACCCCTTAACAAGCCTTACCAAGGAGATCGTTCCAAGTGTACTGTGACGGCAAATTGACTAAAATCCCTAAACGGGACTTTATTTTCGCACGTGTGAAGACGGGGCAGGTTGGCACTTGATCCCCTACAGAAATAAGTCCTGTTCAGAGTTCTTTTCTCAGGCAGATAAGAACTGGCATATTACGTGAGGGAATAATTTAGGGCCAGACTGGCCACCGCTGGCAAAGGGGTCCAAAATTTCACACTATCACACACCCACCAGGCCGCTAAACTTCTTTCCCTTAGATAATAGAAGAATACGGGCCTATAGGTCTTAGTTGTAATAATATTAATGTTGTTGTAGTAGTCGGCAACTCCGGTTTCCCGTGTGATACTTTAGGAATTAATAGGACAGTTCTAAGCAAGATAATGTAAGGCGAATAGAAGCTGAAAGGAAAGCATGAAATAATAACATAGACCACATGGTAAAATGAAAATACATAGGTTCTTTACTACGGTTATATATATATATATACTTTCAAAGTGTCAAAAACATATAATAGGATAGTCCATGAATATAAATGTCTTTTCTTGGCTTTTATCCTTTTTCAAATAGAGAGAGAGTGGTAAACAAAATTTGGGTGTAAAGGGAAAATGTCCCAAAGTTACTTATCTTATTTTTTTGACGGGGTTCCACTGAAGAATTTTTCTTTTTTCACGGGCTAATAGACTTTGTTCTGTTTTTAGTACTGGCTTGGAGGATTTTGGAGTCCTTCATGTCTCAGTTAGTCTTTTGTCTTTAGCCCGGAGTAAAATGGCTATCGTCCGTCTGCCACGAGACTTGCTCAAAAACTTCTTTTTTGTGCCTTACTTCCGCTGAGGGGAAGGGAACCCCACTTCCGTTTGGGGCCCCCGCCAATCATTTGGCTTCTTTTTTCTTTCCCCTTCCGATGTCCGGCGACCCAAGGTCACTTAAGTGCGAACATCTGCGTGACCCACATTCTTTCCTAACGGTCACTTTTTGACTGCTAGAAAGCGCTAATAGCAACACGGGATGGTAGTATCATTCCTACCTCTTCGTCTCCGTGAGCCATCACGTGACAGTACCAATTACAATTGGTATCAATGTCACCTTCATATTCCATGGATTTTTAGTTCCATAGCAAGGTCCAAGTACTTGTATCCCTTTTCGTTTTCGTCTCTCTGTGGTCTGCTGGAATAGCGAAGTCCATTATTCGGCAAGTTCTCTTTTTTTTTTGTTAAGTATCACTAGGTCTGGTATTCTAACCGGGATTAGATGATCTGTTTGATTTTCAAAATTCCAGAGAATTTTGTGCGTTTTATTCTCAAGGACTGATACTGGTTGGTGCATATACCATTTGGTTGTCCGGTCAAATTTATTATCATTACTACTCCTTGCAAGTTTTTCACCCCAGCGTTAGCTGATTGTCTTTCACTGGAGTCTTTCACTCATGATTAACGATCTATTGTTGAGGGCCTCTTTTCCTACCTCCATATCATTTGAGTTATCTATCACAACCTGAACGGTATATATATATATAAAATAGGAAGGTCCACGAAGAGATTTGTATTTTTTGAATTTATTTGTTTTTTTCTTACATACATGTCATATATATGTATGTTTCCAGCTTGTTACTTTCGTTAGAGAACATTTGCGGCACAAGGCCTATTAAATGGGGTACTCAATGAGACTTGAACTCAGTCCTGTTTCCAGTATATATGATTTTTATCTGGTCAGACTTGTTTTTATAAGGGTTTTTGTTCCTCTTTCCTGGAGTGTGTTGACTTTGGTCTGCTTTATCCTTCTTTGATATTTGATATGAGTGGAACATGATGGAAAGAATGTAAAGGCATATTCACATTCATATCTTTTAATGTTGCACAATTTAATGATTGATAAGACCTGATAAAATCAGCTTTGTTTGTATAATGTTTTACTAGGAATTATAAAATACTGGTATCTTTGATGTTGAAGAGAATTAACCTATCAAAAATATTGTTTGGGTGTTCTAAATTATTAGCGAAATTGTTATTAACATTTTTCAAAAAATGTATTTGTCGATAGAAAACAGTACAATGTGAAAGAAGGAAATCATTTTGCAAATGAAAGAAGTAAAGAAAAAATAGTTTGCTTACGACTGTTTGCAAATGATACGTAAAATATAATAGAAGACAGAAACGTTGCAGGGAATGAAAGAAATGTAGAAAACTGTAAAAAAAAGAAAAAAAAAGAAAAAAAAACCCAGTAGGACTTAGACAAAGACTTCGAAAAATAAGGCCAAAGCTCATCAGGAAAAAAACATTTTTATTTAAGAATCTTTTGTGTGATTTCTTCTAGGTAAATAATAGAAAATAAATGCTATACGTTTCACTGAATGTTTCGTTTGACAGGCATCGGACAAAACTAACGAAAGTTGTTTAAAGTTAGTTGAATGTTTTTTTTCTTTTTTCTTAAGCAATCAAGTCTTAAAGGTACTTACCGAGCTACACGTTTATTAAGATAGAAGAGTAAAGACAGGCACAAAAAGAGAGTGGTGTAGAGGAAGAGTGTAAATAAAACAGAGATGAAGATAAATAGATAGATAGATAGATAAAGAGAAAGACAGTGGGAGAGAGAGAGAAGAGTGGAGGTAAACGCGTAGAAGAAATAGAGAAAGAAAAGAAATAGAAAAATTGAGTTATTATTACGCTAAAAAGAAGTGAGAGGTCAGAAACAGAGACCAGAGTTCAGAATAGAATAGATATATGTAATTAGTCTGTAGAGAGTGGATAGGATGTTAAAGAAGTATGTTATTTGCTATCTTTTCGTAAAGTCATTTACTAAGGTAGTATAATGTGTGTGTGTGTGTGTGTGTAGAGAGAGAGAGAGAGAGAGAGAGAGAGAGAGAGAGAGAGAGAGAGAGAGAATAGTGATAAAGAAAGAAGAAAGAGTGGAAAGAAAACAAATCAAGAGAACTACATACGGCCAATAAAGAAAAAACTTGATGTCATCATTCATTTTATGATCAGTTATATAAGCAGCAATTTCAAGATTTGCTTCATGTCACGAAATTTCTTTTTTGCGGGGACAGATATCAAAGGATGTCTCTTTGACGTACACATTGAAAGGAACAGAATTTTATAGGAAAAAAGAGGAATTAAAAATCATTTTTCATTGTATCCGATGAGAAATGAGAATAACAAGAACATTGGAACTATAAAGGCATATGAACGTTGACATGGTCAAGTCACACTGAAAAGACCGGTTCCCATCAGATCACCGAAGTTAAGCAATGATAGGGTTTGCTCAGTACTTAGATGGGTAACCACTGAGTTACAATTAATCGTCTGTATTTACCTAACATCTCCTCCACATGGAGAATGTGACACGATCAATTTTTAAGCAGAATTCAGCGGGTCTTCTTTCGTCTAAACCGTTTGTGAATCTTGTTTGTGCTACACTTTACACATTGCTGGAAGGTGAATGCATTCATGTCTTTCCAGTGGGTATTAGTACAAAGTGAAACGCAAACAGTCTCGTCTAATTCTATTTGATAGGATGACAACCGTTTCATTACACATCTCTTCACTACAACAGATACTGAAAGCAAACTAAGGCTTGTGGTGCTAGACGAAGCAAATCTAAGGAATTAGCCACATACGTGTCATATTTGAGGTGCTTTTAGCGTAACGGTTATCATCGTAGGAAATGCACTCTGTGACCCGAAATCAAAATCTAGACGTTGTTGTTTGCATTTCATTTAGTGGTTATACACTTGGGAAAGGCATTAATCTATTTCCCTCTTGCAAACAGTAGGGCAGGGTGGGCATTTTAAACTTGATATAGCAGTGGGTCTAGGAGAAAGAAGACGTTGAATTCAAACCAGTTGTTATTTGCATAAAAATAGTTAAAAATTGGGTAAATACATTGGCGCCACAAAAGAATTAGAAATTAGAGATAGATAAAATCAAAATCCCAATAAGATATTTGGCGTTCTGATCTGAGGGAATGGAGTCAGTCATTATTAGAAGAAAATTAAAATTGCAAATCGGCTTTCACGCAAAAACTGTTATTTACGCAGATTGATTGAGGAATCTTTTTGAATGGGACCACTGTAAATAGGGGTTAATTCGTTGATACAAGTAAAAAAAAAAAAAATCCACTCATACATAATTTCTAATTTTTATTTTACATTAACAATATCCACATGATTCAAGGTAAGCGCATAGTGTTTGCACCATGCTGAGAATATTTCATTACGTTCTTCTTCCCATTATAACATCTGTCGACTTTAACAAAAGGTCAACCCCCACCACACACACTCATTATAAAATCTTTTCTGAGGTTGATTTTATTTATAGTTTGAATTATTTGCTAACATTCTACGTTTTGGTTTTTAAATGTGAAAACATTAAACCTTCATTAAGAGCTATGAATTGTTGAATGAGACGAAAAAATGAGAAAAATTTAAAAATTATATTTCTGTCAAATCTATGTGATGCAATTTCTGTTCGAAAATTTAAAAAAACGTAAGGTATTTCTTTAAAGAAATATATAATATATCATATGATATCTATCTATGCTCATATTGGCTTTATTTATGTTCATATCAACCAATTTCAAACATTCTATAACACGTCTATCTCTACCAATACCAATCAGTTTCTTTCTATCTTTCTCTATTTGATCTATCTATCTATCTATCTTAACAATGAAGGCGAATTATCATTAAATAAGGGATTTTGAAGCTTTGTATCAATAATTTGACTAAAATAAGGAGATAAACCGGGTTTCTGATAGTACTGTGGTTGGAAATGATACTGGATTCAACAATTTTCAGTCGTTCTTTTTTTATGTATACAAACTAATATTTTGGAATCTTAAAAGTTGTGATTAGTTTCTAAATTATGTCTGCCTAAACTATTATTTGTATTTCCCTTTTAAAATACTTTTATGTTCATAAATACGCTTTTGAAGAATACATGATATTTCCCCCAAATATTTTTTATTACAATCAGACATCGTAAACTTCCACCTTGGATTTGATGTGGATTTTGTTACTTTTTTATTATTAATTTAATTCTTATACTT